>OY728151.1:1065039480-1065664480 GCA_963277665.1 Viscum album | reverse complement strand
TATTCAAATAGTTTGATTCAATACGGTCATATATGATCTCTACATTCTCCAAATACCTCATATTTAATTCATTTATTCATGAAGTTATCTTTTATATCATGTTTATTAATATATTATATTTTTTAAATTAATATTCTATTACTATCATTATACATAATTTATAGAGTGTTTTTCTTGTGTGAGATTATTATTGGAGAACCAGTTGAGCTATATTATCATATTTTTTATTTTTTATGTTTTATATTTATTAAATTTTAATAGTATCAATTATGATGAACATTTTTATTCTTCAAATGTTATATCCAAATTATTATAATTTTATTTGTCATGTGGTGAATGTTTTTAATGAGTATCACATATTTAAATAGTCAAAAGGTAAATTCAATTAATAAAATCCGAGTCATTAAAATATACCCCAATTATAAAATATTTACATATCTTTTTAGATTTATGCGCTATATGGAAAAAATTAGGGTTTTTTTAAATTCCTTGATTCCTCACGTTCCATTGTCACTTCCCCGTTCATATTTTTTTTCTATTGAAATTTTATTAGGAGAGTTTTATTGTTTTTTAGAACATTATCTTTTGATATAAGAACATTACCATCTTCCCCATATAAGAGAGGTAATTCTACAACTGTACCACATATAAATTTAGTAGATGTTAGTGACATGGTAGGTACTTCAACACGAGGGATACATGGATACATCATTTACATGTGAAATATTTTTAATGAGGAAAAAAACTGAAAGGATCATATGTACCTGGGACATTTCCTTCTTTTAATCAGAAATATCATCAATCACTTACATTGATAAAAGTTGAAGTATAATTTATATCTAACCTCAATCGGTAAGTCTCAATAATTATTCTCATCATATCTCTTCTGTAAACACTGAGAAGCCACAATGGGCTGCTAAATATACCTGAAATATTTAGAAACATATTCAACTATTTTAGTTCCCAAAAATAAGCATTAATGAACCTTGTCCCAAGATTCATGTGTTCTATATTTTTTAACACAATGCAATTCATATGGAGAAATTTGGATTCATGGGTGGAATGTATTGTACTTTGAGAACTCGATCAACATAATATGTCGATTCCTTCCTCATTTAAAAAAATGAACATGATATGAACACGAATTCATTTTATTGGATATTATAAGAAAGTTTTCATTTAATTTTTTAAGGATAATACTAACTGATGATCAATTGAATTTTAAGAACATGGTGAAAAGTTTTCTTTAACTTCGTGATAAATCTTCAACCTCTTCTACATACAATATATATTGGTGTTACATGTACTCCCATTAATTATATTATGTACATCCTTGTATGTTGATTATATAATAAGTCCTATTAAATTTCAATTATGTGAGTAGTATTTTTAGGAAGATCCAATGCAGACCTTAAAGAATTATTTTCTCTTGATGTTATTGGAATACTAGTGACAAAGCCCATGGAGATGTTTTATGATTTTTATATAATTATTTTTCATGGTTTCTTCACCCTAACAAACATTCTCCTTTTATACATTATGTAATGATCCTGGCCCAGAATCCATTAACTAGTTCCCCAGGTTTAGTCGATACATGACTTCAATAGTGCCTCCCCGTACACCTGTGGTTACCAACTAGCAGAGAGGGTCTAATATGTCACATGGATAGATTAGACCCTCATTACCGTATTAAGACACAATATATAATAATTTAAATAATGTAAACCATAGGAAAAAATCAATAACATCGATAAACAACCAACCCCCAAACTGGGTACAACCGTATGAAGTAGTTAACAGATCATAAAAACTACAATACCAAATGAACAAAACCCCAAAAGGAATAAGAATAGAAGAATCCCCAAAATGGCCCAGTCTCCAAGTATGAATCCTCTCCCATACATGTCCCATGTCCAACTCAACCTCTCATCATATGACCCTTTCTCTTTTTCTTATTTTCAATCATGAAATCTTCTCAAGTGCCTAATGGAGTCCTGAGCATGGTGTGAGTATAACTCCGTAGGCCACCACCAGTGGTGTCTAATAAATATCCCACAAAAGTAGATAGTACGTTCAATTCGAAAATATTTTAATATAATGATAAACAGTTCAATGGGCCTTTCTAAACTATGTTACTTTAAATTATACTACCACTAAATATGGGATTAATACTTGGGAATTTCATGATTTAATCTCCCTTTTCATGTTTTCAATGGATTAGGAATTTTAAATATTCTTATGAATATGGGTATAAATTAATGTCTAATCTCACTGGGCATCTCATTCTAAAAATTTCTTAATCCTCACATAGATGCCTCAGTCCAGTTGGAATGCAACCATTTAGTGAATATAACTCTGCCCCTTTCATAACATGTGCATTTATGGGTTGAGCTAAAACCTCAGTCCAAATTGACCTATGGGCATAGAACGTCTAGTATATACCCCACCCTACCATGACATGTTCACATTTCTAATAATCATTCACCACAATTAACCACTTCATGACAATCATATCCAATGTCATTTACATTGTCACACAACAATATTGATACATATAAAATTATCAATTTTAATCATTCCATTAACATGGTCATCATTTATGTTACATAACACTTTATACCCATTTCCCTTTTCCCAAGCTTATTTCACTAATAATTTCCATGTGTAAACATAATTCCTTAACATATTCCCATTATTCCAATTTTACCCAATTATGTGCCATCCATACAATCACTTATCGATTATCCACATTATAAATAACCAAATACAATACATTCTAACTAATTACATAAAACAATTATCATCCTTGTTAAGCTGTTGCATCTTTATATGTTAATTCCCCTCCATACATTAATGTTGTCCCAATTTGGAGGTTCAATACTCCCTTTTGTGGCACTATTTCAGTTAAGTCATCCTCCTTTATTCCCATTGGGATCGTGAGGGGTTCAATTATTTTTTTAGACACCAAATCAATCACATCATCCACAAGGTACCCAAACTCATCAATAGAGGGAATGAATTAAAACCCATCACACACAAATCAAAACGAAAATGAAGGGACAAAACATGGAGACCACGTACCTTGAATATTTTGGAAAATACACACTCAGCCACTGCCAAAATTCATGATTCAATCAACACTTGAAGCCACAACCTAAATCTCACGAAAAAATAAGGATTATAGAGAATCTAAGGATGATAATGAAAATGTGTGAACCATAACACAAAAAGAGAAACAATGAGGGGATTAGACATACCTGAATCATCAACTCGCAACTAATGACACTCCAAATGGCCCAGGATTGAAGGTGAAACCCCCTTAGGTGATCATGAGATCTTTGATTGATTTCCTAGGTTTCAAGAGGGGAGGAAGGATGTAATATCAAGTTGGGTATAACAACATGGTAATGGAAAATTTGAATTATTTTAATGGTTTTTGGGACACACGGTATTCAAAAACAGTGTGAAAATCATGCGGATTCTATTTTCCAAAAATAACCCCCTCGAATGGTTTACCCACACTATTTCTTAAACCATGCACAATCCATGTGTAGGATACTATCTGAAATTCCCTCTTTTGTACAGTGTACCGAAGCTGACCATACTGTTATGACTAATAGTGCACAGACCATCCGACAAGCTGAGAAAACTCCATTTTCCCCTTTTTGTGTCCTGAACCCCCAAACACCCATGACCCTTCCTAAGGAAAAGTGTAATTAAATATTCGGCAAAAAAGAATGAATAAAACTGAAACATAGGAAAACATACCTTATTGGGGATTCGGGATCTTACAACATCCCCACCATATAACAGCCCTTCCCTGAGCTTCTCTTCATGAGCATCATTGAGTTCAAAAAGAATAGATATTGTGCCACCATGCCAATATATCTGATTATATCCCCCATGTTTCTTCCAATACGATTCCATTTTTCTATAGAATATGAACCAAGGGAATGACGTTTCCTAACAAAACGTTCTCAATATGATCCACAACACGAACTGGGTTCTCCATAAATGATGCATTACCCTCAAGCATGTCATCCATAGAATATATCCCATGAGATGGATTAGGATGATACTATTGGAGTTGAGAAACATTGAAAACAAAACGCATCCCACTATACATTTGTGGAAGATCGAATCTGTTTGGAAGGGGTCCAACCCTCTCCACAATTTTAGATGGACCCACATATCGTGTTGCGGACATTCCTAGCTTCCGAATTTGATGGTGTCCCAACCATGAAGACACATTAAGAAACACATTGTCAACCACCATGAACTAAAGAGATCTATAATTTTGTCCTTCATATGACATCTGCCTACACTTTTCCATTCTCATATGCATTTAAATTAAACAAACATTCTCTGACATCTCCAGCACAAGACTCGGTCATGACATCTCAGACTCCCTGACCTCTAACCGACACAATGGAGATCTAAATGGGGTCCCATACAATTATTCAAAAGGATCCATCTAATCTATAACCTCAACTCTGTTTCTGTAAGCATTCTATAAAAATGACACATTCTTTTCACATGAACCACTGAAATCTAGAACACACGCTCTCAACATATCTTCTAATTCTTGAATGGTACTCTCTAATAGCCTGGAAATTTTATGGGTGTTAAGCCGTACTCAATATTTCATGGGTACCAAGTGACTTCTATAGTCCCTTATAGAAGTAAGAGGTGAAATGTGGATCACAATCTGAAACTAAGGTTCTCGAAACACCATGAAATTGTACTATTTTATGAACATAAAATTATCCCAACTGGTCGACTGTATATGTCTCCTGAATCAGTATGTAATAGGCTACATTGGTAACCAATCTACCACCACCCCTATTCTGTCTATCTTATTGGGTGTCTTCAGAAGACCCACTACAATCTCTATAATGAATTAATTCAAATTATTCTATGGAATAGGCAATGAATCCAACAACCCACATTGTCACTGATGTTCAACCTTCACCTACTGCTAGGTAAGGAATCATACCACAAAATTAGAAATTTATTTCATTAATCAAGTCCACCCAAACTACCTACCAACATCTCAAAACATCTTAGTTAATCCCAAATATACATCCCAGATTGATGCATGAAACCCATGCATCCACTCCACCTATACATCTACCGGAACCACAACATGACCATGAACATAATAAACTTCATCAGCCCTTAAATTTCCAACTATATGGAGACACCACACATTTTAGATTTTCCTTCATATCCAAACATTACATATCCACCAAATGCCACTATTTACATCAGATCGGAAGTTCAAATTCTATTGATAATGATGCAAGGTAAATCTACTTGATCCCATCCTGTTCCTCCAATAGCTTCACATCAAACAAGGCCATCATCACCCACAATGAAATTGATTCATGAACTACTTGATTATGAGTCTTCTAGATTAGAGCAATAGTGACACTATTCTTTTTCCCAGGTGTATACACTAACTCAAATTCAATAGACTATATGTACTCAACCCAATTTCCTTGTTAAATATTCAAAACCTACTAATAGAATATGTATTTGAGAATTTTATGATTGGTAAACACCATAAAGGGTTATACCAGCATGTAATGAATCCAACACATCAAGGCATGAACCTCAACAGCTAGTTATAGGTCATGAGTATATTAATTACTTTCATGTGGCCATAAATATCTCAACCCATAAGCTACAACCCAATAATCATGCATCAACACTTCCACATGTCCCACTCTAGACACATCACAAATCAATGTGAACATCTTACCTGGTTCGGGTAAGATCAATATCGATGTTCTAGTCATTCGCTTAATCATCTCAAGAAAACCATTTTGAACAACATCTAGCTAAACAAACATAATACACAATTTGTTTTGTCATGTGAGAGTTGCATCCAAAAGAGTGAAATCAATAATAATTCATCAGTAATAACTAACCAAAACCAGAATAATACGAACATCAGATACATTTTTGAGATCCTATCAGGACTCCAAGAAATCTACCTTTTTTGGATCCTCTGACACACCAATCTTAGATATGATATAAGGCCCCAGCCTTAAACATTACTTAATCTTGAGTTACATCAAGAATACACATTGAGGACATTTTCAGGGTTAGAGTTTTATAAAATTAGATCATAAATAATGCATTACACTCCATATTTAAACAAAGTTGATACATAAAAGATAGTACTCATTTTTCCCATCATCGAAAACATATTTAAAATAAAACATATATTCTTTCTTGACACTTCCTTGACACCATCATCATGTCATGTACCTTTCCCTTGACCTGTGAAAAACATTTCAAAAATGTGGGATGAGCATAAAAAGCTCAGCAAGGGATATAAAGTACGAAATTAAAACATTAGTCCATGTATGAAATCATACATTACTCGTAATACATAGGCATTTTAACATACCACATCAAATGATGAATAAATCATAGAAATCATAAGACATAAAGGTAACTTGAGGAATTTATAACATTCTTACATAGGGAGTAACCCTCACGGTTACATTTGGAATACCCATCAGAGTATATTCCCTGAATCTCTTTAGAGAAACCTTAACATTTAACCCCTTCGCATTACACAATGCATTGGAGATCTATATTGGGCTAACCCACCCTTAGTTTATCAAGGAACCACCCATCTTTATAACAATGCCCAAGAACCATAACATAATCGTATCACATAAAACATGCATAAAGGAAACATAACATTTCCACTTTTCAATCACAAGATATCAATACAACACATTGATATAAAAACATTATGAAAACTATTCTCAATAAAAAAATAAATGAAAAGTAAAACATGGTATTTATTTTTCATTTTATAAAAAAGTGTTAAGGCTTGTGGAGAAGCCGAAACTAAAATAATGGTCCTGGCGGCGGAGAAGGCGTTGTCGCCGCATATGTACGACAAATAAAAACATTCCATTTTGTCTTTTAGTAAACGCTTCATATAAAAAAGATTCATTTTTAATAATCATAAAAGTCAAATGGTTTTATACACCATATAAAATAAAGTTGTGGATAAAACAAAATATGCCTCAATGAAAGGAGATTGAGACGAAGTCCCTTACCTCGTATCCGACTTGACTCGATCATTCTTTAATCTCCAGAATAATAAAATTGAGCTAGTTTCTACTTGCTTAAGAACCTTTTTCAAGTTCATTATTCCTTTTATATCACTTATAACCATGTCATGAACACTATGTAATTACATATGTTAATAACGGTCATTTTAACGATCATTGGTACTTGAGTCAAAAATAAACTCTTTATAATTACAAGTTGTTCATGTATCCATTATATCCAGAGTTATATTCATGATTTAGATATAATATATATCATATATATCCTTTATATACATGCATTTATAATATTACATAACATTTAGAGGTAAGAAATGAAATGCACCGTTCATGGAGACGGTAAGCCGTACGTACGCATGAACGCTACTTTCATTTCTACTTCATATTTTATGGAATGGAATCATAATGATATAAATGTATATTATAATTATAGTATAATATAATTTATAATATCATTATCTTCATCCTTTATCTATCCCACATATGTCATTAACGAATCAAATCACTTTGAAGGGGCAGTACTCTACCCTTCCTAAAATGAAGATATCGCATTTACCCATAATGGAAACCATAAAGGTATGCCAAAAATGAAAAATACAGAAGATTATGGAAAACATAAAAATATTATATGTCATATATAAATATAGTTTCATCTTAATGGCCACCTTTGAAGGTGTTAGAATAATATTGAACAATTATCGTTTTGTGAGGCAGGAATTCGCCATCCACAGAAACAGTATGCTCTTTATCCATTAGATGAAGGTTTGTGTACGTGTAGCTTTAATCCTTATTATAACAACATCCTAGTATATTTAATATACCAGTGTTGTTACAAAAGATATGAATAAAAAGGTTTTAGGGTGTTGGAGAAGCAAAATAAAACAAAAGAACATTAGATAAGACTTTACCTTGAAATCGGGTAACTCTTCTTGGTTTGAACCAAAATGGTTTCTTGAAGAGAATTATGCCTAAGATAAGGTTTCTAGGATGAATAGAGGGATGTGGAGAGATAAACTGTGTAGGGATTGGACGATCCAAAGGCTTGAGAAGTGTGGGTAAGGAGGTAGAGGTGGGGGCCTTTTATAAGAGGAGAGGAGGGGCACTCTTGGAATGGTATAAAATGTAACTTTATTTTCAAATGAGTTTCAGATTTTAAAGGCCCCACATTGATTTATTTCAAGGATAAGGTGATAAGGGTTCAACATATACTCATAAAATAGGTCTTTGACAAGTTTAATTGTTGTATTTTACATTATCTTTTAATTTTATTTAAATCGTTCATTAATGGGGTAATCACTGCATCATCAAAATGTCATAAATAATTTCATTTATTTAATTTCTAAAAATTATAAAACAAATACTATGATGTAGGAAATATTTTTATCTTTCCAATTACTATTCATAGTCCAATATATCATTTATGTAGACAAAATTAAAAAAGTTTTACTCCGGTGATACATTCTTTGTTATATTTAACTTTCTTTAAAAATAATAAGAGAAAAAGTCATTATCACACAAAAGTGATTCCATTGGGTCCCCAAGTTTGGTACAAGGAATACCATGGTCGGAAATGACAAAAATAGTAGTATTAGGACACATGTTGGGGTCATTTTTTATTATTATGATATTATTTTATTATCGTTAACTACCCGATTACTAATTAATCAAGATAATTAAAGATGATTACTATCGTTACTATTCATAATGTCCAAAAACAGAAGAGTTTTGATTACATAATTTGGAACTTCTGATTCCAAATATGTAATCCATTTTACCAAATTCTAGGCACAGAAATTTCAATAAATAATTTAAAAATAATTCTCGTTGTCAAAACAAATAGCGGGTTTTTTAGAATCAATATCTATGAAACGTTTGGCATTTGTTTATGCCCAATTAAATGTGAAATAAATACCAATTACAACCATTATATTAAATGGTAAAAATATATTATATTTACACTTTAAAACCAATTGAAAATATAATCTACCCATATAATTAAATTATATGAAAAAGCAGTTTTGATGTAAAATGCAGTATTTTTCACTATTCATTAAAAAATGAACGTTGTCAGAAAAATACCAAAAATTTATCCAAAGTAAATTTCAATGTCCCAATAAAAAATAATAAGTTTATTTTGACAAATATAGCTTATAAAATTGTCAATAGTTTGATGTAAAAATGGTTTTCCATCAAAAGGCAGTAAAATAATTTTTTAAAATATTAGTGAATTCCAAGCTTAAGATTGGATTTATTCTCGTTTTAAGCCTCTAAAACAATATCTAATTCATAAATAGACATAGATAAAAATATCTATTATTCATTACTTACTTGGGATGTTACATCCTTCCCCCTTTAGAAAATTGCATCCCCGCAATTTATTTACTTAACGAATAAGTTGGGGTATTTATCCCTCATTGCATTTTCATATTCCCATGATGCCTCTTCACTCATGTAGTTTTTACACAAAACCTTTACTTGATGAATCACCTTATTCTGAAACACGTTCTGCCTGTGGTCAAGAATCTGGACCGGTTGTTCCTCATAAGATAGATTCTCTTCCAGCTGAACTACCTCTAGACTCAAAACATGAGATGGATCTGGCATGTACTTCCTCAACATTGAAACATGAAAAACATTGTGTACATGAGATAAAATCGGAGATAAAGCCACTCGGTATGAAACTGATCCAACTCTCTCCAAAATTTCATATGGTCCAATGAACATTGGACTCAGCTTTCCTTTCCTACCAAATCGCATCACACTTTTCCATGGTGAAGCTTTGAGAAAAACATGATCACCTACCTCAAAAGAGAGATCCTTCCTCCTGTTGTCCGCATAACTTTTCTTCCTGCTCTAAGATATTCTTATGTGTTTTTGTATCAGCTGAACATTTTCTGCCAACTCTTATACCAATACTGGTCCCATCAACATCGTTTCACCAACTTCATCTCAGAAAGCTGGAGTTCGACACCGCTTCCCATATAATTCCTCAAATGGTGTGATCTATATATTGGAATGAAAACTGTTATTATAAAAAAACTCAACCAGAGAATGATTATGGTCCCAAATTCCCTAATAATCAATCGAACAAGCACGTAGCATATCCTCCAAGGTCTGAATTGTTCGTTCTGACTGCCCATCTGATTGTGGATGAAAAGATGTAATAAAATTTAATTCAGTAACGAAAGACTATTGAAGGCATTTCCAAAAGATAGATGTGAACCTAGGATCACGGTCAGATACAATGGAGAGAGTAAATCCATGTAACCTGAATATATCATTATGATACAAACAGGAAATTTGATCTAGAGAAAAAGTATCTCGTATATCAAGGAAATGGTAGATTTAGTCAAGCGATCAACAATAACCCAGATTGCATTATTACCTCGAGGTGTCTACGACAATCCCACAACGAAGTCCATGTATATATTCTCTTATTTCCACTCTGGAACTGGTAAAGGATGAAGCATCCCATTCGGTAACTTCCACCCTGCATTGTCCTATTGAAAATTCAAACACTTCACAGTAAAATCAGCAATATCCCTTTTCATTCCATCCCACTAGTAGTACTTCTGTAGATCTCTATTCATCCTAGTACTGCCTGGATGAACTGAAAACGGAGAACTATGAGTTTCACATAACTACTCACTCTTCAACTGTGAATCATACGGCACAGACAATCTCCTACCAAATCTCAAAACAGAATCATTATCAATATTTAATTCAGGAAACTTACCCTTCTGAACCAGCTCTACATTTTTCTGTAACTCGTTGTCTTGCTTCTGTGTTTTCAAAATTCTGTCTAATAGAAAATATTTCACTAATACCTGAAATAAAACATAACGACATCCTACACCAACAACTTCTATGCCAAAGTTCATCAAATCCTTAACCAAAGGATCATGTTCCAAACGCAACATTGTTAATGAATCATTACTTTTTGGACTCAAAGAATAATCCACTTTATTTTCTTTTCCCAGATGGTAATGAATTATACAATCATAATCCTTGATTAAATCCATCAATATCCCCTGTCTCATGGTCAATTCATTCTGAGTGAATATATACTTAAAAAAAATTTGATCGGTATATATTTCACACTTTACACCATACAAATGATGCCTCCAAATTTTTAAAGCGAAAACAACAACATCTAATTCCAAATCATGTATACAGTAATTTACCTCTTGTTTTTTCAACTGTCATGAAGCATAAGCAATTACCTGATCATTCATGCATTAGGACACAACCAAGTCCTTTCAAAGAAGCATCACTATAGATAACAAACTCACCATTCTTGGAAGGAAGTGCCTAAATCGGAGCATTCACCAATCTTCTTTTAAATTCCTGAAAACAATCATCACATTCTTTTGTACATATAAACTTAACAACCTTCCAAGTTAGCTTAGTTATTAGACTAGATAACCGTGAAAAATTTATAACAAAACTTTGGTAATAGCCTTCCAAACCAAGGAAGCTACAAATCTCAGTTACATTTGTGGGTCTTGGCCATTCTTCAACAACCTTTGTTTTTGCAGGATCAACAGTTATCCCTTCTTTAGAAACAATGTTCCCAAGGAAATAAATTTGTTGCAACAAAAACTCACACATTATGAATTTCCCATACAGTTTATTTTCTTTCAAGGTTTTCAAAATAACCCTTAAATGTCATTCATGCTCCTTTTTACTTTTAGAAAACACTAAAATATCATCAATGAAAAAAACTACAAACTTATACATGAACTCATCGAAAAATCTATTCATAAGGTCCATGAATACAGAAGGTGAATTGGTTATCCAAAAAGGCATTACAAGAAATTCATAATGGCCATATATTGTACGAAACGTGGTCTTATGAATATCAGCTTCCTTTACCTTCAACTGATGGTACCCCGTTCTCAGGACAATCTTTGAAAAAAACTGAGCTCCCTGGAGCTGATCAAACAAATCATCGATATGAGGCAAATGATATTTGTTCGTAACAGTGATGTTATTCAAGGCTCTATAATAAATTCAAAGTCTCATTGAACCATCTTTCTTTTTAACAAATAAAATAGGAGCACCCCATGGTGATGTGGTAGGTCGAATGAAACTTTTCTCTAATAAATCTTACAATTTCTCCATCAGCTCCAAAAGTTCAATTTGAGCCATTTGATAAGGGGGTTTTGAAATTGTCTTAGCATCAGAAACTAAGTCAACAGTAAATTCAACATCCCGATCTGATATTATTCCAAGCAGCTCCTTAGGAAAAACATCAGGATACTCGTTTACTACTAGCACATCATTAATCTGAACAGTTCCCTTGTTATCAATGATATGTGCAAGGTAACATTCATTTCCATCTTTTACCAGTTTCTCGGCCTCTTGATAAGTTATCAATAGTAATAATTCGTTCTTGTACACAAACTGGAATTATTTCTGAAAAGAAACTTCTTTAGCTCTACAGTCAATCCTAGCATGGTAAATAGAGAGCGAATCCATACCCAGGATAACATCAAACTCTACTAGAGGTAAAACAATAAGGTTTTCAAGTAGGTTCTTTCCACAAATAAGGATAGGAAGATTCTTATAAATTCTTTTTGCCTCTACATTTCCCCCAGGGGTTTTTACCACAATTTCAGCAGTCATTTCTTGAGATGGTATTCCCATTTTACTAGAAATGTTTTCAGAGATTAAAGAATGTGTAGAACCTGAATCAAATAACCCAGTGGCATATCTGAAAAAACAAACAATGTACCTGATACCACTTCATTTGATGGCCCAACATATACTGAAGTAGTTGCATAGGATTTCACCACACCTTTCTACTGGTAGTCTAATTGCTTCCCATCACTCAAGCTCTTTGTCGGACACTCGTTTGCGTAGTGACCCATATCATTGCAGTTGATACATTTTACTAACTGTAAATCAAATTTGGTCTTACCATCACCCTTATCTTTTTCAGTGCAATCAGGAGCCTTATGTCCCATATTACCACATCGTTAGCACATTCCAGAATTCAGAAGACATTCCCCATCATTCCTTTTAACACATTTATCACAAACTGGAAACTTAGTTTTCTTACCATCAGACCTTTTTGAAGAATTATTCCCTTACTCCTGCCACCTCAGTATCTTCTTCTGTTGGTTGTTATAGAACACTTGATCATCGGAAAACTCCATTTCCACATTCTCAACACATCTAACAAGATTTTCATAACCATTGAACTCACGATAATCCAATTCCTTTTGATATTTTGGCTTTAATCCTGAGTAAAAACAATTTATTTTACTATCAAGGTCTCAGATAAAATTTGGAGCATACCTTGCCAATCGAGTGAACCTCTCCTCATAAGCAACCACTAAGTCGTCCTCTTGCCTAAATTCCAAGAAATTTTTTTCCATCCTAAGTCGAACAGCCATAGAAAAATACTTCCCAATAAACATACCTTTGAATTCATCATAGTCGAGAGCATCAATCTCATCAGCGGCCCTAATATTTTTAACCATCGACCACCACTGATCTGATTCACCCTCCAAATTGTAAATAGAAAGAATAGAATTTTGATTGTTTGAACACCCCATGACATCGAAAATCTTCTCCAGTTCTTTAGTCCACCCTTCAGCTAGCACATGGTCAGATGATCTTCTGAGTGATGGGGGATGTTGCCTCATGAAATGTTCCACCACTGACATGTTTCACTGCGGTTGATCCGTCTAATCTCATGCATGGATAGCACCACCATTTATCGCTGGAGTCAACTCCTCCATCACTACAACAAACTATTCATTTCCAATTTCGACCATCTCAGGATCCTGATTCAGAAGGCCATTTCCTTCTGTATGCCTTCCTGGCACTGCTTCCCTGTTTCCTCTAGGGAAAACTATTCTGAACAAACATGTCTTAGATGAAGCAACATGGTAATATTCAAATGATATATCATTTCAATTTGACCATAAAAAATATATTTTTGGATAATAATTTAATATGCTTTTAAATCCTAAAGTTATCTAAACTGACCTTTGATACCTACTATAAGGCCCTAGCCATAAACATTTGTTAATATTGAGTTACTTCAAGAATACACATTGACCATCTTTTTAGGATTAGAGTTTTATGGAATTAGATCATAAATCATGAATTACACTCCACATTTAAACAGAGTGGTTACATAAAAGATAGTACAAATTTTTCCCATCATCAGAAACATATTTAAAAAAAACATAGATTCTTTATTGACACTTCCTTGACACTATCATCACATCATGTACCTTTTCCTTGACCTGTGAAAAACATTTCAAAAATGTGGGATGAGCAAAAAAATCTCTGAAAAGGATATCAAAGTACGAAATAACAACATTAGTCCATGTATGAAATCATACTTTACTCGTAAAACATAAGCATTTTAACATACCTCAACAAATCATGAATAATTCATAGAAATCATAAGACATAAAGGTAACTTGGGGCATTCATAACATTCTTATGTAGTGAGTATCCCTCATGGTTACATTTGGAATACCCATCACAGTATCTTCCCTAAATCTATTTGGAGAAACCTTAATTTTTAACCCCTTCACATTACCCAATGCATTGGTGAGCTATATCGGGCTCACCTACCCTTATTTTTTCACAAAACCACCCGTCTTCATAACAATTCCCACGAACCATAACATAGTCGTATTACCTAAAACATGCATAAAGGAAACATAACATTTCAACTTTTCAATCACAAGATATAAATACAACACATTGATATAAAATCATTATGAAAACCATTTTCAATACCAAAATATAATAAAAGTAAAACATGGTATTTGTTTTTCATTTTTTATAAAAATTGTTATGGCTTGTAGAGGAAGCTGAAACTCAAATAATGGTCACATCATCTGAGAAGTAGTTTTCGCCGCATACGTAAGAAAAATAAAAACATTCCCTTTTGTCGTTTAGTAAACGCTTCATATAAAAAAGATTACTTTTGAATAAACGTAAAAGCCAAAGGGGTTTATACACTGTATAAAAGAATGTTGTGTATAAAACAAAATATGTCTCAATGAAATGAGATTGAGATGAAGTCCCTTACCTCCTATCCGACTTGAGTCGATCGTTCTATAATCTCCAAAATAACAAACTTGAGTTAATTTCTACTTTCTTAAGTACCTTTTTCAAGTTCATTATTCCTTTTATATCACTTATTACCATGTCATGAACACTATGTAAAGATTTAAGTTAATAACGTTCGTTTTAACGATCATTGGAACTTGAGTCAAAAATAAACTCTTTATAATTACAAGTTTTTCATGTATCCATTATATCCAGAGTTATATTCATGTTGTAGATATCATATATATCATATATATCCTGTATATACATGAATTTATAATATTACATAACATTTAGAGGTATGAAATGAAATTCATCATTCATGGAGACGTTAAGTCATACATACGCATGAATGCTACTATCATTTCTATTTAGTATTTTATGGAATGGAATCATAATGATATAAAGTTATATTATATGTAATGACCAGTAAAATTCGAGTGAAATTTTTTATTAATTTTTTTTTTGGATTTTACATGAATGTAGTTTCTGACAGCACCTGATTCCAAGGCCCGGTGTGTCTGGAATCATTTTCCGAAGTTTAGCTCGAGTACGTTCAGTGAACGAACGAGTCAGTTTTCCTAACTTTTGAATCGGTGCTCGAAATGGAAATTTGAGGACACCGATGGGATCGCAACGCCAGTAATTTCTTAGGAATACATTTTCTGAAGTTGCGTTTTCTCGGGTGTGGTTTTGAAATATTGGGTTAAGTAAAGGAATAAAAATAAAATGTTGCGACCAATTTTATTTTATTTTTAACCTAAGCTATGTTGTTGGAGTGGGACCCAATATATCCTACTCCACTAGGTAGGATATTTGTGGGGTGGGGGCCACATGATCTCCACCTAATCAATTTCCTCAAACCCCCTCTTTTAATTAGGTAATGCAACTGCACCCCCTTTAAATGAAGTCAACTCTTGTGTTTAACTAAATATTAAACGCCTCTTTAATTGGGAAGTTTAAACATTTCAATTAATTCAATTAATTGAATGTTTCAATTTTGAATTTCAAAATGTTTGGATTGAGTAATAAAATAAGGCAACGCTTATTTTATTAGTGTTGTTTTGGATGGACGAGAGGATTTTGGAGAGGATTTTCTCTATGTCTTGAAGTTCTTCATCCTCGACGAAGAACGCGAAGAACACCAAGAATTTGACGAAGAACTTCGTCACCACAAAAGGGAGTTATTTGTACTGTCTTCTTCCCTCTCCACAGCCGGTGAGAGATGCCATCCTCGAAGATCGACGACGCGACGCCGACGAATCTTTTCTCCACGATGCTGACGATCCTATTTCTGCGACGAACCTTCATTCATCATTTTCTTTGAGGCAGGGGATTATTTTGTTTTTGTTCATCAATACATTCGTCACTATTCTTCATTCTTTAATTGAGCTGCCCTTTATCATGATAACGGGGGGTGGTTGGACCACATGAACACGCCCGACTCTCCTCCCCCCTTGATGCTTGATTTTTGTTGCGGCACGAGCATTGCAGCGTCATGCCGTTGCACCGCGTGGACATAATAAAGAATGGGTGAAGAAGTGCGTCGCCATCGTGGCGCGCCTTTGAAGTCGAGCAAAGCCGCAGTGCTGTCGCACCGTGCTAGAGGAATCTCGAAGAGGCCACGACGGAGGGGCGCGACGACGTCGCACCGCACCAGTCGGACCAAGGCTGTAGCCTTGGGCCGTGGCAGAGTAGGGAGTGGCGGCCGGCTACCGGCTGTCGGCGCCGGAGAGGGAGGGTGGGACGACGGGGTCTCGCGGCAGCAGCACGACTGGCCAGCCAGGCCAGCCGAACGAGGAACTGGGGGTCGTAACCTTGGGCCGGCCGAAGGAGCGGCCCCCTATATGGGGGACACTGTTTTCCCAACAGGGGGCAGCACCCCCCCCCCCTTCCGCTCGGCCGTTATGGCCGAGCCTCCTGGCCAGGCCAGCCAGGTTGAGTACTCCAGACCACCAGGCTGGGCCACGCCTAGGCCGGGTTGGGCCGTACCCACCAGGATGGGCCACACCCTATTGGGCAGGACCCGGACTCGGGTCGGGTCGACCCGGTTCTGGCCGACCTAGGGGGAATCGGGTCAGGTCGGACCGGGCCCGAACCCCTATTTCCGGACCTCTTTTTGGTCTTTTGCCCTTATCGTGGGCTGTGGACCTCCGATCGATGCACCGTCAGCTATGATACAATCCTTGGATAGATACGGTCATTTCGGTATATTACACTCAAGGTTTCAGGGGACTTTGGGTTCGGTCGGGTTGGTTCGAACACGAAACCAACTGGGCCCTCAGAGCAGAAACACTTATAACTTGAGCTTCGGACATCCGATTGACGTGCTGTCAACTTTGATGGATTCCTCATAGTGAGACGGACCTTTTGGGACACTACGCTCGAGGTTTGGATGTAGTTGGAGTACGGTCGGGTTGGTTTTGACATAAAAACCAACTGGGCCCTTGGGATGAAAAATCCAATAACTCTCAGACCAGACTTCTGATTGACGCGCCTTCTGTGACGTTGAGTTCCTTTTGACGATAATGAACATTGGGATACATCATCTTTGGACTTAGTGTCAGTGCATGTATGAGCCTTCGGCTCGTGGAGCGGACTCTCCCTAAACAAACTTGCTGTGTGCGGGAACCCTAGAGCTAGCTGCGACTACGACGATGATAAAGAATGTACGGGAATCCTCCGTGGGTTCGATAGTGATGACTACAGCACTCAGCGATCTTCTGTGGGTACCGATACTATGTGGATCAGATCCTGTGTGGGTCAGCGCTCAGTGGTCCTGTGTGGGCCAGTGCATACCGATTATATGTGGGTCATTGCGGGGGGGGGGGGGGAATTACCTAATGATCCTATGTGGGTTGGATGGCTTAGATAAATCATTGGCTACATCTGATCATCTCTATCGTCTTACAAAGAAGTATACCTATGCGAGGTGATTCTTGACTTTCAATCATTATCTTCGATATGATTGACTTGCTTTCCTATGTGGATTTTGTTGTGCTATCCTGTGTGGACGTTTTTTATCTTGGGCTCATATTCTAGAGCCGAACTGGAATTGATGACTTAGGTATATGTATGGGAATATACCTAGGTAGTGTTGGATGTTACTTTGTGATTGTATCTTTCCATTATAGATTATCCTTTGTGGATTCTGGGAGACCATGGGGGTCTCGGGGTCCCTACTGAGTAGCTTATACTCACCCCTGCACGGGCTATACCCGCACTACGTTGTGTTGGATGCGGAAAACGGACAACGCTAATCGTGGTGGAGGCTTGTGGAGCGAGTCAGTACCTGGAGGTTGACCTTTGGGCGGGACATACACGGAGTGGACGGCAGGACCCGTGGAGCAGAGGAGGCCATCTGTACCCACCCTTCATGTGGGAATTCCTGTGGACGGCACGACATTACGGCTTTACTTTTCAGTTGTTGTGATTTATTTTCAATTGTACTTTACTTTTAGTGTGGGTTTGTATTCTGGCCCACTTACTTTTCCGCACTTACTTTTTTACCTAGTTTTACTTAGTGTTTTCTTCTTCTTGCTTACTCTGTGGTGTTTGTTTTCTTTACAAAGGCAATGCCTTACCTTCTTTATTGGGAATTATGCCTTGGTTCTAGTCTCCAGCCACTGGCCTATGGAAGGCGTGCATGGGGTAGTCACCCCACAGGCCCCGAGGTCGGGTCGTGACAAATTGGTATCAGAGGAGTTTGGTTATACCGCAGAACTCTCGACTCTGATCTTTCTTCTATGTGAAGCTATAGTGTTAAGAGTATTTGTGTGTGTTTATCAGTCCAGGAAGTCCAGTGTTGGTGCGGAGGCCGATGTATCTGTACACCAGGACCCTTACATCTGATTTCTGACTTAGTGCATGAAAACATTGATTGCATGTGTGTTACAAGTTTTCATTGTGATTACTTTGTTTCAGCTCAGCAGGTATACTGTATTAACTGTGGAACACCTGTTTCATTTTAGGATGGCCCCATGACGGCAGTCAGGTATGGTTCCGAGTTTTGTATGTGACGACCGCCCACCGAGCAACGAGGCCTCGGTGTAGGGCCCTATTACTGCAGAGGCACCGGCGGTACCACTACCTGCCGAGAAACTGATGCTGCCAGCCCCAACCACTGAGAGTTCATGTCCCCTTGGTGCACTGCACGTGTTTCAGTGCCAGAGACCGCCCAGGTTCCATGGGCAGGAGGACCCTCAGGTAGCTAAGGATTGGCTGGAGGCAGTTGTATGAGTTTTCCAATAGGTAGGGACACCAGCAGACCTCACGGTGATCCTTGTAGTAAGTCTCCTGCACGTGGCAGTAGGAAGATGGTTGAGCATGATGCTTCAGGTGCACGATGAGGCATCACTCCTCTGTACGGACTTTGAGAGCCTCTTTCGCTCGGAGTTCATCCCAACCACCCTCCATGTGGTGCGCATTTAGGAGCTACTACAGCTGTGACAGGGCAGCTTGACAGTCGCCCAGTACTCGGTGAGATTTACACACCTCTCACGCTATTCGATGGACATGGTACTGGACCCATTCTTCCATGCCCGAACCATTGAGCAGGGATTGAGGCATGATATCAAGGCATCGCTGATCTCCCTCGGCATTCTGACACAGGAAGGGGTACTGGAGTGAGCCCTTCTCATTGAGAGATTTCTTGTTGAGCCTACATCAGCAGGGAGACCTACCACAGGGCGGCACGTAGTAGAGTCTTCTGCAGCTGGCAGTCGACGGATGACACATGGGTCCAGGCGGAATAGACCCTTAGGTGGATGACCTGAGGACACTAGCTCAGAGGTGCGGGGAATACAGCGCAGAGCCAGTCTTTCGAGAGGCAGACAGTGCTACGCATGCGGCGGGCAGGGCCACATGGATCGTGATTTCCCAAACTGCTGTGAGGAGGAGTAGTAGACGGTTGAGGGACCAGCCAGGTAGAGGCAGAGGGTTGACCGTGGCGGTCCGCAGGGAGTAGACGGATGAGGCAGAGGAGCTGGCCAAGCAGTAGGTGGTGGGAGACACTTTGAGGCTCTACCACCACCACCACCAGGAAGTCCACCCCGACCACAAGGAGCTGGGGCGTAGAGACAGGCACATCTTCAGGAAACGGAGGCCTATGACCACGGCGCGCTCGAGATGATTCGAGGTACTATCTGTGTTTACACCACCCTTTCTTCAGTTATTATAGACACTGGAGCGATTCATTCTTTCATTGTCGCTGCCCTTGTTTGGAGATCAGAAATTTCGACGGAGCTGTTGGCTTGATCTTTACGGCTAGAGACTCCTACGGGAGCAGTCTCGATGATTACCCACTGGTGCCGGCAGTGTGAGATTACTCTAGGAGGCGGGAGCTTTGGCTGGGATCTTCTTGTAGTGGTGTAAAGGCCTTACGACTTCATATTGGGCATGGATTGGTTTTCTACAATCCATGCTCAGATCGACTGCATTAGGCGCATGGTTCGATGTGTTCGCACTGACGGGAGCAGGTTCACCTTCACCGGTGAGAAGGGAACCTTTGCATCGTAGGATGGACTCACGCAGAGGAGACGATAGCCCATCACTCATCAGTTGGCTAGCCTCATCCTAGGAGCAGTTTCCATAAGGAGTCTGAGCTTACCTTTAGTGGTGGATTAGTATACGGGCATTTGTTCCAACGACGTTCCAGGACTACCTCCTCGCAGAGAGGTAGACTTTTATATTGACATGTACCCCGGGAAAACCCCGATATCCACCCTGGCATATCGGATGGCTCCCGCCGAGCATCGAGGTCTACTGGTACAGCTGAAGGACTTGTAGGGAAAGGGATTCATCTGACCCAGTGTTTCACGCTGGGCTTCCCCGATTTTGTAAACCAAGAAGGCGGACGGGAGCTTGCGACTATGTGTCGATTACCATCACCTAAACCAAGTGACCATGAGAAAAAATTATCCGATGCTGAGGATTGACGACCTCTTAGATCAGCTCTGGGGAGCACGGTGGTTCTTGAAGATAGACCTCAGAGGAGGCTATCATCAGCTCAGAGTTCAGGACGAGGACGTGCAGAAGACGACCTTCAGATGTCGGTATGGACACTATGAGTTCTTGGTTATGCATTTCGGCGTAACCAATGCTCCAGCAGTGTTCTTGGTTCTCATGAACAGGATCTTTCTGCCATACCTCGATCGATTTGTCGTGGTCTTCATCAATGTCATTTTGATATACTCGACGACCGAGGAGGAGAATGCCTACAACTTGCGGGTTGTACTGGACACACTTTGAGAGCACCAGCATTATGGAAAGCTCTCGAAGTGTTAGTTCTGGATAAGTGAGGTCCACTTCTTGGGACACGTCATCTATGAAGCGGGAGTTGCGGAGGATCCTGCAAAGATCAAAGCAGTGCTAGCTTGAGAGCCACCCAGGAGCGTGACGGAGGTGCGGAGTTTCTGGGGGCTAGCTGGATACTACTAGAGATTCATGCCAAACTTTTCCAGAGTTGCGGCACCACTCTCAGCTTTGCCGACGATGGGGAAACCCTTTGTGTGGTCAGACAGATGTCAGCAGAGCTTCTAGGAGTTGAGACAGAGATTGACCAGTGTGCCAATCTTGAGGCTACCAGAGGGGGGAGTACGGTACTTAGTTTACTACGATGCATCCCGGACCGGACTCGGATGTGTCCTGGTACCGGAACGGACCGTGATTTCCTATGGATCACGTCAGTTGAGGCAGAATGAGTATTAATACGCCACCCATGACCTGGAGTTATTAGCAGTGGTCTGCGCTTTGATGATGGGGCGACTTTTGCAGAGGTCCTGGTGGAGATTGAGGATTGACTGGAGCGGGTCCTATGTGGAAGGTCGATTCCTCTAGTGCGCATCATATGGTAGAACGGGAACCTCCAGGAGAGCACTAGGGAGTGGGAGGCTCAGATGCATGTTCAATACCCACATTTGTTTCCCTAGTTTATGATGTATCTTTACGGGGACGTAAATCCCTAAAGTGGGAGTAGTGTAAAGACCCGTAAAATTTGGGGGAAATGTTTTCATAATTTTCTTTTGGATTTTACAAGAACGCAGTTTCTAACAGCACCTGATTCTGAGGCCCGGTGTGCCCGGAATCATTTTTTGAAGTTTAGCTCCGGTACGTTCAGTGAACGAACTAGCGGTTTTTCCTAACTTTTGAACCGATGCTTGGAATCGAAATCCGAGGACACTGATGGAATTGCAGCACTGGTAATTACTTAGGAAAACCTTTTCAGGAGTTGCGTTTTCTCGAGTGTGTTTTTAAAATTTTGGGTTAAGTAAAGGAATAAAAATAAAATGGTGCAACCAATTTTATTTTATTTTTAACCTAAGCTAAGTGGTTGGAGTGGGACTTACTATATCCTACTCCACTAGGTAGGATATTTGTGGGGTGGTTCCCACAAGAGCCCCACCTATTCAACTTCCACAAACCCCCTCTTTTAATTAGGTAACACACCTGCACCCCCATTAAATGAAGTCAACTCATGCATTTAACTAAATATTAAACACCTCTTTAATTCGGCTGTTTAAACATTTTAATTAATTCAATTTATTGAATGTTTCAATTTTGAATTTCAAAACATTTTACGTGAGTAATAAAATAAGGAAATTCTTATTTTATTAGTGTTCTTTTGGTTGTGCAAGAGGATTTTGGAGAGGATTTGCTCTAAGTATTGATGTTCTTTTTCCTCGACGAAGAACGTGAAGAACACCGACCCTTCGATGAAGAATTCCGTCACCACAAAGTGGAGTTCGTCATACCATCTTCTTCCCTCTCCGCAGCTGGTGAGAGACTCCATCCTCGGAGATCAACGAAGCGATGTCGACGAATCATTTCTCCATGACGCCGATGATCCTCATTCGACAACGAACATTCGTTCAACTTTTTCTTTGAGGTAGGTGATTATTTTGTTTATGTACGTGAGTACTTTCGTTGCCATTCTTCATTATCTAATTGAGCCTCCTATTATCGCGATAACGGGAGGAGGTCGGACCGCACGAACACGACGGACTCTTCTCCCCCCTTGATGCTTGATTTTTGTTGCGGCACGTGCATGGCAGAGCGGTGCTGTTGCACGGTGGGGAAATAATAAAGAATGGGCGAAGAAGCGTGGCGCCATCGTACCGCGCCGTTGAAGTAAAACAAAGCCACCGTGTTGTCGTACCGAGCCGGTGGAACCTTGAAGAGGCTGCGGCGGAGGGGTGGGGCACCATCGCGCTGTGACGGTCGGACAAAGGCCGCAACCTTGGGCCGCAGCGGAGCAGGGAGCAGCAGCTGGCTACCGGCCGCCGGCGCCGGAGCAGAAGGGCGGGACCGCGGGGTCCAGCAGCAGCAGCACAGCTGGCCAGCCGGGCCAGCTGAATGAGGAACCGAGGGTCATAACCCCCGGCCGGCCTAAGGAGCAGCCCCCCACATGGGGGGCCACGGTTTTCCAAACAGGGGGGCAGCGCCCCCTCCCCCCCTTTCGCTCGGTCATTACGGCCAAGCCGCCTGGCCACGCTGGCCAGGCCGAGCGCGCCAGGCTGGGCCGCGCCCGCTGGGCCGGGCCGCGCCCACCGGGCTGGGCCACACCCAATTGGGCCGGACCCTGACCCATGTCGGGTAGACCCGATTCGGGCCGACACAGGGGGTATCGGGCCGAGTCGGACCGTGCCCGAACCCCCTATTCCTGGACCTCTTTCCGTCTTATGCCCATAACTTGGGATGAGGACCTCCGATCGAGGCACCGTCAGTTGTGATGCGATACTTGGATCGAGGCGGTCATTTCTTTATATTACACTCAAGGTTTCAGAGGACTTTGTGATTGATCGGGTTCGTTCAAACATGAAACCAACCAGGCCCTCGGAGCGGAAACGCTTATAACTTGAGCTCCGAACATCTGATTGACATGCCGTTGACTTTGATGGATTCCTCATAGTGAGACAGACCTTTTGGATTACTCCGCTCGAGGTTTGAATGTAGTTGGAGTACGGTCAGGTTGGTTTTGACTTACAAACCAACCGGGCCCCTAGGACAAAAAAGCCAATAACTCTTAGACCAGACGTCCGATTAACGCGATGCTTGTGACGTTGATTTCCTTTTGACAATACAGAACATTGGGATACATCAACTCCAGACTTCATGTCAGTTGATGTATCAGCCCTCGACTCATGGAGCGGACCCTCCAGAAACGAGCTTGCGGGGTGCGGGAACCCTAGAGCTGGCTGCGACTACGATGACGATGAAGACTATACGGGAATCCTCTGTGGGTTCCACAGCAATGACTACATCACTCAGCGATCCTCTGTGGGTCAGTGCCTACCGATCCTAAGTGGATCAGATCCTTTGTGGGTCAGCGCTCAGCGGCCCTTTGTGGGCCAGCGCATATTGATCCTTTGTGGGTCAGATCCTATGTGGGTCATTGCGGGGGTTAGTACATATCGATCATGTTTGGGTCATTGTGTGTGTGTGGGGGGGGGGGTTAGTAACTAACGGTCCTATGTGGGTCCGATGGATTAGATGAATCAGTGGCTACATCTGATCATCACTATCATCTTACAAAGAAGTATTCCTGTGTGAGCTGAGTCTTGACTTTCAATCATTATCTTTGATATGATTGACTTGCTTTCCAATGAGGATTGTGTTGTGCTATCCTGTTTGGACGTGTTTGAACTTGGGCTCGAATGCTGGAGCCGAACTGGAATTGATGACTTAGGTATATGTATGGGCATATTCCTAGTTAGTGTTGGATGTAACTTCGTGATTGTATCTTTCCATTGTGGATTATCCTTTGTGGATTCTGGGAGACCTTCGGGGGTCTCAGGGTCCCTACTAAGTATCTTATACTCACCCCTGAAAGGGCTATGCCCGCACTACGTTGTATTGGATACAGACGACGGACATTGCTGATCGTGGTGGAGGTTTGTGGAGTGAATCGGTACCTGGAGATGGACCACTGGGCGGGACATAAACGGAGCAGACGGCTGGACCCATGGAGCTGAGGAGGCCATCTGTACCCACCCATCATGTGGGACTTCCTGTGGATGGCACGACATTGCAGCTTTACTTTTCATTTTCTGTACTTTCTTTCCGGTTGTACTTTACATTCAGTTTGGGTTTGTATTCTGGCCCACTTACTTTTCTGCACTTACTTTTGTACCCAGTTTTACTTAGTGTTTACTTCTTCTTGCTTACTCTATGGTGTTTGTTTACTTTACAAAGGAAATGCCTTTCCTTCTTTATCGGGAATTACGCCTTGGTGCTAGTCGCCATCCCCTATCCTATGGAAGGCGGGCTTGGTGTAGTCACAGCACGAGCCTCGGGGTCGGGCTGTGACATTATAATTCCAGTATAATATCATATTAGATGAAGGTGGGTGTAATTTTAGCTTGAATCCTTCTTATAACAACATCCTAGTATATTCAATATACTGGTGTTGTTACAAATCAAATGAATAATAAGAGTTTATGGGGTTGGAGAAGCAAAATAAAACAAAAGAACATTAGAGAAGACGTTACCTTTAAATCGTGTAACTCTTCTTCGTTTGAACAAAAATTATTTCTTGAAGAGCTTTCTGCCTAAGGAAAGGTTTCTAGGATGAAGAGAAGGGTGTGGAGATATAAAACAAGCTGGTCTTTGCTGAGCCAAAATCTTTAGATGTGTGGGTAAGGAGGTAGAGTTGGGGGCCTTTTATTAGAGCATAGGAGGGGCACTCTTGGAAAGGTATAAAATGTTACTTTATTTTCAAATTAGTTTCAGATTTTAAAGGTCCCACATTGATGTATTTCGAGGATAAGGTGATAAGTGTTCGAAATATACTCATCCAATAGGTCTTTGACAAGTGTAATTCTTATATTTTACATTATCTTTTAATTTTATTTAAATCGTTAATTAATGAGGTAATCGCTGCATCATCATGATGTCATAAATAATTTAATTTATTTAATGTCTAAAAATTATAAAAAAAATACTATGATGTAGGAAATATCTTTAGCATTCCAATTACTATTTATAGTCCAATAGATCATTTATGTATACAAAATTAATTTTTTTTTACTCAGGTGATACATTCTTTGTTATATTTAAATTTCTTTAAAAATAAATAGATAAAAAGTCATTATCACACAAAAGTGATTCCATAGGGTCCCCAAGATTGGAACAAGGCATCCCATGGTCGGCAATGACACAACCCGTAGAATTAGGACACATGTTGGGGTAATTTTTTATTATTATGATATTATTTTTATTATCCTTAACTTCTCGATTACTAATTAATCATGATAATTAAAGATAATTACCGTCGTTACTATTCATAATGACAAAAAACAAGAGTCTTGATTGAATAATTTGGACCTTCTCATTTCAAATATGTAATCCATTTTACCAAATTCCAAACATAGAAATTGAAATAATTAATTTAAAATTAATTCCCGTTGTCAAACCAAATAATGGGTTTTTTAGAATCAATATATATGAAAAGTTTGGTACTTTTTTATGCCCAATCTCAAAGTGAAATTAATTACAATGACCAAAATTGCATTAAATGGTAAAAAATATTTTATATAAAATTTAAAAACAATTAAAAATATAATCTAGCAATATAATTAAATTAGATGAAAAGGCAGTTTTGATGTAAAATGCAGTATTTCTCACTATTCATTAAAAAATGTACTTTGTCAGAAAAATACCAAAAAATTATCCAAAGTAAATTTAAATGTACCAATCATAAATATTAAGTTTATTTTGACAAATAGAGATTATAAAATTTTCAAAAGTGTTATTTAAAAATGGATTGCCATTAAAAGGCAGTAAAATAATCTTTTAGAAATATTATTGTATTCCAGGCTTAAAATTGGATTTATTCTAATTTTAAGCCTCTAAAACACTATCTAATTCATAAATAGACATAGATAAAAATATCTATTATTAATTATTTTGTTGGGATGTTACATATGATGTGTCATAGAAAGTGCACATCATAAATCAAAAATAGATATTTTGATTTCTTGGTGTAAATCCTATGCTATCTTAGTGTACTCGTGGAGATTTCACGATGTTTGGAATGATCATCATGAGTTATATAGTAAATGAAGATGTCCTCAATGAATCAAACTATAAATTAATCATGATAAATGTAAATTATCTTATTCATCAGGTCCATGAACATTGTTGATGCATTTTTCAATCCAAACGACATCATTAAGCATTTATGTAACTCGTACCATCCTTGGAAAGTTTTCCAGGGTATGTCATATGTTCTCACCTTCAACTAATGATATACCTATATCAAATTGATCTTACAAAATACCATGGCACCTCTGAGCTAATCAAATAGGTCATCGATTCTAGAAATATGTTATTTGTTCTTAAACGTCATCTTGTTCAACATCATATAATCGAAACATCCTCATTGATCCATCAATCTTCTTAGAAGAAAACACATGGTATCCCCATGGTGATGTACTAGTTTGTATAAACTCATTATTCTATAATTCCACTATCTGAACCTCCAGTTTGTGGAGATCCACTGGTGCCATTCGATACGGTGGAATGGAAACTGGCTCTGCTCCTAGGAATAATTTTATTGCAAAGTCAAAATCTCTATCTTGTGGTAACCATGAGAAATCCGTAGGGAACACATCCAAAAACTGTTCCACAAAAAAGGGAAATATGGTTGTCCTTTATCCCCATCATCTCAGATAAGGCATGCCACTTATGCTATGAGTTTTCCCAATAGTTGGCATAGAGGCCCTGTGCGGCCAACCCGAGTATCCAACTCACCACAAAGGACATAGGTTCTCTCAACAAGAGATGTGATCATTACCCAACAATGGTAAATGTTGATATTAGGTTGATATAACACCAACCAGTACATTCCCATGATTAGGTCAAAAACTGACAGTTCTAGGAAAAAAAGATCCCAAAGAAAATGATACCCACCAATCTCCAAAGCACAACCCTTACACTATCTGATGTCCTCAACTCGTACACTTAACAGAGTATCCAGTGACATTACCCCACATGCAGTATTGTAACGACCCGAAATTTTGAATAAATCTTGTTTCCTAATTTCATGTGTTATTTTTTATACTCAAAAAAATGTTTTATTTGATAAACATGATTATAAATAAAATGAGACCATTGGTTTTTGAGTGTTATATGACCATCAGTCAATATGACCACCGTGAACAAAATGTTTTGATTATTGTCTCTAAATTTAAGTAATCTTGGTTAATTGTTATAGAAAGAAGATTTGATGGCCTCACCTAGTAGCCTTGGGCCGATCGAAGCCCATCTAACAGAGATTGGGAAGGAGGTAGCACCATTGGGCTTTGCTCTGGACCAAATCCAAGCCGAACTTCATCATGTGAAGCTAGAACGGAATCGCCTTCGCGAGAAGTTCAAACTGATAGAAATTACTACTCGGGCAATGTTGACTGAGCCGCCCCAAAATTCTATCACCCTAGCACACCTTACTCTTAGGTCCTATGCTGGTTTTATAAGGGGTTATGTAACGAGACCGTAATTGCCTTGTGTAATCCTTTTTTTAAATAAAAATTTGGATTTCTTCTTATGATGATGTTTATGAATTTTCAAATGACCGGATAAATATTGTATGCATATTTTTGATGAATTTTAGAAAAAGGATATTTTAAAAATGGTTGCGTAAACCTTAAATAATTAAAAATGTGTAATGATTTTCGAAAAATGGTCTTCTACAATTATGTTCAGTACGAAATTTAGAGTCTAATAAGATCAACTTGATTTTTGATGAATAGTAAATTATGAATAGTGATTTTATGATTAGGATTAGTAATATGACCAAATGGATTAGTAATCTCACTTAAAGAAAGTTTTAAAATAATCTAGGCACCTTGATTAAGTAATGTGATTCAATAAAATAGTTAAATAACGGTTTCATTAATTATTATTCAAGTATTAGTTTTTTCGGGTGAATAGTGTTTTTTAATTAAAAATTTAATTAAAAATAATTAGAAAATTATTTTTATAAAAAGGACTTTATTTTTGAACTCAGAGCATCGATATTATGCTAAGGTAATTTTTGGGGATTTTTCTGAAAAAAATGAATTTTCGATGAATAGTGTTTTTATTTAAAAATTTAATTAAAAATATTTAGAAAATTATTTTTATAAAATGGATTTCATTTTTGAAATCAGAGCATTGATATTTGGTTAAGGTGAAATTTTGGGATTATTCTGAGAAAGTTGAATTTTCGGTGAATAGTGAAAGTATAGTTTTTAAGTTACGAGTGTTTAATGACATCATTTAATGATGTATTAAGTATATATTCAATATGGTCGAATTATGAATAGTAAGATAAGGTGTGAGGTGTCCCAAGTGGCCAATACCATGGGCAAATACCATGGGCAAGCCCATGGTTTTGCCAAAACCACTAGTGAGGTGTCCCTTGGCCATTAATGCTTTGTCCCCTCACTTTCCCTATAAATACCCACCCTTTCCTCCCTTATTTTTCACTCTCAACTCTCCCCCAACGAAGTTCTGGTCTTATTACCTTCCAAAGAGTCCTCCCAAGGTTCCCCCAAGCCCTCAAGGTCCAATCCTTTGAGTTTCAAGAGTCACATTTTAAGGTAAGGGATCCGACCCCTCTCTTTCTTTTCATATAATCTCTTTTATGTCATTCCTATTATGCTCCATGTTTTTATGTGAGAGGATGTTCTTTTATATTCCTCTTACTGCCCTTTCATGTTTATATGATGAGATATCCCCTCTTACTCTCATCATTTCGTTTTATGAAAGTTTAAGTGACGCCGTTAGGCTGCCGAATTTTTAAGGAATTCTTTCACCCTTCTCATTTTTCAAGTTCGATTTTCATGTCAAGTCTTTCAAGTTCCTTTTTATTATGTTGGGGTATGATCTCTATATCTATCATACTGATCTATTATGATCATATGATGAGGGACCCTATTTGATCTTGTCAAATCATTTTCTTTTGAAGTTAAGTGATGCCGTAAGGCTGCCGAATTTTCATAAGAGAAATCTAATCTTTTTTCCTTCCATGTTTTTCATTTCAAATGTTATGTCCCTCAAATTTCATTACCATGTCCATATGTCCTTCTTACTCTTTCACCCTACTGTTTTATGGATCATTTATGAGTGGGTGACCCATGTCCCCTCTCATTTCAATGTTTTCTAAAACCCCGAAACTTAGCCGTTATGCTGCAGAATTTTCCCCTCAAAATGCCTCTCTCTTTTCTCAAAAATTATTTTATGTTATAAAGTTAATAATCAAAGCTCCTATTTATACAAAGGTATTCTCATATATACCAAAATGTTCTATTTTAAATTCTGGGATTTACATACATGAGACCCACCTTCCTTTTCTGTGGGTTTTAAAGTGAGATAAAGATCATGCCTTTAAAGCAGTTTTTAAAAAGTTATGATTATGAAATGAAACCCATTTCCTTTATGCTATATGGGTTATTTATGAAATGTTTTATGATGATATATGTGGCTCACATGATAATAAAGGCAAATTTAAGGGTGCGCCCTGATAGCGCTCCAATGCATTGGGTAATGATGTAACCACTAGAGATTACAATTTTCACGATACCTTGGTGAATAACCTTGGTAATTTTCAAATGACACCTTGGGGATGGACCTTGGTGATATGTTCATGATTGTCTATGTTAAATGATGTAGCCACATCTTAAAGTTATGAAAAATGTTATTTTTATTATGAAATGCCTCATGATTTCTTTCTCATGCCTTAAAGTTCTTTTCATGTCCTTATTGAAGTATCTCAAGTTCACATGTAAAATGTTCCTCTTGTTTCCCTTACTGGGCCTTCTGCTCACCCTTTCTTTTGATGTTTGTCCCCAGGTTATGAGATGCAGTAATGAACATAGAATGAACTTAAGGAGACGCCTTGCAAGTGTTTAAGAAGAATGCTTTATGTTGTTTTCATGTATTATGTTCCTAGTTTCCAAGACACTAAACCTTAAAGATCCTCAGTTGTGTGTAATGTAATGAAAGTTTATGTTATAAAATGGCGGGATGCTATAGTTGGTATCAAAGGATGGTTTTGTTATTTGTGGAAATTAGGATATGAAAACTCTAGGAGGAACCCTATAGAAAAGTTTAATATAGGAAATCTTCCTGGTATTTTGGTGAGTATTGAGTAAGGGGTTGCCAAGCAAATACATCCCTGTCTGGATACGAGCAGGTAGAGGTGGCTCTGGCACAGATGTACATAGGGGTAAAACCCGAAAACACCGCTTTGAGCTAGACTCGAACGGGAACTGGTACACGACAACGGGCCTTGCTGCATTCTTGGTTACGACACTCCCGGGGTATATGCTTTGGTAAATTCATAAGCTTGATATGAACCATTATTAAAGGAACAAAGATAAAATAAAATAAAGATTCAAATAAGAATATATGATCATGGATAACCTAGATGGGAACCTAGGGGATCACAAGTTAGGGTATACTTTTCTTCTACAAGTTATCCTTATATGCTTTAAGTTCCTTTTCATGATTATTGGTTAAGTATTTAAGCCTCTAATTATACTTTATCTTCTTAGTTAATGGTGGGAAATGGAATAACGTGTCCCAACAACCAATGTGATAGGAAATGCGACAATTTCCGTATTAATATGTCAGAGATGATTAGGGGATTAAAAGATGATTATTATTTTGGAAGGCGTTCACTATTTTGGGGACCCTATATGATCGAGGTAAATAGATTACTATAGTATTTTCATTGAGGAGTAAGGTTGACTTATATTTTGAAGAATTGATGAATTTAAGGTGGACTTATAGTAATTTAGGTTACTTTTGGGAATGATTAACCTATCTTGGGTAAAATATGTTTAGGTTAGCTACTTTTGTTATAAGATGTTAGGAGTGGTTGATGTTGTCTGGAGATGAACAATGAAGTTGTTTTGGAAGACTATGTTATCAAATCCTTCTTGTATTTGGGTTTCAATCTTAGTTTGGTTTATTTTGAGGAATTTTAAGGACCGTTATTTATGGAGTGGTCTATGATGAACATTGGGTAGTACCCTGGAACTTTGAAGATTTAAAAGTAGGTTCTATTCCTATGGGATCCTTTCTTTTTGAAGAGTTGTTTTACCTTAACCTTTCTGTTTTTGGGATAATGTTTAAAGATAGAAGAAATAGATAGTTAATCTTTTGTAGATTATGTGATTCTATAGAAGATTATTCTTGTGCTTTTATGAGACCAAGTGTTTTTGAATTCTCATCATTTGGCGAAAAGATTAGTGTTGGTAGGGACTTGTTAAAGGATGAAACTCTACTTGAAGGTAGGTATATTTTCTTATGTTTTTGTTCTATGTAGTAAATGAAATCCTCAAAATTATGAAAAGAAATGTAAAACAAAAATGTTGTTGGTTTACGTTTCCTACTAGGTAATCAAAGACCGTTTACACACATCATAAGTTTGGGATTTTCTCATGGTTAACTTTCTCCTAATCATGTTCTCTATCACTCTCTCTCAGAACTGACCCTTTGTTTTTTCCTCCATGTCCATGTTTTCCTACATGGAACCCGAGTGTGGATTAACTCGGGTGGCCTTTGTACTTCCTTTTCCTTCTTTTAAAGTAATGGTGTTACTGACTCTTTTTCCGATGTGGGACTTTCAATGAAATTTCAAAACCCAATTTAAAAAAATTGCGAGGACACAATTTCTTAAGGGGGGAAGATTGTAACGACCCGAAATTTTGAATAAATCTTGTTTCCTAATTTCATGTGTTATTTTTTATACTCAAAAAAAATGTTTTATTTGATAAACATGATTATAAATAAAATGAGACCATTGGTTTTTGAGTGTTATATGACCATCAGTCAATATGACCACCGTGAACAAAATTTTTTGATTATTGTCTCTAAATTTAAGTAATCTTGGTTAATTATTATAGAAAGAAGATTTGATGGCCTCACCTAGTAGCCTTGGGCCGATCGAAGCCCATCTAACAGAGATTGGGAAGGAGGTAGCACCATTGGGCTTTGCTCTGGACCAAATCCAAGCCGAACATCATCATGTGAATCTAGAACGGAATCTCCTTCGCGAGAAGTTCAAACTGATAGAAATTACTACTCGGGCAATGTTGACTGAGCCGCCCCAAAATTCTATCACCCTAGCACACCTTACTCTTAGGTCCTATGCTGGTATTATAAGGGGTTATGTAACGAGACCGTAATTGCCTTGTGTAATCCTTTTTTTAAATAAAAATTTGGATTTCTTCTTATGATGATGTTTATGAATTTTCAAATGACCGGATAAATATTGTATGCATATTTTTGATGAATTTTAGAAAAAGTATATTTTAAAAATGGTTGTGTAAACCTTAAATAATTAAAAATGTGTAATGATTTTCGAAAAATGGTCTTCTACAATTATGTTCAGTACGAAATTTAGAGTCTAATAAGATCAACTTGATTTTTGATGAATAGTAAATTATGAATAGTGATTTTATGATTAGGATTAGTAATATGACCAAATGGATTAGTAATCTCACTTAAAGAAAGTTTCAAAATAATCTAGGCACCTTGATTAAGTAATGTGATTCAATAAAATAGTTAAATAACGGGTTCATTAATTATTATTCAAGTATTATATTTTTTCAGGTGAATAGTGTTTTTTAATTAAAAATTTAATTAAAAATAATTAGAAAATTATTTTTATAAAAAGGACTTTATTTTTGAACTCAGAGCATCGATATTATGCTAAGGTAATTTTTGGGGATTTTTCTGAAAAAAATGAATTTTCGATGAATAGTGTTTTTATTTAAAAATTAAATTAAAAATATTTAAAAAATCATTTTTATAAAATGGATTTCATTTTTGAAATCAGAGCATTGATATTTGGTTAAGGTGAAATTTTGGGATTATTCTGAGAAAGTTGAATTTTCGGTGAATAGTGGAAGTATAGTTTTTAAGTTACGGGTGTTTAATGACATCATTTAATGATGTATTAAGTATATATTCAATATGGTCGAATTATGAATAGTAAGATAATGTGTGAGGTGTCCCAAGTGGCCAATACCATGGGCAAATACCATGGGCAAGCCCATGGTTTTGCCCAAACCACTAGTGAGGTGTCCCTTGGCCATTAATTCTTTGTCCCCTCACTTTCCCTATAAATACCCACCCTTTCCTCCCTTAGTTTTCACTCCCAACTCCCCCCCAACGAAGTTCTGGTCTTCTTACCTTCCAAAGAGTCCTCCCAAGGTTCCCCCAAGCCCTCAAGGTCCAATCCTTTGAGTTTCAAGAGTCACATTTTAAGGTAAGGGATCCGACCCCTCTCTTTCTTTTCATATAATCTCTTTTATGTCATTCCTATTATGCTCCATGTTTTTATGTGAGAGGATGTTCTTTTATATTCCTCTTACTTCCCTTTCATGTTTATATGATGAGAGATCCCCTCTTACTCTCATCATTTCGTTTTATGAAAGTTTAAGTGACGCCGTTAGGCTGCCGAATTTTTAAGGGATTCTTTCACCCTTCTCATTTTTCAAGTTCGATTTTCATGTCAAGTCTTTCAAGTTCCTTTTTATTATGTTGGGGTATGATCTCTATATCTATCATACTGATCTCTTATGATCATATGATTAGGGACCCTATTTGATCTTGTCAAATCATTTTCTTTTGAAGTTAAGTGATGCCGTAAGGCTGCCGAATTTTCATAAGAGAAATCTAATCTTTTTTCCTTCCATGTTTTTCATTTCAAATGTTATGTCCCTCAAATTTCATTACCATGTCCATATGTACTTCTTACTCTTTCACCCTACTGTTTTATGGATCATTTATGAGTGGGTGACCCATGTCCCCTCTCATTTCAATGTTTTCTAAAACCCCGAAAATTAGCCGTTATGCTGCAGAATTTTCCCCTCAAAATGCCTCTCTCTTTTCTCAAAAATTATTTTATGTTATAAAGTTAATACTCAAAGCTCCTATTTATACAAAGGTATTCTCATATATACCAAAATGTTCTATTTTAAATTCTGGGATTTACATACATGAGACCCACCTTCCTTTTCTGTGGGTTTTAAAGTGAGATAAAGATCATGCCTTTAAAGCAGTTTTTAAAAAGTTATGATTATGAAATGAAACCCATTTCCTTTATGCTATATGGGTTATTTATGAAATTTTTGATGATGATATATGTGGATCACATGATAATAAAGGCAAATTTAAGGGTGTTCCCTGATAGCGCTCCAATGCATTGGGTAATGATGTAACCACTAGAGATTACAATTTTCACGATACCTTGGTGAATAACCTTGGTAATTTTCAAATGACACCTTGGGGATGGACCTTGGTGATATGTTCATGATTGTCTATGTTAAATGATGTAGCCACATCTTAAAGTTATGAAAAATGTTATTTTTATTATGAAATGCCTCATGATTTCTTTCTCATGCCTTAAAGTTCTTTTCATGTCCTTATTGAAGTATCTCAAGTTCACATGTAAAATGTTCCTCTTGTTTCCCTTACTGGGCCTTCTGCTCACCCTTTCTTTTGATGTATGTCCCCAGGTTATGAGATGCAGTAATGAACCTAGAATGAACTTAAGGAGACTCCTTGCAAGTGTTTAAGAAGAATGCTTTATGTTGTTTTCATGTATTATGTTCCTGGTTTCCAAGACACTAAACCTTAAAGATCCTCAGTTGTGTGTAATGTAATGAAAGTTTATGTTATAAAATGGCGGGATGCTATAAGTATCAATGGTAAATCACAACACAACAAAAAAATGAGTAGAAATAAAGGAATGTGTATCACCTTTATCAAATAAATCACTTGGAAATAGAGAAGATACAATAATCAAACCAAGAATAGTATATGGTCTTGCATCACCACCTTATAGTGTAGTCTAAACTGTAAGGAGATGACCTGCCCCTTTAACCTAGGTTCTAGCCTAACTTCCCTTTATTTTACTACTCTATTGGTAAGGATGGTCTCAACCTAGAGTCCTAAATCCACCACCTCTACTAGTTAGAACAATGGAGCATCAAATTCCTATCAGATATAAGGTGGCTGAGCCCCTACATATACATGGAATCTTCCTCTGACCCCCATAATTCCTTAATTGTCAATGGTTCATGCAGAACCACTACATGTGGCCTAGCCCACTGCTTGCTCAACACTCGACCAGTGGGTGGGGACACTGGTCACACTAGTTCCCAAGCCTACCACACTAATAACAAAAGATCTAGTCACCACCATTGGAAGATAACATCCTCTTATGACTGCTCTGTGTGCTTCCACCTTGCTCAAAGAGTTCCCTGGAGTGCATCCTACTATTAGAAGATACACCACATTCTCATCCAGCCAATTTCAAAAGATCACTAATTGATGCTCCCATCAGGTTCCCCTCTAATATAATGGATCAATCCCCCACATTAGCAAAACTTTTCAGATGAATGATATTCTCTATTGACCTGATATCGTGTCTCTGCATGTCTTGGAATCATTTCCCCATAGCTACATCATCTCCCACCAATGTTGGAACGAAGTGACTCAAATCTGTGAAATGACTAGAATAGTCCATTACCGACCATTTCCCTTGAGTTAACCTCCTAAAATCCCAAACATTATCCTACCTCATGGTTTTTGTGTTGAAGTGCTCATGGAACTACTCTTGAAAATCATTCCACATCATTCCTACATCATGCTATGTCTGAACAAGATGTCCCACCAACTCATTTATTGATCCTTAAATATATAGGCTGCTAACATGACTCACATTTGGAGATGAGCCTATAAATAGTCAATAATAGTTTGGACAGACTCTGTCGAGAACTCATCTATCTCTATCCCACCAACATCAGTAAATGCTGGAGGGTGCCACAATTTAAACTCCTTGGTCAGCTCCAACATACCTAGCGAAACACACACATGTTCTTATTCTGTCATCTCCATAAAATGAAAAATGTTCTCATAGAACATCACTTTCCTATTTTCAAGGACCACCAAGATTCCATGATCCATAGTTGAGAGATTATTATTAGTAACTTCATCATGCCTCCCATCTTAATCATGCCAACGAGGTGGAATTTGTTTACAATGCCAAACATGAGATTTAGAAAGCAACCATAACACATTTATGAGAAGGAATGAGATATTGGTAGAATCATCACATTCCACAACCAAAATAGTTCAAATAACATACCCAAATGAGACCACTCATAACCAGATCACTACCCATGTCCATCTCTCTTAAGGCCATGAATAACAGCAAATCTAATTCCCACTGTTATAGGCCTTATGTTTTACCAAATTCAAAATAGTTTCAATATTTCAATGTACTCGTACAACATGTTAATAAAAATTAACTTCATATTAAGAACTCTATTATAATAATTACGTGAAGTATTTACTTTCTTTTTAACCCATTCACATCATCTTGTTAGGCACAATTTCATTTCTTTTACTAAAACATATGTATCCAAACATTTATATCCCATACAACCATCATGTGTGTTTTCCAAATATGATTAACGTCACTTACCTACATTTGTTCCTTGAATGATGCATGAATGCACAACCTTATACTTCTTTTTGGACACTATAGAAATATCACCAAACCGACAAATCACACAATAAGTGCATCACCCAATGGTGAAGCATCATCAAATATAACAACACACAACATGAACAAAAATCCCCAACCAAGGTGACTTGGGATTCCCCCCATACACGGGTTAGACACTCCCAAAAACAAGAACATTACAAAGGGAGGAAACTTTCTTAACCTCGTGTCTACCATCCCCATATATTATAAACAGAAAATAACTCCTCTAATACCACTTTGTAATGTCCCTAACCAGGAATCCAGTAACTAGTTCCTCGAGCTGGGTGGTCACCTGACCTCAAGCACAACTCCCCATATGCTAGAGGTTTCCAACTATATGAGAGGTTCTAATATGTCATGAGGGGAGACTCAAACCTATTTACTAGAGTAATTCACAATTGATAAAAATTTAACAAACAGATGAATTATGAATCAACAACAACATGCATAAACAACCAACCTACAAATTGGGTAAAAACGTATATAATGGTAAATAGGTCATGCAATGATACAATTCCAAGTGAAAACCCCCAAAAATACGAATAACAACAAAATCCCCAAAATAGTTTGACTCCCAGTCTAGAACCGCACTCATACATGTCATGTGTCTATCTAAACTCCCTTGCATTGGGACCTTGCCCTTTCCATGACCTGCAAGCATAAAAACTACTACGATACACAATAGAGGCCGGATAAGGGATTAATTATAACTCAATAGGACACCCCCAATATTGCCTATAAAATATCTAAATAAGTAGATAGTGAATTCAAGAGATAAATAATTACATGTAAAGATAAATAGTTTAATAGTCTGTTTAAGACAATTTTCCTTTTAAATATATTATAATTGAATAAAAGTTCACTAAATTGGAAATTCATTATTTAATATACCATATCATGTGTTCAATGAAATAGGAATGTTCAATATTCTCTATAATATGTGAATAAATCAAATCCTTTATTACAAGAGAACACATTATTACAATCTCATAATCCTCACCTCAATGCCTCAGTTCGGGTGGAATTTAACTGTTTGGGGAATAGAACACCATTTTCTTCTCTAACTCTTGCATTTTGGGGAGGATCTAGAACCTCAGTTCAACTCGACCTATGGGAGTAGAACCTCATGTCAATACCACACTATACCAATCCATGTCCACAAGGTTTTTTATCATTCAATACAAATAACCACATCATGAAAAGCATAGAGAATATCGTCAACTATTGCACACACCACTATAAATTAATTGGAAATTAACATTTTCCCTTGATCAATTAAAACATTCATCATTTATGTTACTTAATCCTTTTTCACCATTGCCTATTTCACAATCATATCTCACTAATCATTTTCATGTGTAAACATAATCCCTTACAATATTCCAATTATTCCCATTTAACCTAATAAAGTGACAACCAAACAATCCCTTATCCTTTAACCACATTAGACAAAACTAAACACAACCTATTCGAACTAATTACATATAACAATTAACCAGCTCAATATAAACCTAAATCAACATATGTAAATTTTTGAACCTTACATTTTTGTTGGCCCAATCGGGAGGGAAGCACACCCTTTGGGTGCCTCTCTTTAGGCCAAGTTATCCTTCTTGAATATCATGGGGTTCATGAGGTGTTAAATTATTTGTTTAGACACACAATACATCACATCATGCCAATTCTGCAAAGGAATCATCAATTGAGGGATGTAATAAAAAATATATATGTACAAATGTACACAAAAAATGAAGGGATATAACATTTCGACCACCCACCTTGAATATATTGGTGAAAACACTCTAAACTGAAGCCTTAGTTCATGATTAGATGTACACGTGATGCCTCAACCTAATCCATATCGAAAAAGAAAGGTTTGAGAGCTTCTAAAGAATATGGATGAAATGTGTGAACCCTAACCCAAAAACCTAAATAAAGAGGATATTTGACATACCCATATCATCAATATGTAACAAAAGGCACACCAAACAACCTAGGATTGAAGAAAACCACCCTTGGGAGCTCTTGGGAGCTTTGGTTCGTTCCTCTGTATACAAGAGGTAAAAAATAAGGAAACTACAAGTTGGGTATAAAAATACCGTAATAGATTTTTTGTATTTTTTGAAATGTTTCTTGGACGCATGGTTTACCCACATTATCTTCCAAACTATGTGCAAACTATGCGGAGGATACTACTTGGGTTGTCTATTCAGTTAGGACAAACCATGCACTAACTGTTCGAATAGCCAAGAAAACTTATTTTTCCTATTTTTCCTGTCTTAATCCCCCAAAACACCCCAAGCCTTCGTAAGGACATGGTAAACCATTTATTTGGCCAAATTTATGGAATTAAACTATAAAGTGGAAAAAAACCTTAAGGTAGATTTGGGATCTTATAATTTACTTGCATTCGTACTCAACATTTGGATGTAAATGCTATGATCTCATTCAACATGTTTTTCCACCAATACTAAACATGGAGATGTTAATACATATATGTGAACCATTAGTGGATGTTCATGGTCATGTTATGCACATCATTCAATAGATCCATCTTTAGATCAGGATTTTATGTTACACATTTTCATTTCCCAAATCATACAATTCCTTATTTATCAATTTTAAACAATGGGGGTTTCACATTTCATATAAATTCAACCTTATTGTCTATTTCCTCATCATCTCTTTGAGAATCCTTAATATTCAATAGATTCTATTATTGAAATTTCATATTCTATGTTAATGGTTATATTTATTGTTGTATATTCTTAATTACCATCATTATCAAATCTAAGAAGATTGGATTGGTTACAATTCACATTATTGATTTGGTTTTCGGATCATTTATACAGAGAGAATCAATAACGTTATTTTCTTTTCCAATATTTTTTGGAATTAAGTTGATCAAATCTGGCCATATCTTATAGAACATATTACAATCAAAATATTTGAATATATATTTGACACTTTTATTGCCTATATACATTTCACACTTCTCCAAATGGGGTAATGTGTAATGAACCAAACATTTATCAATGAATATTAATAATGATCTAATTAATTTTCTAATTATGAAAAATGATTATATAAAATATGAACATCCTTAGTTTTATCTTTTTGGATTTTCAAATACAATTATGAACTGTTTCCATGGCTAATATAGCTATTTAACAATGATCAGATAATTAGTATAAATATAGAACTTTAATAAATCCAATTTACTAAAAAAAGTATTGGATGGCCTCATTCAATTGACTTTCTTTATAAGAAGCCCATATGTCGAAGTTTAGAAACGAGGTGGCATCATTGGGATAATCTCTTGACTATGGCCATGATGAACGTAAACATGTTATGCTCGAACAGAATCACCTACATTAGAAGTGGATGTTGATAAATATTCCCACTCGAACGATGTTATCGGAGCCACCCAAGAGTCTATCACAATTGCACACCTTACCCTTCAGTCTTATGCGGGTGTTATGAGGGGTTATGTAATGATACCCTAGTACTATGATTATGTACACAATTTTTTATATAAATTAAACATTCATTTTATTATTGTTACATTGTAGTTAGTTTTTACTGTGCAAACAATATTTTTGATAATATTTAACTAAGAAATGAATTTTAATGAACTAATGTATTTTATGATTAAATATTATTTTAATAAAACATTATTATTATATAATTTCTTTTTTATTAATTATAAATTATCATATATTTTTTTTGAATGCAATTGTAATTTTTATTATGATTTGAAAGCTATTTTTGTCAAACCACGTGATTTTTCGATAAATGTCAGTTTTTATATTAAAATTCAAAATTCACATAATTAATTTTTTAAAAAAAATGAATATTATTTTTGGAATTAGTATGTCAAAAATATCCAGTTGTGAAATTTTAAAAAATTTCTGAGACAATTGAATTTTTGGGTAAAAATTAAATACTGTTTAATATATAATTCGGATTATGACATCATAATGACCAAATAATGATGTAATAAAATACTATAAAAATTATATATGGAAATTTTTTTTCATTTAAATATTGGTATTTTAGGTTTGTTTTATTTATTTTAAAAGGCCTTAGTGGACCCTCCAAGACTTATAAAACATTTTAGCTTTTTAAATTGATTTCCATGGGAGTGTGACTCACCTCCACCTAAGTAACATTATTCATTTAATAAGTTCAGCCATTTTCCTTATAAAATATTTCTTTTTCCATTCACCATTGGGAAATCCTTAGGAAAACCCATGGGCTAGTTTTAGGTTTTTCTTAGTTTAATGTGTTGTGAACAAAACCTAAATAATAATGAATTACCTATCCATTCACATATAATCCCACCCAAGATCTCACTTCATCTCCATTGGAAGATTTTGGAGTTGAATAACCCCATATTTTATTTTCTTATAATCCTCCCATGACACCCCATGCTCCTAAGAAGCCCCTCTCAATCCACTTCGAGGCCTTTGGGATCACACATCCTAGTAAAGAATTTCATCCTTCCACATCTAATCCAAGATTCTTAATATTGTTATGTCCTTTTATTTTCAATTATTTAGGTTTAGGTATGATTTCACACCACCTCTATACTTCCCTATTTATGATTGAATTATGAGAGACTCTTTCTCTCTAATTAATTCATCCTGTATACACCTGTTATCATGTCGAAATTCTATAAGGAATTTCTCTCTCCTCCTTTACATAGAATCCGTTATTATATATTATGAATCTAAATTCCATTACATTTGTTGGTAAATGTATCTATATGACCCCTTACTGTTCATTTCATGTACATATGGTGAGACAACAATTTATCTCTCATCAACCATTTTTATGATTTCTTATGTCACACTGTTAGAATGCCAAAATTGAACCACAATTTTCCGATACAAAGTCAATGTGTAGTGAATTCCATGCATATTTTTCTATCAGGGTATTCACATTTATGAACGTTTGCTTATTGATTATAGGGATTCATGCATTAATTCCACATTCCTTTATCGTTTAATAAATGGCAATGTTTAATGAATCCATGTTGTATGATCCATATGGCACACTTATGCATGAAATGAAATTTGTAAGAAGAGTGTTCCTTAATATCTCTCCAATGCATTGGGTTGGGATTATTATCATGATATATCATACCTATATGTTCATGTTATTTTATGCTCCAATGATATTCCTATTTCCTAACATGTCTTGTTTTCTTCATCTTTTTTCATTGTTTAATACCTTAATGGGGGCTTTATAGGTCACCCTTTTCACATGTATGTCCCCAGGATATCCCATGGAATGCTAAATATGTGGGAATGATGTGGTTATATGAAGGATGTTTTCAATAAATATGTTGTGTGATTTATGTTATTTGTTGTTGTGTGATATTCCTAATCATCAAATAAACTAAACCTTTCAATCATATATGTTGTATCCAGGTAATTTTATATTAAAAAACTATTTTATGTTTGTAATAATGACAAATGTTGTTATAGTTGGTATTAGAGGATATGTTTTTTTATTTTTGGGATTAGGATTAGAAAACCCTATTGAAAGGCTTAGGGGAAGGTCTATGTATAATAAAAAACTACCTATGTTTTAGTGAGTATTAATTAAGTGATTTATCAAGTAAATACATCCCTATATGTATATATGCATGTAGATCCCACTCTGGCACATATGTACCTAGGAGTGAAACTCCGACAAGGAGTATCGGGGTTGACTCGGGATATCCTGTTACACGACAATGGGCCTTGCTGAAATCTTGGTTATGAAACTATGGGGGGATATCCTTTGGAAAATTTATAATCTTAATATGAACCTTTTTTAACAGAATTAAAAAAAATTCCCCTAAGAATATATGTGAGAAAGTATATCATGGATAATATAGATCGAAGCCTATAGATTCATAAGTTAATGAAAGAAAATTAATTCATAATTCATCCATTTTTTTCTTTGTATTACCCTTTATGGGTTACCCCTAACATTCCAATTATTCCATCCAATCGTCGGTAATAGGAGTACTCATGCTAAGAACTGATGAGAAGATCAATTTGATGATTGTTCTAATAAGATGCCCAATCCATTGTATGGGTAAGTTGAGAACATTCCCACAATTCTCCCTTATTTAACTCATTATTTGAATTTAAAAAATTTGTCTGGTGGAATGTTCAACCCCCTTATGAAAGGACAAGTCACAATCATGAGCTTCATGATACAACAACCTCATTCTTTTAATGGACCATCTGATCCCTCAGTTTCCAAACAATGGACCAAATCAATTAAAAAGATCTTCTACATCCTTTAATGTTTTGAAAAAGGGAAGGTTATTTTGGCTTATTATCATATTCGGGGTGAAACCGATAAATGGGAGACATTAATCAAAATTCAACGCCTAAGGAGGAGATCGAGGCATTGGAATGGAAGGATTTCCAGAAGATGTTTTTTGATAAATATTTTCCACACACACTTTTAAGAAATATAGAAAGGGACTTCCTTTACCTCTAGAAAAAAGACGACAAATCCATCATAGCGTACGAGGAAAACATCGCAAGGCATGCACGATACACCTCCATCTTTCTTGTTACCTCAGAATGCAAGGCTGAATACTTTTTTGGTGGGCTTAAACAATGCTTATGGAAATACTTGGAAATCCGTTACTTTAAAAGCAATGAATAAATTGTCTTATGTTCCCTCAAGGTCAAAATTGATATCTGAGAATCTCATGTGTATCATGCGGATATGAAGTGTATGTTGGACTTTAATTATTATAGTCTGTTGGATAAAACCAATGGTGTAAGAAAATTTAGCCACCCACATTCCAAAGGAAACAATATAGGCACCCCGGATATTTCTTGAGGAGGATGAGGAAATCCTTTCGGCGTCGAAGAGAATGTCACCTATCCATTAAAAAACGACATGAAAAACTTGTGGCTTCAATAGAGGAGATGAACGCTCCATTCGAACCACAATTCATTATTCATTACTTCAAATACAATGAACCAGGTCACCTTGAAATTCAGAGCCCTAATCCAAGGGTTTTCTGAGGCATCAGTCAACATTCAAGTTAGCAAGGGTGATATGTTTCCATCACTACCACTGATGTGAACCTCGGAAAAGTTGGGACTGCTACACTAGTTATTCATTCAAGAATAGAGAAAAAACTTTTTGAATCTGTTTCTACACATTCTTTTATATCCTGAATGTTTATTATAACAATTACCATCCCCACCACAAATTATGGATGTAAAGACGTTAGTGATTATGGAAAATGGGTCAATCATTGCATCCCATTAATAGAACTCTTCCCATTTAGTAATGTGTAGATTGAACTTCCCAGTGATCCTCATCATACTAACTCTAGTAAAATTTGATAAATTATTGTCATGGGTTGGAATTCCATATATAGATCCAACATAAATAGAAATGATAGATAAATCACTCTCCATATGGAGAGTCAACCCATAATTCTATACAAGTTTAAGGATAAAGATGAATCATCTTTAGCAGCATCAGATAAATCCTGAATATTTCTTCCCTATGAGTATGTGTATCTAACTCAAATGATTGAGTATATGGAGGAAACTATACTTGAATACAAGCCTATGTTGAGGGAATTTAATAAAGTGTTTCCCAAGGATTTTCATGGTCTTACTCCTAGAATATATGTTAAATTCTCAATTTACCTTATAAACAAGGAATTTAAAATTTCAAAGACCTTATATAGAGTGGTTGTTATAGATCATGAGGAGGTGAATACACAGCTATAGAAGAATCTAGATAAATTTTTTATATGACAATGTGCTTCACCATGGGGTGCTCCTGTCCTATTTGATAAGAAGAAGGACTGGTCAATGCACCTTTTCATTGTTTATCATGAGGTCAACAATATCGCGATTAAGAAAATGTATCCTCCCCCTCAAATTAATGACTTCATTGATTAGTTTTGTGGAGAATAACACTTCTTCATGGTATATTTTCAGTCAGGATATTACAAAGTATGGGTGAAGAAGGAAGATATTCCCAAGGCCAAATTTCTTACAAGATACATGCACTATGAATCCATAGTAATGTATTTCAAACTCAATAATTATTTAGAAATCTTTATAGAGTTGATGAATAGAGCCTTTAAAGATTACCTGTACAAATTTTTGGTAGTATTTGTAGATGTTATTCTAATATACTAAAAAACCAAAGAGGATCATGGAGAGCATCCAAGAACAATTCAAGAGACCACGAAAAAGGAGAAGCTATATCAAAAGTACAACATGTGTGAGTTCTAGATGAAGGAGGATTCATTCATGGGTCATATCATAAAATGCAATGGTATATCTATGGATCCCTCCAAGACTAGTGAAATTGAGGAATGTTCGAGACTAGGATCGGTAAAGGTTATCCATAGATTCGAGAAATTAGTTTCATATTATCACTGATTATTTAGAAATTTCTCAGGATTGGAGAAACCTCTTACCAAGCTAACGTAGAAGGGAGAATGGTTTTCATGGAGTGATGAATGTGAAGAGAGATTCATGGAGTTCTAAAGGAGGCTTATCATTGTGCCCATGTTAACTTAACCCACAAGTTGGTAAATTTTTGTGGTATTCAATGATGCTTCAAAGAAGGGCATGAGTTGGGTGTTGTTGCAAAATGATAATGTGATAGCCTACGCCATAAAAAATCTAAAAATCCATGACAAAAACTATTCTACGCATGATCTGGAGTTTCGGGCAGTGATCATTGGGTTTAAAATACTGTGGAATTATCTCTACAGGTGTGAGTTATATACTGATCAAATGAGCCTCAAATTATATTCAAACAAAAAGATCATAATATGCGCCAACAAAGATGGATAGAACTAATCGAGGATTTTGACTACTCAAACCTCAACCATCACGGCAATGAAAAATTGATTGAAAATGGTCTAAGTAGAAAGCATCATGCATCATTGTAAATGACTATAATTGAAAAGAATCTAATCTTCATAGATTTTCAGAGGATGGGCCTATGAATAATTAAGGTAGGAGCATCATCAAACCTTTCTCAAATGATTTCTCCGGAATACCTCATTGAGAAAATAATTAATGATCAATGAAAGGATGTGGATATTCTAAAAAGGGTGGATTCTATCAGAAATGAGAAATCCACAGTGTTTGTTGTTGTCATGGAAGGAATTGTGAGATTTGGTTCACGATTATGTGTACCATCCAATCAAGAGATAAATATGGACCTTCATAATGACCCAAATAACTCATCCTTCTCTATGCACGTGAGGAGAAAAAATTTGTATTGAGATATCGAAGAAATATTTTGGTTGGATAATATGAAAAGGGAGATTTATCAATATAAATCAATGTTCCTGGTATGTCAGAAAGTGAAGGCTAAGAAAAAAATGGTCTTAGGGGATTATGCAACCACTACCCATATGAACAAGGAAGTGGGAAAACACTATCATAGACATTTTCATTGTACATCGAAGTATGTATAGAAGAAACAGTGCTATATGGGTTGTTGTGGATCGTCTTACAAAGACTACTCACATTATCGCGATTCAAGAGGACTTCTCAGTGGATCCACTTGAACGGATATACATCAAATAAGTTGTAAGGATTTAGGGAGTACCACTATCCATTGTAACCAATACTGATTCGAGATTAACCACTATGTAATGGAAAAGTAACTAGCATGCTTTAAGAACTGAACTAAACTTCATTACCACCTATCATTCTCAATCATAGGTCCAATCTGATCAAGTTATTCAGACATAGGATGATCGGTTATGATCTTGTTCTATGGACTTCAAAAATGAATTGGTCAAACATCTTCTACTGCTAGAATTCTCTTACAATAATATTTACCAATTGAGCATCTGAATGGCAACATATGAATCCCTTTATGGGAAATAGTGCATAACACCTGAGTTTTGGGTTGACGTTAGTGAGTGTATGTTTTGGGACCTAAAATGGCCAACGAAATGGTGGAGAATGTGAAAACCATTCAGCAGCATATCAAGGAAGCTCAAAGTCGACAGAGGAGTTGTGTAGATAATTGTCGTTGATACCTTGAGTTCAAAGATAGATACATGGTATTTCTATGAATATCTCCTTGGAATATTGTCATGAGGTTTGGAAAGAAAGCAATATTTTTTCATAGGTACATCGGCCCCTTCGATATTAATGATCGTATTGGGGATGTGTCCAATAAAATAGAACATCCACCTACCATATCCAAAGTACATGATGTCTTTCATGTATCCCTATTAAGGATATACATACCTGACTCTTCACATGTACTGTCATCCATGGTAGTACAATGAGAGGATGATATTTCATACGAGGAGAAACTAGTGAATATCATATATCGTAGAGAAAAAGTTCTATAAAATTAGAAAATGCCCATTTTCAATGTGTTGTGGAAAAACCACAAGACTGAAGAGGCAGTGTGGGAATTGTAAGAAGTGATGAATAAGAGAAAACCGAATATATTTTAGTGTGGGAGAAAATAATTTTGAGGGTGAAATTTTTTAAGGGGGGATATTGTAATGACCCAAACAATTATCAATTAAAATTCCACTTGATCAAAATAAATGTCTTATTTTTAATATGGGTATATAAAATATGGACATATTTTGTATTATGTATTTTCTTTTGAAACTACTATTATGGATTATTACCATTACAAATATAGCCCTTGAAAAGTGATCACATTATTAGTATAATTATATCGATTTAACAAATCCATTTTACTCAGTCAAAGGATGAGTTGGTCTCATATAGTAGATATGCCGCTTATGTAGAAAATTTGTTGGAGTTTAGAATGGAGGTGGCTTCGTTGGGATTCTCTCTTGACCAAGCCCAAACCTAGATTCAACATGATATGGTCGAACAGAACTGCATACATGAGAATTGGATGTTGATAGATATTACCACTCGAGTGATGTTATTCGTGCCACCAAAAGTGTCTATCACCATATCACAAATCACTCATCGGTCTTATACTGGTTTCATTAGGGGTTATGTAATGAGACCCTAGTACTATCATTGTGTACACTTTTTTGGTTTAGAAGTATACATTCATTTTATTATTAGTACATTTTAAATAGTTGTTTAAAGCATAAATAGTATTTATAGTTTAATTATCATATAAGAAATATATATCAATGAATTAATGGATTTTTTAATTAAATAATATTTTAATAAAATATTATAATCATTATTTAATTGTTTTTATTTAATATAAATGATCGTATAAATTTTTGAATGAAATTTTAATTTTTATCATGGTTTTAAAGCTATTTTTGTCAAATCCCATAATTTTTTGATAAATATCAATTTTTATTTTAAAAGAAAAAATTAAAATATTTATAAAATTATTTAGATAAAATTTATAAAAAAAATTTAATCAAGACATTGAATTTATCCAATGATTGGTTTTTTATAATTTTCTGAGACAATTGAATTTTTGGATAAAAAATAAATATCGTTTAATATATAATGTGTTTTATGAAATCATAATTACCCAATAGTGATGTAATAAAATACTATAAACATTATATTCAGATAATATATGTTTTAACATTAAAATAATGTGAATTTATCTTTGTTTGATTTATTTTACAATGTCTTAGTGGACCTTCCAAGACTTATAAATCATTTTATATTTTAAAATTGATTTCATTGGGAGTGTGACACATATCCCCATATGAAACCCTATTAAATTAATATGTTAGTCCATTGGCCTTATATAATACTTTCCACCAATCCCTTTTTGTAAAACCCTAGGGAAAAAACCATTTTCTGGTTTGTGGTGTTGATTTGATAAATGTACAGTGTCCCAAAGCTAAATATTAAACAATTCCCTCTTATTTTTATATAAATGCACAACACTCCCACATCCTCTTCAGTAAATGGTTTTTTAGTATAACCAACTCTAGCACTGGTCTGTCTAGAATCCTCCCAAGATTCCCCAAGATCAAAACAAATCTCTCTCAAGACTCATCCAAGCCTAGGAGATCACACTTCCATGTAAGGGATTTCTTCCTTTCTCATTTTAACCATGTTTCTTAATATTGTTATGTCCTTTTATTTTCAATTATTAATGTTGGGGTATGATTTCAAACTTCTACCATATAGAACTATTTATGTTTGAATGATGGGATACCCCTTTATATCTCATTAATTACTCCCATGTAGACATATTACCATGCCGAAATTCCATAAGGAATTTCTCTCTCCTCATTTACATTCAAGCCATTATTTTGTATTATGATTATAAATTCCATTACATTTGTTGGGAAATTTATCCATATGACCCACTTACAAACTATTTTATGTACATACGATGAAACACACATTTTTCTCTCATGATGCATTTTTTAAATTTTTATGTCACTCCATTATGCTGCCAAAATTGCACCCCAATTTTCCGAGCCAAAGTCATTATGTAGTGAATACCATGCCCATTTCTCTATCAAGGGTATTAACCTTTATGAAAGTTGACTTATTTATTATATTGTGTCATGTATGAATTCCAAATTATTTTATCATGGAATAAATGACTATATTTTATGAATCCATATTGAAGGATCCATGAGGCACACTTATGCATGAATTGAATTGTTTAACAAGAGTGAACCTTGATATCGGTTCAATGCATTGGGTAAAGATTAATATAATGATACGTCATGTGAAATGAGGATTTAATCATTCTTATTTAATTTCAATTAGTATTTTCTCATTATAATTCATGTGCAGTGATGGTTTATTCATGCTCTATGTGTAATGAGGATTGGCTCTTGCTAATTTCATGTTATGTGTTGTTTCCACATTTCCATGTTATGGAAATCATGTTATATCTTGCCTTTATGTTCATGTTATTTTATTCTCCATTAATATAATTATTTCCTATAATGCATTTTATTATTTATTTTATACCTTGTTTAATCCATTATTGTTCTTTATTGTTGTGCCTTTTAACATTTATGTCCTTACATTATCCAAAGTAATGCTACGTATGAGGGAATAAAGTGGTTATGTAAAAGAATTTTTCGATAATTATGTTATGTGATTTATGTTATATGTTGTTATGTAATGTTACTAATCCCCAAAGACACTACAGCTTTTGGCCTTCTATGTTTTATCAAGTGCTTTTTTTGTAATAAACCTATTTAAGTGCTTAATAAAGAGAAGAGTTGTTATATAATACCTCTAAATTTTCAATGTGGAGATCAATGAAGCTAACTATATATCACAACTCATATAGTTATATTCATGAAAATTCAATATCCTTGTGTCACATGATATCAATTTATCATTCTAAATTGTTACACAACCAAATGCTGTATTTTGAGCATCAATTTATAGCATGAAAATTTCACCACATGTGGGACGTTTAAGTACTAGTGTAGTGCTAAGACACTTTTTAAATTCCATGATGATTTCTTCCCATTCAACTGTCCCAAAAAACATTACACCTTTCAAAGACCTCATATTTAACCGGTTTTAAAATCATTATAATTTTCTAAAAATCATAGATGGTACTATGATAGATCAAGGGAAATATGGATATCTATTACATACATTGATCGATCCACTCCCCATTTGGATTTTTCTTTGAAGGGTCTATAGATATTCCTTTTCTGGTGAAAAACATTCACCCGAAAGATAGTCCCTTAATATAGTAGTCACATTTAATAAACTTTTCAAATATATTTGAATTTTATATTGTATTTATAACATTAATACAATAATTCTCGTGATCCTCATTTATTTTGGAGTAAATTTGGATATCATCTATAGTGGATATAAAAAATATGTTGGGGTAATCTCTAATGTCACTATTCATTTGGATAATAATGATTTTTGGATAATTATTGAGTTAAAAGGTTATTATTAAGAAGTCATTGTGTCTATACAATATTTCAATGGAAATATTTGGTACATATTCCATATTCATGTTTAATTGGCGATATAATGACCGAAGGTCCACCATAGTGAAATTTGGGGCCCCACATAGTTTATCAAGTAGTGCATCTATCTGGGGAATCTCATACTTTTCATTATTGATATATTTTTGATTTCATGGTAATCAATGCAGTGGTGCATTGATCGATAATTATTCATGAGGAAGAGGACCAAAACAACCCAAAAAAGAACATGGGTGTATAATTTTTTTAAGATTCTCATGCAACTAATTTTATATTTATTACAACTCAATAGTTTCCATTATATAAGGAGTCATGGATATGGGAAGAGATATGTGTATACCTAGATTGATAAAAAAACTCATGATTAAGAAGAAAACGTGAATATTCATTATTTAACCCATATGTATTGTCCTATAAAACTGTAATGTATTTCAGCATGATTTCCTCCATTATCTCAATAATTTGATCAACATATTCATGTTCATTATGTAGTGATATCCAGTCATCAAATAATTATTCCAATGAAGTGTCATCCTTCTCTTTATTCATTTATAGAACCAAAGGATGTATAGTTATTTGATGAGTGGTCTCCCACTCTTTATAATTGATTATATATTGGTTTATGAACAACCAATACATGCTCAATATAAAATAAATCATTATTTAAGGGAAGTTAGGAGATATTTTATCAGAGGTGTAGTCCAAAAACATTGACTAGGAAGGTGTTATATGCATGAAATGAAATAATTTATCCATTTTAGGTTCTCACATATATCGTAACAGTGTTTTTTGAGGTTGTATTTGAGTAAATATTTTAATCATTAAATATATGAAATATTTCATAAAACTAAAATCATGTATAAAATTTATATCTCAAAAATGGTTAATAATCAAACTATTCAAAATTTTATTCTGATTCAAGTCATTTTCATTATCAAAAAATATTTTTGGATGAGAATACAAAACAAATTTAGAAAATGTATTTACGAACATAAAAATTAATAAGTTATAGATTTTGTATAAATCAAAATTTATTTGTCTCTTGGATTAAATCTAGGATTCAATATACGTCATCGATGGTAATTTCCCAATTAATATTTATAAAATAAAAATAATTTAATGTCATTCATAATATTTTGTAATATTTTTTTGAATTTTACAAAGTATATCCTAATGTGTTGAAAATAAATGTATTCATTACGAGCTATTTTTCAGGCACCATGCAATGATTGAGTTAATATCTGGTTCCCCCTTTTCAAATTTGTTTGCACTATGTATAAATATTCCAATGGAACATGTACTTTAATTATCTATACCAGAATGCAGATTCGTGGGAACCAAAATCTATATACATTACCAATAATCTAGGATATTTTACTATGAATAGACTTATCCATATTATTTTAACTAATGTGTTTAAGTCATATTCCCAAAAATTACCAACACCTTGTTCTTATACAAACTTTACAAAACAAATCATTTACTAAATATTATTTCATGAGGCCAGGGATCTGGGAAGGACTAAATTCATAATACATTAATATAATCTTGAACATAAAAAATTAACTTTATTCTATTTAATTTTATAATAAATTAATTTTAACTCATAAAACAAAAAATGATAACCTGGGGAATACACAAAATAAGTGGAGGAATATGAATCATTGTAAGGAAATAAACATGATAATAAGGAATAACATGTTGATAAAAATATATCACATAATATTTTAAAAGAGTTTAATATTAAAAATTAAAATGGAGCATAAGAACATAATATGGTGTCATATGATATCAGTAATATATGAAAGTGGATGAAATATAAAACAAGAAATCAGTATTTTTTAAGGCTAGCCATTCAGAAAATATCACATGGTGGAACGAGTCCCACCGTGGATTATGAATACTCCTTAATCCCACACATATCATCTCATGAGACATAACCATTACACATTCATTGGAGTTATATCTAGGAACACCCCTAATAAATTGTACATTACTATGAGTTTGACAAAATTTTCTTAATAATAAGGAACTAAAATACGAATTACGCATGAAAATAAATGTGTTACATAATAATTCCACATATCAAAATCAAATAATATTTCACAATGATTCCAAAAATAAAATGGAAATAAATATTTTTGATGTCAATAACTGATTACGTAAAAATCATTCTAAAAAAGTGTGTTTATTTTGAAATTATTTCATGAGAAGAGGTATGTAATTGGTTATAGAAATGAACATTCAAAATATTCTTTTAATGAACCAGTTAATGAATATTGAAAAAATAATATATATGTAAATTTATTTAAAAAATAACAGATTCCCCAAATGGTTATAGAAAATATATTAAAATATATAATGAAATCATTATATGGGATAATTTATTTTATTGATCATTATATAAATTGATTATTGGATAGAGAATTTCACCTTAATATTGTTGGTTTAAAAAAAGGAATTTTAAAAATGATTATTATTTAGAAACCAATAAATGAAAGGGATAATAAGATTAGTATATATATATGTAAAATATATATAGAATATAAATGAATTATATAATAGAAAAGACTTATAGAATGTGATTTAAAGAGTGAATGGGTATAAAATATAGAAAAAATGTTGTTTCGAGAGAACCATTACATTATGTTCCCGAATCATTCTACAAATCAACTTAATATGCCAAATAATAAAATAAATTTAATTATATACTTAATTAATATCATTTTTAATGTATATTTTATTTACTATAAAAATATTTTTTATTTAAAACCATTTCATTGATATATAAATAATAACTTCACTTAAATGGGGGCATTCATTTCATGGTTCTTGGGTCGAATCACTTGTGTACAGTTTTTTTAACTTCTTATAGAATGAGGTTACAACACAAAAATTTAAATAAAATAATATTCATTAAATTTTATGAATTTTAATTATTAAAAAGTCTCATGTTTTTTCTGAAATAATGTTGATTATTTATTTTAAAATGTTATCCTTATATGGGTTTTCTATTATGGCAGTTTTACAGACGACCACAAACTAGTTTTTTGATCAATATTATGATAATTTATAATTTATTGACATAAGATATGTTATAATATAAAAATTATTACATTAGTTGAACATAATAATTTTTATGACAACCATTGAATTTGGTAATGGAAAATGAAAACTCATCATCCATGGTGGTAGTGAATAGAATTAATAAGGATAGTGGATTCGTTTTTAGAATAAGTGGTGAAGAAAATATAGTGGATGTTGTGTATTCAATTCTAACTATATAAATAAAGTATATAACTAACCCAAAGTTGTTATTATATGTTTTATGATGTTGGTGGGGATATGTTTGAATAAAAAATTATTTTAGAAAAAGTAGTTTGATAATATTATACATTAAATGTCGTCTCTTAGATAAAAAATTTAAGGGCATTTGAATTGGTATTTTTTGGTACTAGTTGTACTATTATTTATGGGACTATATTGGTAATATAATTGGATAGAAATTAGGAATGAAACAAAACATAAAATGTGTGATTATATGGGGTTGTTAGGGGTGGTATTTATAAGACGAGTAAGGGGATTTTGTATGTTATATTATCAAGTTAATTATTTTTTATTATTATTATAAATAGAACTCATTAATGTTACTATATATAGTAAATTATTCATGTGAGTGTGGAAAAATTACTTCTTACATTATCCATCACTAAAAAAAATAATATATTTAACTTATTAGGGTAAATAGCATTTTTTTACTTTATTTAAATATTCATCAAAAAAATCAACTATTTGAGAAAAAGAAAAAAATCACCCTATCCATATATTAATTATTTTATTAAAAAATTTAATTCTTTTTTTAAATAATAATATGAACGAGAAAATTTTAATATATATATATATTAAATAAGCATTTATTTCTAAAATACCATTTTTGATATTATGATAAATTTTCCAGCCATTTGAAAAATTACTAGGAGTCTAATAAAATTATATTATCATTACAATAAATAGAGTATTAATTTATAAAAAAACATACCAGAAAATTAATATTTATTCTAAATCATTATATTCATTATAAAAATGAAAATAAATCATAAATTTTTTACAAAATTTAAAACCATTATTTTATCATTTAAAAAAATATTTACTTGTATCATTATATAAATATGAAATATTTTCATTTTATAAGATGTCAAAGTTAAATTTTAAAAATACAAAGGATACAATAATATTGTAACTCTCAAGATACTATTGTGGTCAGTTAGATTAATATTAAAATGGTATGAATAAAATTCCAATGATCAGATTACAATTCCAATGGTTTGTTTTGTACATTCATGTGATATCCATGCCTTCTATAATAATATAATTTTACAGTCCTAGTTACGTAATGTATATTATCTATCATATATATATTTTTTCAAAATTAATATTTAATTAATAACATTCTGATACATTTCCATTGTATTGTTTGTGATTGCGATTAATTTGGGGAATCGAGTAGATACACATTTAGTTATTATTGTTAACTTATTTATTATTTCCCTATAATGATTTAAATTATTATATATTTTCTTATCTAAAGTAAATGTTCAATTTATTTTAATAAAATAATTTTAGGTTTATCACACAGTGAATGTTAATTAGTAAATATCACACATTTATTAATTTAGAAGTTAATTTCCACTGATCAAATTGTAGGTTGTTACAGGTAAAAAAATATATATGGTTCATATGATCATGGAATGGTTGATATGAAGACTTTTTATGGTTCTATTGAAAATATCATTGTGTACGAAGACTTCACGATGGTGATCTTTTAACTATATTTTCATCATCTTTATTTTCACATACATCATTATAATCTTCATAAGATGTAAAACATGTAGGATGGTTAATGTGTAAGATGAGGAAATCAAAAAATATAATGTTGTTTATTTGAAAGATATTGATGTCAATTTTTTTCTACCTTATATATGATGATAATCATGTAGGAATATCATTTTCACAATATATGTAATTTTTTTATATAAAAAATCCATATATTCATCTTATCTTACAAAATCAATTCTAAATTTATTAAGAAAAAATTTAGAATATTAATATTCTATAAAATAAAGAATAAATTAGGCTACTAATCATCATTGAATATAAATCCCAAATGTAATATTCTAATCTATTCATAGATTTTTATTCATGTAAATTTAAATGATATAAGAGGAGATACATACATCCATGGAGATTTCCATGTTTTAAATATATGCATACACAGATGAATGAAAAAGTGAATAAAGGAAAGGTATTTTAGGAAGAGTTATTGACATGATATTGTCACATTAAGCTATAAAGAAGACAGAGTCTTAATGAGATTAAATATTGGTAACAAAATTTTATTAAAATGTAGTTTGAAAAAGTTAAAAAAAATAAAAACCTATTGAACTTCAAGTATAATTACCATTTCTTATTATTGGAATAATTATAAAATGATTCTTTATAACCATTAAATGTATAATATAATGGTGAATGAAAAATCAGTTGTTAGTTCATGATAAAATGTTAATAAAATGATACTGAACTCAACAAAAGGACAAAAATAAATGTATCAGAAATTTTACCGCAAGGAATCTATAAAACACTGATGAATTGGATTCGAAGGAGAAATTTTTTAATGAAAACAAGAATTATTATGCATTGAGGATGTTCAAGAATATGAATATTAATCTAACTATTATGCTGATGTAACCAATTCCCACATAATTAAGAATCATAATTAAGGACAGATGATAATATTTGAAGAAGGAAAACACCAGTAAACCACTCCATTTGATGACATTGTGAGTCAAATAACTAATCACATGAGTGTAGAAGAAAATATACAAATTGGACGGATGGACCATAATGAAAATGTCATGGGACTAAAGAAGAAAATTCATTTATTAACATAACATCAACACATGGGAGTTATTGTTAAGAATTAATATATTGGTGACTGTTGTTATTACGAGAGTGAGAATTTCTTAATATTTTCTGCCAAGATTTTCTACATATAATTTAATCTAATACAAATTATTTTTTTCATGGAAAATTGTCCACATTACTCAACACATATAATGAAAATGGATGGATTAATGAACAAAAATCTACATCCTTTTGTGTTTTCTTTGATTATATATTGTTTAATATTAATATAGTTGGAAAATAATATTAGGTGGAACAATTTTTTAATTAGCCGTAAAATATTATTAAAATATAATTATTCAATAATAAAATAGGGTTTATGGATCCCCCCACCAGTTATCTAACTATACATGTCACAACCCGTCCTCAGGGCCTATGCCGGGACTAACCCAAGCCTGCATTCCATAGGCCAGGGGCTGACGACTTGCACCAAAGGCGGAAATCCAAAAGCTAGGAAGGCATTTCCTTTATGAATGTAAACAAACACAATAGAGTACACAACAAGATGTAAACCCTATGTGAATACTGTATACAAAATGTAGTGCTGAAAAGGGGTCGGAAATAAAAGCCCAATAATAATGTACAGGTACAACGGAAAGCAAGTACAATGGAAAAAGGGACAATATCTAAAAAGGGCAGCTCCTAGAACATCCACCAAGCATCTTACCAGAAGGGTAGGTACAGATGTCCACCTCAGCACTCAATGTCTATTGGTCCACTCTGTGTAACATCTCACCATGTGGTCGACCTCTAGGTACTGTCTGGTACTGGCTCACTCTCGTCCTTCGTCAATGATGTCCTTCATCTGCATCCAACACAACAAGGTGTGGGCATAGCCTGTTCATGGGTGAGTATAATGATAATCAGTAGGGACCCCGAGACCCCCAAAGGACTCCTACAATCCACAAACGATAAACCACAAAATAAAGATACAACCACAAATTATCAACCAACGATTCTTAGTTATATTCCCATAAAAAACCTAAGTTATCAATCTCAGTTTGGCTCCATCTCTCGAGCCCATGCACAACCTAGTCCACACTGGAAGAAAATTCAGTCACATCGAGATAATGATTGAAGTCAAGACTCAGCTCATATTGGTAAACATATTTTTTATAAGGATATAGATGATCATATGTAGTCCCTGATTCATCTAAGCGGTCGGACCCACATAGGATACAAGACCTGCTAAGCTGTCAGACCGACACAGTATACAACACCAGCTACTTTGTCAGACCCACATAGGATACAAGTACAAAGGTCAAACTATCAGACCCACACAAGATACAAAAACAGTAGTCATCGCTGTCGAATCTACAAAGGATTCCAGTATAGTAGTTATCATTGTCGAACCCATGGATGATCCCAGTAAAGTAGTTTTCACTGTAGAACCCATGGAGTATTATTGTACAGTAGTTGACACAGTCGCAGCCAGCACTAGGGTTCCCGCACACAGCATGCTCGATTCAGAGAGGGTCCGATCCTTTAGAAAAGGGTTTTGATACATCAACTGTCACGATGCCCAGAGTTGATGTATCATGATGTTTCGTCTCATCTAAAAGAACCCAACGCGATATACAGTGCGTCATTCGGACTCCCGGTCTGAGTGTTTTTGGCTTTTCCGTTCTAGGGGACCGGTTGGAATTATGCTCGTTCAAAACCCAGCTGTTTTATAATGTTTTCCAAAACACACTTAGACTATCCCAAATGGACCGCCTCATCACCAGGGTCATGGGGTGTCATTCCCCCCCCCCCTCGCTCGGCCAGCTGGCCGAGCTGTGGTAGGCTGCAAGGCCGGTCTATGAGTGGCGCGGACCGGGACGCCCTTGCACAGGCCGGGCCGCATGCTGTCCGGGTCGGGCAACCCTCGCCCAGGCTGGGCCACAGTAGCTGGGTCGGGTCGTGCCTCGCTGGGCCGGGCTGACCCCACCTAGGTCGGTCCCACCAAACTGGGTCGTGCCGACCCGCCAGACCACTGGGCTTGATGGGTCGGGCCCGTTACGCTTAAATGTGAATATCTTCAAGACCACGCGTCTGAACGACGAACCGCCTGCGACACTTGGACTAGCCACCCAGTTGCGGGCCATGGTCTTCCCCTCACCACGTGGCACTCGGTTCCATGGTCCTCTAATGGGCTGGTGCACGGTCACCGTTGACACTTCCGCCTTCGGTCATCACTGCCCCCGATCATCGACAACACCAGTCGCCGCCACCTCTTCTTTCTCTGCCTTCATCTTGAATAAATACAAAGATCAAGGTATGGTGATCGGGCATTTTTCGTTCAGCCCGCACCCTCCACATTAGGCAATATCAAATGGCTGATGAAATTTCAAAGGATTCAACATGTATGCGATAATTTATTCACTTAAAACTATACGAAACCCCTACCTCGATTTCAGGAACATTACAAGTCGACGAGTCACGGAAGACAAGTGTGGCGGAGGTCGGGCGTTGCGTAAAATGAATGTCGATTCCATTTACGTCGGGGTGCGTCTGAAGAGGAAGCGTTATTGGATAAGATAGGAGAATTTTCTTCACATCCTTTGAGTCGTGGAGCGTTCTTTGCATTCTTCGTGGGAAGAACTCTCCTTTTCCAATTTTTCCAAAGCTCTCCGAACACAACAAGTTCCCACCCAAAATAATAGTTTAGTCTATTATTTTATCCTCCCCTAATTTTCTAATTAATTCAAAAATTTAGAGGAACTGAAATTAATTTTTCATTAATTGAATGTGTGTTGGCACATTCAAGAGTGGAGGGTGGAAATTTTCAATTAAAGAGGGGACGTGGAGAGTTCAACATTAATTAAGGGGAGTTTAAGTGAGAGATGAGGGGTTAGGCTCATATGGGCCCCACCTCACAAATATCCTCTCATGGGTGGTTATGTGGGGTTTGGGCCCCACCACAAACTCCTCTTTGGAGAAAGTAACCACCCTTAACAAAAAAGTTTTGTAACACATAATTGTTTTTAAAGAAGTCCTAAAAATTTAATTCTATCATGTATAAAACTCAACTGTGATAATTGTCCCCTTAGGCAAATATAGGCACTGCGAGTTCATCGGTGCCCTCAGATTTCAATTCCGAGCAGTGGTTCAAAAGATATAAAAACACGCATGTACGTTTACTAAATGTACCCGAACAAAAATTCCAAAAATGATTCATGGCACCCCAGGCCTTAAAATCAGGCACCGTCAGAAACTGTGGACTCGTAATGTACCATAGAATTTATGAAAAAAATTTCCTTGAAATTTCCGGGTCTTTACATTACCCCCACATCAAGGATTTATGTTCCCATAATGCTACAACACACACTAGGGAAACAAATGACGGTATTAAGCATGCATCTAAGCCTCCCGCTCCCATGTGCTCTCTTGGAGGTTCACGTGCTGCCAGCGAATGTGCATCAGAGGAATTGACCATCCATGTAGGACCCAATCCTGTTGATCCTCTATCGACACTAGAACCTCCATAAAGGTTTCCCCTTCATCGATGTCTAACTTCTCCTTGTCAATGATGTGGTATGGGTTGTGCACGTATCTCCTCAGCTGAGATACATGGAAGACATCATGCACCCAGTGCAACTGAGCTGGAAGGGACAGTCGGTAAGCCACCTCGCCTACTTTGCTACAGACATTGAATGGTTTGATGAAAAGCTAAGATAACTTACCGCCCCAGCCAAGTCATCGTAGACCTCGTCGAAGTGAGACCCGTATGAAGACGTGGTCGCCATCCTTGAACTCCAGCGGTCTCCATCTTCTATCAGCATGAGACTTCTATCTACTCTGTGCAGTCTTCATCCGCTCCTGGATGATTTGAACCTTCTCTGTCATAGCCTAAACAATCTCCTATCCTACAATTGCTAACTCCCCTGGATCTGTCCAACACAGAGGTGATCTGCAAGGTTTGCTATACAGTGCATCATAAGGTGTCATCCCGATTGGGGAGTGGTAGATATTGTTGTATTAAAACTCCACCAAGGGTAAGTGATTTTCCCAACTGCGACCAAAATCGAGGACACATTCATAGAGAATGTCCTCGAGAGTCTGAATGGTCCTCTCAGTCTGACCTTCCATCTGATGATGGAAGGCGGTGCTCAAATGTAGTTGTATCCCAAAAGCCTCGGGTAACCCCTTCTATAGCGGGATGTGAAATGTGTATCTCGATCTGATATGATAGTCGAAGGCACACCATGAAGTCATACGATCTCCTGAGCGTAGAGGCATCCCAATCCCTCCACGGATCCGTGCACTCTGATCGGTAAGAAGTGGGATGACTTGGTGAGTCTGTCAACGGTCACCCAGATAGAGTTGTGCCCTCTTGATGTACGTGGAAGTCCCTTCAAAAAATCCATAGATATCCTGTCCCACTTCCACTCTGGGACCTCTAAGGGCTTTTCCAATCCTACTGGTACCTGGTGCTCTGCCTTCACCTGCAGACATGTGAGTCACCATGATACAAACACTACTATAGCCTTCTTCATACCCCGCCACTAATGTTGTCATCTGAGTTCCTGGTACATCTATGCCCCTCCTAGAAATACCGCTATAGGGGAGGTTTAAAACTCCCTCACCACCTCCTCATGATGTGAAACTGGTACTATGGTACGTCCTCTGATGAGGATGGAATTCTCCCAACCTTCATAAAACCCATCAGGTTCCTGTCCTGAGGATATCTAAGCACATCGTGTCTTACTGTCAACGTATCGTCATAGACCCTCTCTAACTCGCTAAAGGAGTGGAGTAGTGACTATGAAAGACTGAAGAAAGGATGATCCATCTCTATCAACAAAGGATATCTGCAACACAACTAGCTGCTCTGTCGCCTCTCCTAGCTGCTGAATTCCAGATCTCCTGGAGAGAGAATCTTCTACAACGTTCCTCTTCCAAGGAGTATAGACAATCTCAATGTTATAGTCCTCGAGGATCTCAACACATTTTCATTGTATCAGGTTCATGTATTTCTGCAAGAAGATGTGCCTGACACTCTGGTGGTCAGAGTAGATAGTATAATGATCGCCCATCAGATAGTGCCACCACATCTTAAAGGCAATGCCCAATACTGCTAAATCCAAGTCATGGGTAGCTTAGTTCTTCTCGTGTTGTCTCAACTGTCATGTATCATACACGATCACTGCTCGCTCTGACATCTGGACACACTCGAGTCCGGTCCCTGATGCATCACAGTAAACTACATACCCTACACCCTCCTCCGGTAGCCTAATGATGGGTGCATTGGTAAACATCTACCTCATCTCTTGAAAGCTCTGCTGGCATCTCTCTAACCACACGAAGGGTCTCCCCTTCTTTTTCAAAGCCGAAAGTGGTGATGAAACTTTGGAGATGTCTGGTACAAATATCCAATAGTATCCAGCCAGACCGAGGTAACTCCGCACCTGCATCACACTCCTAAGTGGCTCCTAAGAAAGTATTTCCTTGATCTTCACTGGATCCACTGCAACTCCAGCCTCCGATATGACGTTTCCTAGATAGTGAACCTCTCTAATCCATAATTGACACTTCAAGTGTTTACCATAAAGCTGATGCTCTCAGAGTGTGTCCAGTACTACCCACAAATGGTAGGCATGCTCCTCCTTCGTAGTTGAGTGAATTAGTATGTCGTTGATGAAGACCACGAAAAATCGGTCGAGGTAAGGCTGGAAGATCCGGTTCATGAGACACATGAAAACTGCTGGAGAATTGGTTATGACGAAGGGCATAACCAAGAACTCGTAGTGGTCGTACCGACACCTAAAGGTCATCTTCTGCCCATCCTCATCTCGAACTCTTAGCTGGTGATAGCCAGAACTGAGTTCTATCTTCGAGAACCACCGTGCTCCCTTGAGTTGATCAAACAGTTCTCCAATCCTCGGGAGTGGGTACGTGGTCTTTCTGGTCACCTTATTCAGGCGACGGTAATAAACACATAGTCTCAATATCCCATCTTCCTTCTTGGAAAACAAAATCAGAGATTCCCATGGTGAAACACGGGGTCGGATAAATTCCATTCCCTGCAATTCCTCCAGCTGTACCCACAGATCATGAAGTTTGGCAGGAACAATCTGATATTCTTGAGTAGATATCAATGTTGTCTAGGGGTACAAATCAATGTAGTAGTCTACCTCTCTATGAGGTGGTAGTCTTGGAACATCTTCAGGAATAACATCCACGTACAGATTCACAATTGGAAAATTCTCCCTCTACACATCAACTGCTCTGAGGAAGACACTAGCCAACTGATGTGTGATCATCTACCCCCTCCTCTACGTATGTCCATTCTGTGCTAAAAAGCCTCCCTTCTTGACAGAGAAGGTGAAACTGGTCCCATTCGTGTGAATACACCACACTTTGATCCTAATATAGTCAATTTGATCATGAACTATGGATAACCAGTCCATAACCAAGATGGCGTCGTAAGGCCTCGAAGCCACTACAAGACGATCCCAGCAGAAGCTCTCACCTTCTAGAGTAAGCTCACACTACTGGCACCATTTCTTAATCGTCGAGTATGCTCCCATAGGAGTCTCTAGCCATAAGGATCGAGCCAACGGCTCCATCGGAATCTCCGAGCTCTGAACAAGGGCAGTGATAATAAAAGAAGGCCTCACACCTATGTCTATAAGTACTGTAGAAAGGGTGGAGTAGACACAGATAGTATCTCGAATCATCTCAGGTGCACTATGGTCGTAGGCCTCAACTACCAAGAGCTGAGCCTGTCTCAGTCCGCCAGATCCCTGTGGTTGGGGAGGACCTATTAGTGGTGGTGGTGGTAGAGCCTCGAAACGTCATCCACCACCCACTGCTCGGTCAGCTCCTCTACCACGTACTCCTTCTCCCGGGTTACAACAGAAGTCAAACCTTTGCCTATAATTGGGAGGACCCTCTACAATCTTCTTCTCATATTCATGGCGGTTCGAGCAGTCTCTTTCCATGTGGCCCTACCCACCACATGCATAGCATTGCCTGCTACTCATAAGGCTGTCCTGGTTTCGGGTTCCCCACACAACCAAACCTGTATCCTTAGGTATCCCACCTAACGGCCTAGTCCTCTTGGACCTCTACGGCATCTGTTTACTGCCAGCTGCAGAAGACTCAGTTATGTGTCGTCCTATGGTGGTTATCACTACTGGTGTCTGCTCAACGAGGAAACTCTCCACTAGTAGGGCTCTCTCTAGCACCCCCACCTATGTCAGAATGATGGGGGGAATCATCGAAGCCCTGATATCATGTCAGATTCCCCTCTCAGAGGTTCATGCCCTAAAGAACGGATCTCTTACCGTTTCCATGGAGTAGCGCGAGAGGTTAGTGAACCTCGCTGAGTACTGGGCTACTGTCATGCTGCCCTGTTGCAAATGAAGTAACTCCTGAATGCACACCGTATGATGGGTGGATGGAAAAAACTCTAAGGAGAAGAAACTCTCGAAGTCTGTCCAGAGTAAAATTGCCTCATAATGCACCTGAAGCATCACGATCCACCATCTGCCTTCCCCTGCATGAAATAGACTCAGAGCAAGGATCATCATGATGTCAGCTAGTGTCCCAACCAATCTGAAAACTCTGATGACAGCCTCCAGCCAATCCTCAGCTACATGTGGGTCTATCTCTCCACGGAACCTGGGTGGCCTCTGTCGCTAGAACTCAAGAAATACACTCAGGTGGCGTGCACTCTCTACTATTGGGGATGGTAGAATCGGTGGCCCAGCGGGTAGTGGTACCGTTGTTGCCTCTGTAGTGATGGGGCCCTGCACTGATGTCACGTTGCTCGGTGGGCTACCCTCTCGTACGTAATTCCTAACCCAAGATAGAAACCTTCATGGGGCCATCCAAATGAGATACAGGTGCACCACGGTCAAATAGTACACCGGGTGAGATGAAACAATGTAATCACAAATAAATCTTTTGAAACACACATGAAATCAGTGTTTTCATGCACTGAGTCCAAAATCAGAGGTCAGGGTCTTGGTGTATGGATACGTCGGCCGCCGCACCAACACTAGACTCTCTTGAATGAAAACCACACTCAATACTCTTAACAATATTGCTTCACAGAAAGAATCATAGTTTATGTTCTACTGTATTACCGACTACTCTGATACCAATTTGTCACACCATGTCCTCGGGACCCATGTCGTGACTACCCCAAGCCCGCCTTCCATATTCCAGGGGCTGGAGACTAGCACCAAAGACATAAATCCCTATTCTGGGAAGAAATTGCCTTTATGAATGTAAAAAAACACAACAGAGTATGTAAAAAGATGTAAACACTACGTGAATACTGTATACAAAATGTAGTGCTGAAAAGGGGCCTGAAATACAAGCCCAATAGAAAGGTACAGGTACAACAGAAAGCAAGTGCATCTAAAAAAGGACAACAGCTAAAAAGGGATGTTCCTGGAATTTCCATCGAGCATCCTACTTGAAGGGTAGGAACAGATGTCTGCCTCAGTACTCCATGTCTATCGGTATGCTCTGTGTACCGTCTGACTATGTGGTACACCTCCAGGTACCGTCCGGTCTTGGCTTGCTCTAGGACACACTCAATGTTGTCTGTAGTCTACATACAACCCAATGAGGTGCAGGCATAGCCCATGCTGGGTTGAGTATAACGATACTCAGTAAGGACCCCGAGATCCCCGAAGGTCTCCCAGAATCCACAAAGGATAAACCAGAGAAGAAAGGTACAACTATGAAGTATCAACCCACCCATAATAGTTATATGCCCATACAGATACCTAACTTATCAATCTCAGTTTGGCTCCAACTCTCGAGCCCAAGCACAACCTAGTCCATAGAGGATGTAAATTTAATCACATCGAGATAATGATTGAAATCAATACTCATCTCACACCGGAATATATCATTCGTATAGAGATAGTGATGATCAGATGTAGTCACTGATTCATCTAAGATGCCGGACCCACAAAAGATAAAGACCGGCATAGTTGTCGGACCCACACAGGATACAAGACCGGCTACTCTATCAGACCCACACAGGATACAAGTACAGAGGATAAATTGCCAGACCAACATATGATACAAGAATAGTAGTAATCGTTGTCGAACCCACGAAGGATTCCAGTACAGCAGTTTTTTCCGTCGAACCCAGAGAGGATCCTTGTACAGTAGTTGTCACTGTCAAACCCACGGAGGATTCTAGTACAGTAGTTGATGCAGTCATAGCCCAATATAGGGTTCCCACACACAACACGCTCGATTCCAGGAGGGTCCGCTCCTCGAGTAAAGGGGTTCGATACATCCACTGTCACGGTGTCTATATTTGATGTATCCCAAAGTTACGTCTCCCTAGAAGGAACTCAACGTGACAGACGAAGCATCATTCAGACACCTGGTCTAAGAGTTATTTGATTTTCCGATCCCGGGGCCCAGTTGGGATTATGCTCATTCCAAACCCAACCTTTTTCCAAATTTTTCCAAAACTCACATAGAGTATTCAAAAAGGACCGTCTTATCATAAGGGTCCCAGTTCCGCAGACGGCACGTCGTTCGAACACACTTTCTTGAAGATATTCGTGTTTAAGCATAACGGGCCTGGCCCGTCAATCCTAGTGGGATGGCGGGTCGGCCCAACCAATTTTGGTGGGTCCGACCCAGTTCGGGTCGGCCCAGCTCGGTGGGGCGTAGTCCAGCCTAGCTGCTGTCACCCGGCCCATGCGAGGGTGGCACAGCCTGGTGAGGCATGGACCGTCCCAGATGGCAGGTGACCCAACCCGTGAAAGGGCGGCCCGGTCCGTGACACTGGTGGCCAGCATTGGCTCGACCAGCTGGCTGAGCGGAACGGGGGGGGGGTGCGGCCCCCCCAGTTTTTTGAAACGGTTGCACCAAGCGGCGCTGCCTACGTTGCCCGACCAGCTCTTCCAGCGCGAGCAGCCCGTTGTAGCGGGCCACTGTCTACCGCACGTGGCACTAGGTGGCGCCACTGCCTTTAACCCGGCCAGCTAGCGGTCTGCCGATTCACCACCGAATGGGCCAGTGGAGTGCGGGATGTGGTCTTCAAAAGTGCGGTGCCAAGCGGCGTCATGGCCTTCATCCCAGATGGAAGGTGTCTGACCAGTTTAACATTGAGGAGGCCCACAGAGCGTGGGCCGCGATCCTCAATAGCGCAGCACCTGGCAGCACCACGGTTCTCAAGCCCGACCGGCTTTAGCTTGCCGGTTCTTCCAGGACGGTTGGTCATGATACCAGTCGGTTCTTCATTGGATGAGCGGCCCGATTTTGGGCTGCGGCCTTACCCTCACCGCGCGGCCCCTGGTGCCACAGTCCTCTAATGGGCCAGCGTGGGGCCATCTTTGCTGTCACCGCCTTCGGTCGTTGCCGCCCCCGATCATCTAAAACTCTGGTCACCGCCACCTCTGCCATCTCCGCCCCCATAGTGAATAAAAACAAGGATCAAAAGAGGGTTGTGGGGCCATGTTCGTCTAGCCCGCACCCTCCGCGTTAGGCGATATCAAATTGAAGAAGACAATCCCAAGTATTCAATAAGAATGAGATAATTTAGTCACTTAAAATTATACAAAACCCCTACCTCAATTTCAAGAACATTTCACGTCGATGAGCTGCAGAAGACAAGCGTCGCATAAGTCGGGCATCACGGAAAATGGACACCGATTCCGTTGATGTCGGGGTGAGTCCGAAGAGGATGAATCATTGGTGAAGGTAGGAGATGTTTCTTGACTTCCTTCGAGTCGTGGAGCATTCTTCACATTCTTTGTGGGATGAACTCTTATTTCCAAATTCTCCCAATGCTCTGCCAACATAACACGTGCCCACCGAAAATAATAGTTTAGGCTATTATTTTATCCTCCCATGATTTTCTAATTAATTCAAAAAATTAGAGGAGCCAACATTAATTGTTCATTAATTTAAAGTGTGTTGGCACATTAATGAGAGGAGGGTGGAGAGTCTCAATTAAAGAGGGGAGGAGGAGAGTTTAACATTAATTAAGGGGTGTTTAAGAGGGAGTTGAGGGGTTAGGCTCCTGTGGGCCCCACCTCACTAATATCCTCTCATGGGTGGTTATGTTGGGTGTGGGACCCACCACCAACTACCCTTGGGATAAATTAACCCCCCTTAACAAAAAAATTATGTAACACATAATTTTTTTTATTTATTTTAAAGAAGTCCCAAAATTTAACATCTATTCTGCATAAAACGCAACTGTGATAATGTTACCCTTAGGAGAATACCGGCACTGTGATTTCATTAGTGACCTCAGATTACAATTCAAAGCACCTATTCAAAAGATAGAAAACCCCACTAGTACGTTTACTGAATGTACACGAACAAAAAATCAGAAAATAATTCCGGGCACACCTGGCCATGGAATCATGTGTAGTCAGAAACTGCGGGCTTGTAAAATTCTATAGAATTTAAGAAAAAAAATTCCTTGAAATTGCAGGGTCATTATTAGACCTATGCACTACAATTTTGATTTTTCCTTAAATATTCTTGTTAAAAAACATGAGACTCAATGGTTACACTATTAAATTCATTAAATATGATATATATATATATGTGTGTGTGTGTGTGTGTGTTTATCTATATATATGTATATATGTCCAAAAATATAATACAGAATGAAATTTATTTGATTTATCTCCTAGATCAAATGTTATTTACCTAAAACAATTATGTTATGTTATTTTTAGAAAATATCAGCTTCTTAAAATAATGACCACATATAATCCAAACAATGAAATTATTTATACAACACATTATGTTACATTAATCATTTTTATCTTTAAAAAATATTTAGAAATTGAGTATATAATGACCCATACATTACATACATTATTATTACATCAAAATTGAAGCACACATATTACAACATATAACAAAATGATGAAAGGGCCGTATAGGAATAGTGTCTTTAGAAATTGGGAAACATAAACAACTAGTTCGTATAGCATCTACATTGTCTCCCATTTATTTCAGCATATCTAGAATCCCTTTTTGACATATCCTAATTAATACCCTTCTTCCAGACCTGGGGAAATGAAAACAAACAAAATGGAGAGCTCAAATGCTCAGTGTTGGTAAACAAAAGAAATTTCAATCACTTCATATTCATAAGAACATATCATTTTGGAAATCATAACCAGCAAAAGAGATCATAATTTCATAACAGGGGATAAATCATAGTAGTGAAATGTAATCCCAATAATCATAACATAAAACATGATACATTGTGGAATACACACATAATCATAGAGAATCATTTCTTAGTATTCAAGATTCATTACCATGACTATATTAGCGGAAATAGTCCATTTCTGAACCAAGTTCACTCCACGTTTTAGTCATGTATCACTGAACCGGATTAACCTGCCGTTCCAGCCATGTCTATCTCATGAGATATAAATATTTACCCAATGCATTGGAGGGTGATATAGGTCCCACCCATCTCATAATGATACCATTTTTATGTGTGCCACAAAATCATAAATCATATATCATAGCATAACCCATGTAATAAAAATGGGATTTTTAACAACATGCCATCATAACATAATCCATATAAGATAATAGGACATCATGAAATAAATTCCATCATAACATAATCAAATCAATGTAAAAATAGGGATAGAAAGATAAATCTATATTATCTTATATGGAAAATTATTTTGATAAAACACTTGAACTCCATTCTTGAGGAAAATATCCTTTCTACTTCAAAAACATTTTTTCTTTCTTAACATGTCATACAATTTTAAACTAAAAGAAGTTGATTAAAAATAAAATTGAAAACTTGTAAAGGAAGATTCATGGAATTAATTTTCTATGAAATCATAAAAATACATTCATGCTGTATAAGTTAAAAAAACATTCTTCTCGTACTTTGGCCCGAAAAGTAAAAAAGTATCTCGTACTTAAAATGACAAATGATTTCTTTCATATCTTTTACTAAAAATCCACGAATAGGTAAAATTGGATTTTAAAAATTCTAAGAGGATAAAAATAATATTACATATTGAGTAAACATGGGTGTGGATGATAAATATTCCCCAGTAAATAATGATGTATAAACAATCTCGGCTAAAAATTGAGATTGCGAGATTTACCCTTACCTTCGGTCCAATTTGATTCGTACGTGTCTGAACCTCCCCTTCATTGAAGCACCTCTTGTTAACCTCGTCATAGGTCACTAAAGATGGTGTTTGAAGAATACCAAGACCAGTAGGATGCATCTAGGGAAGTGGAGAAGATAATTTTTCAGGGGTTGGTCGAGCTTGAAGGCTCAATGTGGTGGGAGAAGGAGAAGAAGGAGGTGCATTTTTATAAGGTAGGAGAGGGGAAATTTAGGAAAAACTTAAAATATTATTTTATTATAAAGTCATATTCATTTTTTAATAGCTTCAAATTGATTTATTTCTAATATAAGGTATGGATGGGTTTGAATACTCTCATCCAATATATTTTAGATAGGTTTAGGTTACTATTTTAACCTTATCCTTTAGATTTAACTTTAAGTTAAATAATTTTACCTTTACCCTATCTTGTTGTTTTCTTACACTATATGGTTAATAAACTTACTATAACAATCCAAACTAACCCCGAGTGGTTCATTATTAATATATATAACCTTATCTATGTAATTTGGCTGAACCTTAGATTTTTAGGAATATAATAACAATTAATAATATAAAATTTGTTTTAAAAACTATTATATGTCAATTTTGACACTATTTGGTAATTGATTTTTGTGAAAATCGTAACAGGATGATTACTTTGAAAAAAGTTAATAATATCAATACTAATATGTCATATTAACATATAATATTAGTGTAATTCATAAAAAGTGTCAAATTACATCTATTTGGGTATTTATAATATAAATTATGTTAATATTTTCTTAATAAGGTAATTACTACATCATCATTGTGTCATAAATAAATTAAATTATTTAAAGTCTAAAAATTATAGAAAAAAAACCATTATGTAGGAAATAATTTTAGTTTTATAATGAATATTTATAGTCTAATATATCATATTTATAACCTTATATTACTATTTTTTTAGTTGTTAAACATTGATTTTAACTATTTTTACTCTTCTTTAAATAAAATAATATTAATTATTCTAATCTAATCCATGTGGACCTAAATGGTCATATTTTATTCTTAAGGTTGTTTTTGGTCGAATTAAACTTATACAATATAATTAGGACTTGTGTTAGGGTAATAATAATACAATTTTTACCCTTAATTATTGTATTTACTTTTAACCGTGGTAATTAAAAGTTAAAAGTTATTATTCACCAAAAATTATTTTTATCCTATTAAACCACATTTTACTCCTTGATATTAACTGTGTCTCTCGGATTTGTGATACTCCTCTTACAGAAGTGGTAAAATTAGGTTTTATGTAAATTTTCAAACTCTCCTAGGATGTGGGTAAAAGACGGTGAAATGTTCAATAAAATTTTTATATATCTAAAATTATTATAAAATGACTCCAATGAATTAAATTTATCTTATATATGTATTATGTATCTATTTTGACCTAAAATAAATTAAAATAAAATATATATTAATTGAAATAAAAAATCTTTTTTTAAATAGGAACACAGTGTTTCAACTATTCATCAAAAATTGAATGTTTTCATTAAAATACAATAAATTCACCCAAGGCTAATTTCGATATTCCAAATTTAAAAATGAATTTAATTTTGAAAGATAAATGTTATAAAATTTCAAAAAGTGGGTATTACTATTCATAACAGCTAGTTTTAATAATATTTTAATAGCATATCATTGTTTAGTGAAACTCAGTATTGCGTACAACACAAGCTATTGAGGAAGGTCGTGAATGCTTGTAAAGAAAGTCAAGCTAGTGTTGTGTGTAGTGAAAGATCCCTTTTATTATGTATATAACATAAAAACAAAATATTTCTCATAAAAATCTTGGGTGTTACATTCTACCCCCCTAAAAATGTATTTCTCCCTCGAAATTCGTCACTTTGTAACAAAAATATGAGGATACTTCTCCCTCATCATATCCTCATGCCCCCATGCAACTTCTTCTAATTAGTGGTTCCTCCATAAAACCTTCACCAAGAGAGTTGTCTTGTTCAGTAAGACCTTTTCGCTACGATCCAGAATCTCTATCGGCTATTCTTCATAAGAAATATCTTGCTCCAGCGGTACAACTTCTGATTTTAGTACATGTGAAGGATCAGTTATGTAATTTATCAAGGGAGATACATGGAACACATCATGAACTTCAGAGAGATTTTGTGGAAGTGCCAATCGGTAACCTACCTTTCCAACACGATCCATAATTTCGAAAGGACCGATATACCTTGGGCTCAACTTTCCCTTCTTTCCAAATCTCATTACTCTCTTCCAATGGGATATTCGTAAGAAGACCTTTTCACCCACTTCAAACTCTCGGTCTTTTCTTTGATTGTCAGCATAACTTTTTTTCCATCTCTGAGATTCCCTTATGTGTTATTGAATATATTAGACCTTTTCTGCCATCTCATCAACCTGATCAGGTCTTAATAGCTTTCTTTCCCCAACATCATCCCAGCAAGTTGGAGTCCAGCATTTTTTTCCATAGAGAGCTTCATAAGTAGCCATCTGAATACTGGAGTGAAAGATATTATTAAATTAAAATTCCACCAAAGGTAGGTGTTGATCCCAACCCACATTGAAATCCATAGAGCAAGATCTTAACATATCTTCTAGAGTTTGAATTGTCCTCTCAGACTGACCGTCTGTTTGAGGATGATAAGGAGTGGTGAAACTCAACTCTGTATCCAGATTATGCTGAAGACATCGCCAAAACATCGAGGTAAACCTCAGATCCCAATCAAATATAATGGAAGGTGTTACTCCATGCAATCTTACAACTTCCTTTACATATATCCTGGGAAGCTGATCCAGAGAGAAATATTCTCTAATAGTAATGAAGTGTTCCGACTTTGTAAGATGATCAACTATGACACAAATATCATTATTGCCTTTGGATGTTTTAGGATGTCTGGTGACAAAGTCCATAGTGATGTTTTCCCATTTCTATTCTGGTATGGGTAATGGTTGTAACATCCCCTTATACATCTGTCTCTCAGCTTTAATTTTCTGACAAACCAAGCATTAAGAGACATATTCAGCAACATCTCTTTTCATGCCATCCCACCAGAAGAACTCTTTTAGGTCCCTATACATCTTCATGCTCCCATGATGAATAGAGAATAAAGAACTATGAGCCTCATCCAGAAACTCGTTCTTTAATTTTGGGATTGGAGGAACACAAACCCGATTCCGGAACCTTATTATCCCATCAAAATCATGGTTGAATTCTGGAACATTTCTCACCTTCTTTTGTAACTCTACATCTTCTTTATGTGCCTCTTTAATCTTCACATGTAGAGATGGTTGAACATTCATTTGAGAAATATAATATTTTCCCCTTTTATTATTATTCCAAGATCCATCATTTGTAAATCCATAAATATTGGATCTTTTGTGATCCTCATCATGGATAAGCTAGCATGGTCTTGTCGACTTAATGCATCAGCCACCTTTTATGCTTTCCCATGGTGATAAAGAATTGAGTAGTCATAGTCCTTAATCAACTCCAACCATCGTCTTTGGGGAATATTCTGCTTCTTTTGTGTGAAAATATATTTTCAACTTTTCTAATAAGTATAAATATCACACCATTTACAATAAAGATAATGCCTCTATATTTTTAATTCAAAGATTACCACAGCTAACTCCAAATCTTGAGTTGGGTAATTTTTCTCATCGATTTTCAACTGTCGTGAGGCATAAGCTATCACCATATCATTTTGCATTAAAACACACCCTAGTCCCTTCTTGGACACATCACTGTAAATCACAAATCTTTCTCCACTACAAGGCAGTGTGAGCACAGGTGCACTGGATAACCTTCTTTTTAACTCCTTGAAATTCTCTTCACACTCCTCCGTCCACATGAACATAACTCTTTTTCGAGTCAACATGGTGAGTGGATTAGATAATCATGAAAAATATTTCACAAAACGTCAATAATATCAATCCAAACCTGGAAAACTTCGGATCTCAGTTACTATTGTTGCTCTCGACCATCTTTCGATAACCTCTGTTTTTGCTGGGTCCACAGTTATCCCATCTTTTGAGATTATATGTCCCAAAAATGCAACTTTTTGAAGCCAAAATTCACACTTGGTAAATTTGGCATAAATCTTCTCCTTTCTTAGGGTCTTCTATCCAATCCTCAAGTGATCTTCATGTTCTTCCTTGCTCTTTGAATAGACAAGAATATCTTCTATAAAGACTACCACAAAGTGATGAAGATAGTCTCTAAAGACTCTATTCATTAGATCAATGAAGATAGCTGGGGCATTAGTATGACCAAATGGAATCACTATAAATTCATAGTGTACATACCATGTACGGAAAGCTGTCTTTGGTATGTCCTCCCTTTTGACTCTAAACTGATGATACCCTGAACGAAGATCAATCTGGGAAAAGTATTGAGCTCTTCCTAGTTGGTCAAATAAGTCATCAATGTGTGGGAGAGGATATTTGTTCTGGATAGTGATCTTGTTATGTTCTCTAAATTCAATGAAGAGTATCATTGATACATCTTTCATCTTAACAAACAGAACAGGTGCTCCCCAAGGTGATGCACTAGGGCGTATGAATCCCTTATCAAGATTCTCTTGGAGTTTTTTCTTCAATTCCTGAAACTCAATTTGTTCCATTCTATAAGGAGTCTTTGAAATAGGTATAGCACTAGGTATGAGTTCAATTGAAAACTCAACATCACGATTTGGTGGAAGACATGGCAATTCCTCTAGAAAGACATCATCAAACTCCCGTACAATGGGAATATTCTTAATCATGAGTTTCTCGCCAACCATTTGAGATAAATAACCATAATTTAGTGGAATCAAGACCCGTAATATGGGAGAAATTTCTACCAAAAGGTTATGTTCATCCTTGCATCGATAGAAGATCATATATTGATCAGGAATATTAAATGTGTCTTCCCTTCATTGGAAATTGATATGAGCTCCATATAATGAAAGCCAACACATGCCAATAATCACATCAAATTCCACTATAGGAAGGATCAAAATATTTTCAAGATGTACTTTCCCACACACTTTAATCGGAGAAGAATTATAAACTATTGATGCGAATTTTCTTCCATTAGGTGTTATCACAGCTAACTCAACATCTAATTGTTGAGGTAATGCGGTGATACCCGTAAAAAATTCTTCAAAAATAAAAGAGTGGGTGGATCCAGAATCAAATAAAACATTTTCTACTTTAGAGTGGATGGTAAGTGTACCTTTCACCACTTCGTTATCGCATTCCACTTCGCTGATAGAAATTGCATGTGACTTTCCTATCTATTTGTCATTAAGAGTTTTTGACGTCGATAATCATAAAAAAACCCATGGATTAGGACATTGATTGGCATAATGACCCATTTCGTTGCACATGTAACATTGAAGTGTAGGAGGTGCACTATGTGTAGCCTTTTCATTAATCGCATCACTTGACATATTCTTCCAATCATTGCGGCATTCAAATGCTCGATGACCTTCCATTCCACATTTGAAACATTTACATGTCCTTTTAAGACAACTCCCTCCGGGTTTCTTTCCACACCTTGTGCTTAAGGGAAAACTCATATTCTTTTCAGTGTGCTGTTTAGATTTCCCTTTGAATTCCATTTTCCTCTTATTATCAAACCCATATCACTGATGGGTTACTCCAATATCCATCTCAACCATGAGAGCACATCAAACGATTTCCTCATAGCTATTGAAGTCCCTATATGGCTAACACCCTTCGAAGACTTGGTTTTAAGCCACTAAAGTATCGATCGATCTTACTCTCAGGTAGGATAATAATCCCAGATGCCTACCTTGAAGGTCTTGTAAAATTTTCTTCATAGGTACCAACAGATTCATCATCCTTTTTCTTTAGTTCAAGAAACTCCTTCTCTGTTTTTTTTAATAATACGAGGGAAGAACATTTTGAAAAATAAGTTCTTGAACTCATCCGATTCCATGGACTCAATTTCATCTCTTGGCCTTGTATTCTTGATAAGATTCCACCATTGATTAGCTTCACCTTCCAAATGATATACTGCTAAGATAACTTTATCATGTCCAGAAAATTAAAGAACTAAAAATATCTTTTCAGTGGTACTGATCCACTGTTCAACCGATAATGGATCAGTAGACCCACTAAATGAGGGTGGACGCTGCCTCATGAAGGTTTCAACAGAATGTTGATCCTTACTTTTCTCATTTTGAAGTCCAACATGATTCATAGCTTGAGAAATTTGTGTGGCATGGCTACAAGATTTTGCATTCTAGCTCCCATAAAGTTTGGTTGCTCAGGGGGACAATCATTGCATTGACCGTCGCATTTCGCATTAACACGGTTCCTTCTGGTTCTAGCCACTGACTAAAACTAAGAATAATAGTGTGAGCAACACTAATTATAATAGTAAAACCACATAATCAAGAATAAAATTTTACACTTATGTTCTTATCATAGGTTATTCATGGCCATTTCTAAAACACTAAGATTGTGTTCTATGCTGAGAATTATCCTTAGGGTTCTAACTAAGGATTTCACATCCTAGTTTCCAAAGATTTTCTATACCATTCCTCTTATACAAAATATAATGACCCATACTTTACATAAATTTTTATTACTTCAAAATTGAAGCAAACTTATTACAACATATAATAAAACCATGAAAAGACCGTATAGGTATAGTGTCTTTAGAAACTGGGAAACATAAACAACTGTTTCATAAAACATCTACATTGTCTCCCATTTATTTCATAATATCTAGAATTCCTTTTTGGTATATCCTACTTAATACACTTCTTCCGGACTTGGGAAAAAGAAAACATACAAAAGGGTGATCTCAAATGCACAGTAAGGGTAAACAAAAATATAACAATCACATCATATTCATAAGAACATATCATTTTGGAAATCATAACCTGCAAAAGAGATCATAATTTCATAACATGGGATAAATCATAGTTGTGAAATGTAATCCCAAAAATCATATCATAAAAAATGAAACTTTGTGGAATACACACATAATCACAGAGAATCATTTCTTATTAGTCAAGACACATTTCCCAGACTATCTGAGTGGACAAAGTCCATTTTTGAACCGAGTTCACTCCTCATTTCAGTCATGTATCACTTAACCGGATTAACCTGTCGTTCCATCCTTGTCCATATCATGAGATATAAATCATTACCCAATGCAATGGAGAGAGATATAGGTACCACACATCTCATAATGATACCATTCTTATGTGTGCCCCAAAATCATAAATCATACATCATAGCATAACCAATGTAATAAAAATGGGATTCTTAAACATCATGCCATCATAACATAATCCAAATAAGATAGAAGGACATCATGAAATAAATTCCATCATAACATAATAAAATCAATGTAAAAATAGGGATAAAAATTGAACCCTATATTACCGTAGATGGAAAATAATTTTGATAAAACACTTGAACTCCATTCTTGAGGAAAATATCATTTCTACATAAAAAAGATTTTTTCTTTCTTAACATGTCATTAAATTTTAAACTAAAATAAGTTGATTAAAAATAAACTTGCAAACTTGTAAAAAATATTCATGGAAATAATTTTCTATGAAATAATAAAAATCCATTCATGACTTATAAGTTAAAAAATCATTCTTCTCATACATTGGCTGGAAAATTCAAAAAGTATCTCATACGTAAAACAACAAAAGATTTCTTTCATATCATTAATAAAAATCCACCAATAGGTAAAATTGTATTTAATAAATTCTACGAGGATATAAATAATATTACATATTGAGTAAACATGGATTTGGATGATAAATATGACCCAGTAAATAACGAAGTATAAACAATCTCGGATAGAAATTGAGATTGTGATATTTTCCCTTACCTTAGGTCTGATTTGCTTCATACGTGTCCGAACTTCCTCTTCTTTGAAGCGCCTCTTCTTAACCTCCTTCTAGGGAACTAAATATGGTCTTTGAAGAAGACCAAGACCTCTAGGATGGTTATAGGGAAGTGGAGAAGAGAATTTTGTAGGGGTTGGTCATGTTTGATGGCTCAATGTGGTGTGAGGAGGAGAGGAAATAGGTTCCCTTTTATAAGGGAGGAGAGGGGCACTTTAGAACAAATTTAAAATATTATTTTATTATAAAGTCATATTCAGTTTATAATAGTTCCAAATTGATTTATTTCTAAGCTATGATGGGGATGGGTTGAAATAATCTCATCCAATATATTTTAGACAAGTTTAGGTTACTATTTTAACCTTATCATTTAGATTTATCTTTAAGTTGTATAATTTTACCTTTTCTATGTCTTCTTGTTTTCTTACACTATATGGTAAATAAACTAACTATAACAAGAAAAAATAACCCCATGTGGTTCATTATTAATATATGTAACCTTATCTATGTAATTTGGCTGAACCATAGATTCTTAGGAATAAAATAACAATTAATAATATAATATTTGTTTTAAAAAAATTATGTCAATTTTGACACTATTTGGTAATTGATTTTTTTTTTAAATTTATAACAGCATGGTTAGTTCGAAAACAGTAAATAAAAGAAATACTAATATGTCATATTAACCTATAAAATTAGTTTAATTCATAAAAATTATCAAATTACATTTATTTGGGAATTTATAATATCAATTACGATAATATTTCCTTAATAAGGTAATTACTGCATCATCATTGTGTCATAAATAAATTATATTATTTAAAGTATAAAAATTATAAATAAAACAAATTATGTAGGAAATTTTTTATCTTTATAATGAATATTTATAGTCGAATATCTTTTATTTATAACCCTATATTAAAAATGTTTTAGTTATTAGACTTTGATTTTATCTATTTTCACTCTTCTTTAAATAAAATAATATAAAAAGTCCTAATCTAATCCATGTGGACCTAAATGGTCATATTTTATTCCTAAGGTTTTTTTTGGATGAATTAAACTTATCCAATAGGATTAGGACATGTGTTAGGGTAATAATAATACAATTTTTACCCTTAAATACAATATTTACTTTTAAACTTGGTAAATAAAAGTAAAAAGTTAATATTCTCAAAAAAATATTTTTATCTTATTGAACCACATTTTACCCCTTGATATTGACTGTGTCTATCAGATTTTCTAAATTCCATTCACAGAAGTGGTAAAATTATGTTTTATGTAAATTTTCAAACTCTACTAGGAGGTGGGTAAAAGACGGTGAAAAGTTCAATAAAATTTATATATATCTATAATTATTATAAAATGACTCCAATGAATTACTTTGATCTTATATAGGTATTATGTATAAATTTGGACCTAAAATATATTGAAATAAAATAAATAATTATTTAAATAAAAAGTCGGTTTTTAAATAGTAACCCAGTGTTTTCACTATTCATCAAAAATTGAATGTTTTCATAAAAATACCAAAAATTCAGACTAGGATAATTTCAATATTCCAAATTAAAAAATTAATTCTATTTTGAATGATATAATTTATAAAAGTTCAAAAAGTGGGTATTACTATTCATAACGGTTAGTTTTAATAATATTATAATAGCGTATCGTTGTTTAGTGAAACTCGGTATTGCATACAACGCAAGCTATCAAGGAAAGTCACGATTGCGTGTAAAGAAAGCCAAGATAGTGTTTTGTGTAGTAAAATATTCCTTTTATGATGTATATAACATAAAAACAAAACATTTCTCATAAAAATCTCGGGTGTTATAGAGTAATTCTCTATATAAGAAATATTTTCAAATTATTTGTCATGAACTTCACCATGAACATATTTTAATCCCACAAAATCCATAAATTTATAATTTTTTCTCAATTATTAATTTAAATAAAAAACAATTTGTGTTACAAATATATTAGTAAAATAATAATCTAGTGATTTTGGTGAAACAAACAAATTGGATATATTCATCTTGATATTATAAGACAACCACCATATGTTTTCTCATCTACTCTAAATCATTTAAAGATAACAAATTACTTGTTATTTCCATATCCCATATGATTTATTTTACATTAAAAAATATGTAATTTATTTTAAAGAAGCATAACCCAAAAAATGATTTTTTTCATTATTAAATCATTAAATTATTTAATACATCATATAAAAAATTCACTATAGTTCTATGAATTCCCACCATGATCCCACAAATGTGTCTCAATATCTCCACTAAACCTGATTCATTATCTTTAAGACATTAAATCATCCAAATTTAGAATCATCACTTAATGATAAAACAATATACATCTTAGGAAATAAATTTAATCCATATCTTACTCAAAAAATGTTTTTATATTTTTCTTCCAATATTTTTTGATTTAAAACCAATTGATCTGATAATCCATCACAGGAATATTTTTATCCTTATTTAATTTCTTTATTAAATGAGAATATTTGTTTGACAAAATAAACACAATCCTATTATTTCATACACTATATATTGAATTATAATGTCCTTATGAATTATTATCCACATATCATAAAATATTTATTCATATATAAAATCAATCATTTTTTAAATCTAGAAAAAATACCTTTTGTCACCATTGAAATAGCAATCCAATATATATATATATATATGGGATGATTATAAATTATATAAATCTAACCCTCTAGGTAAAATAGATCATAACATTAATACATGTTTATTTACTTTTTTAATCATTGTAAAAATATAGATATACACATTCTTTAGTAAAATATTTTTTCTATTATGTTTTATAAACATAATTATTAATATAACCTCTTTTATCTAATGTAAGTAAGAAAACTAATTAATTTACATAGTATAATTTTATTTATGATTTAATGTGCGAACAGTAATCATGGGTGAAAACTATTATATGAAAAAAATCACATAAAAAGTAGTTTTTCTCAATGATCAATCTAAATTACTAATATTTTTCTTTTTATTATAAAGAGCACAAATGGGGTTTTTAGATGAGTATCATGTTTTACAATAATTAAGTAATTAATTTTATTTATATTAATCACAAAATAATGTTTAACTATTTTCATATAATATATATTAGTGTTCTTAGTTCATTTGTACATTATGATTTAGTTCATATTTATTTTCAATCCCATCATATATATATATATATAAGGAAAAAGTCATGAAAACAGTATCATATTTCACTGTTCTATAGTTTATATAATAAAAACATTACCGAATTTATATTTGGTATTATTCTAACTGGAAATTAAGATTTACATAATTTTTTGTGTTAGAAATCTAAATATATCATTATATTTTTAACAGGACACAATGTTTTTTTATTTTTATATATTTTATATATTTGTAATAATGATATTAATCGATTAATTTGTTTATTTTAGAATCATCATAATTATTATATTCCAATTATATTATTGTATAACACATTGTACAATTAATTATTTTTTGTTACTCATTTAAAATAAAAGCTTAATTATATCCACCACATATCTAGATACTTCTCATGAATAACATATATACAAATATATCATTTGATGGATTAAAAAACTAAAAAATAAAATAAATTATGTTTGGGTTGTTTTATAATTTAATCCTTTCAAATAAAAGAGATTCACATCCCCTATGTATAATTATCCAATGTGACAATATATTTAGTAAAATAATGGAGGGGTATATAAATATTTATATATCATAAAATTATTATTGGTATGAATAATGTTATAACATTGTCAATGAATAACTAAAACATCGTAATAACCTATATTCAATATTATTCCTAATCTTTTTTAAAAAATATTAAATTTGTTAAAACGACTACTTTCATGGAATCCATACCTTTATGTGACATAGACTATGGACGTGTTTTATAACGACCCATACTTTACAAACATTGTAATTACATTAGAATTTATGCACACTTATTATAACATATAACAAAACAAGGAAAGGACCGTATATGTATAGTGTCATTAGAAACATGGTAACATAAACAACTAGTTCATAAATCATCTACGTTGTCTCCCATTTATTTCATCATATCTAGAGTCCCTTTTTAGCATATCCCACTTAATATACTTCTTCCTGACCTGGGGAAAAGAAAACATACAAAAGGGTGTGCTCAAATGCTTAGTAAGGGTAAACAAAAAAAATATCAAACATATCATATTTATAAGAACATAACATTTTGAAAATCTTATCCTGCAAAAGAGATCATAACATGGGATAAATCATAGAAGTGAAATGTAATCCCAATAATCATAACATAAAACATAAAGCTTTGTGGCATACACACATAATCATAGAGAATCATTTCTTATTAGTCAAGACTCATTGCAAAGACTATCTTAGTGGAAAAAGTCCATTTCTGAACCGAGTTCATTCCTTGTTTCAGTCCTGTTTCACTAAACCGGTTTAACATGCCGTTCCATCTATGTTTATCTCATGAGATATAAAATCTTTACCCAATGCATTGGAGGGAGATATAGGTCCCACCCATCTCATAATGATACCATTCTTATGTGCGCCACAAAATCATAAATCATACATCATTGCATAACCCATGTAATGAAAATGGGATTCTTAAACATCGTGACATCATAAAACAATTCATATAAGATAAATGAATTCATAAAAATAATTCCATCACAACATAATCAAATCAATGTAATAATAGGGATAGAAACAGAACCCTATATTATCTTATATGGAAATTAATTTTGATAAAATACTTAAACTACATTCTTGAGGAGAATATCCTTTCTACTTCAAAAACATTTTTCCTTTCTTAACATGTCATACAATTTTAAACTAAAAAAATTTGATTAAAATTAAACATGAAAACTTTTAAATGAAGCTTCTTGGAAATAATGTTTTAAAAATCCATTCATTCCGTATAAGTTAAAAAAACATTATTCTTGTACTTTTGTCGGAAAAGTAAAAAAGTACCTCGTACGAAAAACAACAAAAGATTCCTTTCATATATTTTGCTAAAAACTCACCAAAGGTTAAAATTGGATTTAAGAAATTGTGGTTGGATGGAAAAAATATTAGATATTGAGGAAACATGGATGTGGATGATAAAATACACCCTAGTAAATACCAAAGTATAAACAATCTCGGATAAAATGAGATTGTGATATTTTCCCTTACCTTAGATCCGATTTGCTTCGTAAGTGTCAGAACCTCCTGTATAATGATTTAAATAATGTTATTTACTTATTACAGAATCATACTTATTGTTATGATATCATATATGGTCATATTCTTAGCTTCTTATTAGTAATATTTCATTACTACTTGTTATTCGGGTGTTTATTACTTTTTGTTCTTATGCGTGTTTTGTCAAATAAATTTTTATTATTCTCTTTTGGTTATAGATACCTAATTTCCAGAATGGTATTAGTTTAATATATATCATATTCATTCATTCAATTCATTTATATAATCATTATGCAATGAAGATCATGTAGAACGTGTCGCATCACATCGTGGAGACGGTATTCGGTACATTTGCACGAGCGATGATATCGTTCCAATGATCGTGGAATTATATTGGAGTGTATGTATAATATTTCAGAATCAATATCACTATTCAATAGTCATATATAGTCCTTATTTACACCATTATACCCATCCAAGTAAGGTGGTGGTGGAAACTAGATTACACCACGGTATGGAGACGGTATTCTACACGTACGCACGCGCGGTGATTTCGTTTTCCGTAGGATGGATAGATGGTGAAATAGGGTTGTTTCATACTTATAAAAACATATCAGTATATTAGTGATACTGATGTTATTACTTCATAATTAAACAACTAAAGAAGAATAAGTGGAAGAAGAAATAAAGTTGAAGGAATCGGTAACGGACATTACCTCTTCTTTGAAGCACTTCTTTGAGACCTCCTTTTAGGGCACTAAAATTGGTCTTTGAAGAAGACCAGGACCTATAGGATGTTTCTAAGGATGTGTAGAGGATAAATTGGCAGGGATTGGCTGAGCTTGAAGGCACCATGTGGTGTGAGTAAGAGGGGGAGGAGGTTCCCTTTTATAAGGGTGGAGAGGGGCTCCTTTCGAAAACTAAAAATATTATTTTATTATAAAGCCAAATTCGGTTTTAAATAGCTCCTAATTGATTTATTTCTAAGATAAGGAGGGGATGGGTCGAAAGACTCTCATCCAATAGAATTTAGAAAAGTTTGGGTTCCTATTTAAACCTTATCATTTAGATTTAACATTAAGTTAAATAATTTTACTTTTACCGTGTCTTCTTGTGTTCTTACACTATAAGGTCAATAAACTTACAATAACAAGCCAAGAGAACCCCATGTTGTTTATTATTAATATATATAACCTTATATAAGTCATTTTTCCAAGCCTTAGATTTTTTCTAATAAAATAACAATTAATAATATATAATTTCTTTTAAAAACTATTTTATGTCAATTTTGAAACTATTTAGTAATTGATTTTTTTGAAAATAATAACAGAATGTTTAGTTCTAAAAACGTTAATTAAATCAATATTCACATGTCATATTAACCTTGAAAATTAGTGTAATTCCTAAAAATTCTCAAATTATATTTATTTGGGTATTTATAACATCAATTATGTCAATATTTCATTAATGAGATAATTACTGCATTGTCATTGTGTCATAAATAAATTAAATTATATAATGACTAAAAATTATAAATAAAATACCATTATGTAGGAAATATTTTTATCTTTATAATGAATATTTATAGTCAAATTTATCTTATTTATAACTCTATATTAAAAATGCATTAGTTATTAAACTTTGATTTTAACTATTTTAACCCTTCTTTAAATAAATTGATAATAAATGTCATAATCTAATCCAAATGGGCCTTAATGGTCATATTTTATTCCTATGGTTGTTTTTGGTTGAATTACACTTATAAATTATAAATAGGACATGTGTTAGGGTAATAATAATATCATTTTTACCCTTAACTACCCAATTTACTTTTAACCGTGGTAAAAAGTTACTATTCACCAAAAATTATTTTCATCTCATTGAACCACATTTTAGTCCTTCATATTAACCGTGTCTCTCGGATTTACCAAATTCCACTCACAGAAGCAGTAAAATTAAGTTTTATGAACAAATTATGTTTTTTAACTACCACTAAGTGGTTTCACTATTCATCAAAAATTGAAAGTTTTCAGAAAAATACCAAAATTTCACCCTAGGATAATTTCGATATTCCGAATAAAAAAATGAAGTCAATTTTGAAAAATTAAATTTTCAAAATTTCAGAAAGTGGTTATTACTATTCATAACGGCTAGTTTTAATAATATTTTAATAGAATATCATTGTTTAGTGAAACTCGGTATTGCGTACGATGCAAGCTATCGAGGAAGGCCAAGATTGCATGTAATGCAAGCCAAGCTAGTGTTGTGTGTAGTGAAAGATTCCTTTGATGATTTATATAAAAACAAAATATTTCTCATAAAAGTCTTGGGCATTACATTCTACCCCCCTTAAAATGAATTTCGCCCTTGAAATTTGTCACTTTGTAAAAAACAGATGAGGATACCTCTCCCTCATCATATCCTCAAGCTACCATGTAGCTTCTTCTAATTGGTGGTTCCTCCATAAAACATTCACCAAGCCAGTGGTCTTGTTTTGTAGGGCTTTTTCGCTACGATCGAGAATCTCTATCGGCTGTTCTTCATAAGATAAATCTTGCTTCAGCGGTACAACTTCTGAGCTGAGTACATGTGAAGGATCAGGTATGTATTTTCTCAGGAGAGATACATGGAACACATCGTGAACTTGAGAGAGATTCAGTGGAAGCCCCAACTGGTAAGCTACCTTCCAAAAATGATACAGTATTACGAAAGGACCGATATATCTAGGGATCAACTTCCCCTTCATTCCAAATCTCATGACCTTCTTCCAGGGAGATATTCGTAATTACACTTTATCACCCACTTCAAACACTAGGTCTTTTCTTCAGTTGTCAGCATAACTTTTCTGTCAACTCTGAGCTGCTCTTATGTGTTGTTGAATAGATCGGACCTTTTCTGCTATTTCATCAATGAGATCAGGTCCTAAAAGCTTTCTTTCCCTAACTTCATCCCAAAAAGTTAGAGTCCTACTTTTATTTCCATAGATAGATTCATAAGGAGCCATCTGATTACTGGAGTGAAAGTTATTATTATAAGAAAATTCACCCAATGGTAGGTGTTGATCCCAACCACCTTTGAAATCCATAGAGAAAGATCTCAACATATCTTCTAGAGTTTGAATTGTTCTCTCAGACTGACCATCTGTCTGAGGATGATAAGCAGTGCTGAAACTCAACTCTGTATCCAGAGTATGCTGAAGACTTCACCAGAACATTGAGATAAACCTCAGATCCTGATCAAATATAATAGAAATTGGTACTCCATTCAATCTTACCACTTCCTTCAAATATATCATGGAAAGCTGATCCAGAGAGAAATCCTCTCTAATAGCAATGAAGTGTGCAGACTTTGTAAGACGATCAACTATGACCTAGATAGCATTATTGCCTTTGGATGTCTTAGGAAGTCTTGTGACAATGTCCATAGTGATGTTTTCCCATTTCCATTTGGGTATGGGTAATGGTTGTAACATCCCCGTAGACTTCTGTCCCTCAGATTTAACATGCTGAAAAACCAAGCATCAAGAGACATATTCAGCAACATCTCTTTTCATGCAATCCCACCAGAAGTACTCTTTCAGGTCCCTATACATCTTCGTGCTTCCAGGATGAATATAGAATGATGAACTATGAGCCTCATCCAGTAGCTCCTTCTTTAATTCGGGGATGGGAGGAACACAAACCCGATTCATGAACTTTATTATCCCATCACAATCAAGGTTGTATTCAGGAAAATTTCTCACCTTCTTTTGTAACTCGACATCTTCTTTCTGTGCCTCTTTAATCACCACGTGTATAAGAGGTTGAACATTCATTTGATAAAGATAAGATTTTTCCCTTTCTATTATATTTCCAAGATCCATCCTTTGTAAATCCATAAATATTGGATCTTTTGTGATTCTCATCATGGATAAACTGGCATGGTCTTGTCGAGTTAATGCATCTGCCACCCAGTTTGTTTTCCCAGGGTGGTAATGGGTTGAGCAGTCATAATCCTTAATCAGCTCCATCCATATTCTTTGGCGCATATTCAGCTCCTTTTGTGTGAAAATATACTTTAAAATTTTATGATCAGTATAAATATCACACCTTTCACCATAAAGGTAATGCCTCCAAAATCTTTAATGCAAATATTACCGCAGATAACTCCAAATCATGAGTTGGGTAATTTTGAATATGGATTTTCAACTGTCGTGAGGTATAATCTACCACCATATCATTTTGCATAAGAACACACCCCAATCCCTTCTTGGATGCATCACTATAGATCACAAACCTTTCTCCACTACAAGGCAATGTGAGCACAGGTGCACTGGATAACCTTCTTTTCAACTCCTTGATATTCTCTTCCCATTCCTCCGTCCAAACAAACTTAACTTCTTTCCGAGTCAACCTGGTGAGTGGATTAGATAATCGTGAAAAATCTTTCACAAAACTTCGATAATATCCAGCCAAACCAAGAAAACATTAGATCTTAGTTACTGTTGATGGTCTCGACCATCTTTTAATAACCTCTGTTTTTGCTGGATCCATAGATATCCCCTCTTTTGAGATTATGTGACCCAAAAAATGCAACTTTTTGAATCCAAAATTCACACTAGGTAAATTTGGTTTAAAGATTCTCTTTTCTCAGGGTCTTCAATATTTTTCACAAGTGATCTTCATGTTCTTCCTTGATCTTTGAATAGACAAGAATATCATCTATAAATACTACCACAGACTGATCAAGATAGTCTCTAAAGACTCTATTCATCAGATCCTTGAAGATATCATGGGCATTAATAAGACCAAATGGCATCACTATAAATTCATAGTGTCCATACATTGTACAAAAAGCCGTCTTTGGTATATCCTCCCTTTTGACCCTTAATTGATGATACCCTGAATGAAGATCAATATTGGAAAAGTATTGAGCTCCGCGTAGTTGGTCAAACAAGTCATCAATGCGTGGGAGAGGATATTTGTTATTGATAGTGATCTTGTCAAGTTCTCGATAATCAATGCAGAGTCTCATTGATCCATCTTTCTTCTTAACAAAAAGATCAGGTGCTCCCCAAGGTGATGCATTAGGGCGTATGAATCCCTTAACAATATTTTCTTGGAGTTTCTTCTTCAATTCCTGCAACTCAATTGGGGCCATTCTATAAGGTGTCTTTGAAATAGGCAAAGCACCCGATATGAGTTCTATTGAAAACTCAACTTCATGATTTGGTGGAAGACCCAACAATTACTCCGGAAAGACATCATAAAAATTCTGTACAATGGGAATATTCTTAATCGTGCATTTCTCACCAACCATTTGAGATAAATAACCCTCATTTAGTGGAATCTAGACCCATAAGATGGACGAAATTTCCACTAGAAGTTTATGTTCATCCTTGCATCGATAGACGATCATAGATTGATCTGGAATATGAAATGTGACTTCCCTTCTTTGGAAATTGATATGAGCTCCATATAAATAAAGCTCATCCATGCCAAGAATCACATCAAATTCCACTATAGGAAGGATCACAAGATTTGCAGGAAGCACTTTCCCACAAACTTCAATTAGAGAAGAATTATAAACTTTTGATGCTACTGTTGTGCCATTAGGGGTTGTCATAGCTAAATCAACATCGAATTGTTGAGGTAATATGGTCATATCAAAAGAAAATTCCTCAGAAATAAAGGAGTGGGTGGATCCAGAATCAAATAAAACATTTGCTACTTTAGAGTGGATGGTAAGTGTTCCTTTCACCACATCATTATCATACTCCACATCGCTGATAGAAATTTCATGTGACTTTACTTTGTCTTTAGACTTAAGAGTTTTTTGACGTCCACCATCATCATCAACCCTTGGATTTGGGCATTGATTGGAAAAATTCCCCATCTCCTTGCACATGAAAAATTGAATTGTAGTAGGTTCATTATGTGTATCCCTTCCTTTTTTTGCATCATTAGACATCTTCTTCCCATCATTGCGGTAGTCAAATGCCTGATGACCTTCCTTTCCACATTTGAAACATTTACTTGTCCTTTTAAGACAACTCCCTCCATGTTTCTTTCTGCACATAGAGCATAAGGGAAAGATCATCTTCTTTTCAGTGTACTCCTTAGATTTTCCTTTGAATTCCATTTTCCACTTCTTATCAAACCCATATGACTTATGGGTTACTCCAATATTCATCTCGACTTTGATAGCACATCGAACGATTTACTCGTACCTATTAAAGTCCCTTATGGATAATGCCCTTCGAAGACTTGGTTTTAAGACACTAAAGAATCGATCGATCTGACTATCAGGTTGGATAAAAATACCAGAATCATACCTTGAAAGTCTTGTAGAATTTTTTTCAGAGGTACCAACAGATTCATCATCCTTTTGCTTCAGTTCGAGAAACTCTTTCTCCATATTTGTTCGGAAATATGAGGGAAGTACTTATTGAAAAATAAGTTCTTGAACTCATCCCATTCCATGGACTCAATTTCATTCATTGGCCTCATATTCTTAATAAGATTCCACCATTGATCAGCATCACCATCCAAACGATACACTACTAAGATGACTTTATCATGTTCAGAAGAATGAAGAACTGAAAATATCTTTTCAGTAGTACTGATCCATTGTTCAACAACTAATGGATCAGTAGACCCACTGAATGAGGGTGGACGCTGCCTCATGAAAGATTCAACAGAATTTTGCTCCTTCCTTTTCTATTTTGGATGTCCTGCATGATTCATAGCTTGATAAATTTGTGTGAGCATGGCTACAAGATTTTACATTCCAGCTCCCAAAACGTTTGGTTGCTCAGGGGGGACAATCATTGCATTCCCGTCGCATTCCGCATTAACACGGTTCCTTCAGGTTCCATCCATTGACTAAAACCAAGAAGAATAGTGTGAGAAACACTAATTATAATAGGAAAACCACACAATCAAGAATAAAATTTCACACATAAGGTCTTATCCTAGGTTATTCTTGGCCATTTCTAAAACACTAAGATTGTGTTCTATGCTTAGACTTGTCCTTAGGGTTCTTACTAACGCTTTCACATCCTAGTTTCCAAAGGTTGACTATACCTTTCCTCTGATACCAACTATAACAACCCATACTTTACATACATTGTTATTACATTAGAATTGAAGCACACTTATTACAACATATAACAAAACCAGGAAAGGACCGTATAGGTATAGTGTTATTAGAAACTGGGAAACATAAATAACTGGTTCATAATTCATCTACGTTGTCTCCCATTTATTTCTTCATATCTAGAGTCCCTTTTTGGCATATCCTACTTAATATCCTTCTTCCTGGCCTGGGGAAAAGAAAACATACAAAAGGGTGAGCTCAAATTCTCAGTAAGGGTAAACAAAATAAATATCAAACATATCATATTTATAAGAACATAACATTTTGAAAATCATATCCTCCAAAAGAGATCATAACATGGGATAAATCATAGAAGTGAAATGTAATCCCAATATTCATGAACTAAAACATGAAGCTTTGTGGCATAAACACATAATCATAGAGAATCATTTCTTATTTGTCAAGACTCATTGCCAAGACTATCTTAGTGGACAAATTCCATTTCTGAACCGAGTTCATTCCTCGTTTCAGTCCTGTTTCACTGAACCAGTTTAACCTACTGTTCTGGCCATGTCTATCTCATGAGATATAAAATCATTACCCAATGCATTGGAGGGAGATATAGGTCTCACCAATCTCATAATGATACCATTCTTATGTGTGCCACAAAATCATAAATCATACATCATTGCATAACCTATGTAATAAAAATGGGATTCTTAAACATCGTGACATCATAAAACAATTCATATAAGATAAATGAATTCATAAAAATAATTACATAACAACATAATCAAATCAATGTAATAATAGTGATATAAATAGAACCCTATATTATCTTAGATGGAAAATAATTTTGATAAAACACTTGAACTCCATTCTTGAGGAAAATATCCTTTCTACTTCAAAAACATTTTTCCATTCTTAACATGTTATACAATTTTAAACTAAAATTTTTTTATTAAAAATAAATATGAAAAGTTGTATATGAATCTTCTTTTAAATAATTTTTTAAAAATCCATTCAATCCGTATAAGTTAAAAAAAAACATTCTTCTCGTACTTTTGTCGAGAAAGTAAAAAAGTACCTCATACGAAAAATGACAAAAGATTCCTTTCATATCTTTTACTAAAAACTCACCGAATGGTAAAATTGGATTTAAGAAATTGTAGGTGGATGGAAACAATATTACATATCGGGGAAACATGGATGTGGATGATAAAATACACCCCAGTAAATACCAAAGTATGAACAATCTCAGATAAAATGAGATTGTGATATTTTCCCTTACCTTAGATCTGATTTGCTTCGTAAGTGTCTGAACCTCCTGTATAATGATTTAAATAATGTTATGGACTTATTACAGAATCATATATAATGTTATGATATCATATATGGTCATATTCTTAGCTTCTTATTAGTAATATTGCATTACTACTTGTTATTCGGGTGTTTATTACTTTTTGTTCTTATGCGTGTTTTGTCAAATAAATTCGTATTCTTCTCTTTAGGTTATAGATACCTCATTTCTAGAATGGTATTAGTGTAATATATATCATATTCATTCATTCAATTCATTTATATAATCATTATGAAATGAATATCATGTAGAACGAGTCGCATCACATCGTGGAGATGGTATTTCGTACGTACGCACGAGCGATGATATTGTTTGCATGATCGTGGAATTGTATTGGAGTGTATGTATACTATTTCAGAATCAATATAACTTTACAATAGTCATATATAGTAATTATTTACACAATTATACCCATCCATGTAAGGTGGTGGTGGAAAATAGATTACACCACGGCGTGGAGACGGTATTCCGTACGTACGCACGTGCGGTGATTTCATTTTCCGTAGGATGGATAGATGGTGAAATATGGTTGTTTCATACTTATAATATTATATCCGTATATTAGTGATACTGATTTTATTACTTCATAATGAAACAACTAAAGAAGAATAAGTGGAAGAAGAAATAAAGTTGAAAGAATCGGTAACGGACATTACATATTCTTTGAAGTGCTTCTTTGAGACCTCCTTTTAGGGCACTAAAATTGGTCTTTGAAGAAGACCAGGACATATAGGATGTTTCTAGGGAAGTGGAGAGGAAAAATTTGTAGGGTTTGGTCGAGCTTTAAGGCTCAATGTGGTGTGAGGAAGAGGGGGAGGAGGTTCCCTTTTATAAGGGAGGAGAGGGGTTCCTTTGGAAAACTAAAAATATTATTTTATTATAAAGCCAAATTCGGTTTTAAATAGCTCAAAATTGATTTATTTAAAAGCTAAGGTGAGGAATGGTTTAAATAATCTCATAAAATATAATTTAGACAAGTTTGGGTTCCTATTATAACCTTATCATTTAGATTTAACATTAAGTTAAATAATTTTACTTTTACTGTGTCTTCTTGTGTTCTTACATTATAATGTTAATAAACATACTATAACAAGCCAAACGAACCCCAAGTTTTTTATAATTAATATATATATCCTTATCTATGTCATTTGTCCGAAACATAGATTTTTAGGAATAAATAACAATTAATAATATAATATGTTTTTAAAAAATATTTTATGTCAATTCTGACACTATTTTGTAATTGATTTTTTTGAAAATCATAACAGAATTATTAGTTCTAAAAAATTTAATTAAATCAATACTAACATGTCATATTAACCTATAAAATTAGTGTAATTCATAAAAAGTCTCAAATTACATTTATTTGGGTATTTATAACATCAATTATGTCAATATTTCATTAATAAGATAATTACTGCATCATCATTGTATCATAAATAAATTAAATTATATAATGTCTAAAAATTATAAATAAAATACCATTATGTAGGAAATCTTATCATATTTCTAATTAATATTTATAGTTGAATTTATCTTATGTATAACCCTATTTTAAAAATTCTTTAGTTATTAAACATTGATTTTAACTATTTTAAACCTTCTTTAAATAAATTGATAAGAAATGTCCTAATCTAATCCAAGTGGGGCTTAATGGTCATATTTAATTCCTAAGGTTGTTTTTGGTCGAATTAAACTTATCTAATAGAAATTGGACATGTGTTAGGATAATAATAATATCATTTTTACCCATAACTACCCTGTTTACTTTTAACCGTGGTAAAAAGTTACTATTCACCAAAAATTATTTTCATCTCATTGAACCACATTTTAGTCCCAGATAATAACCGTATCTCTAGGATTTTCAAAATTCCACTCTCAGAAGCGGTGAAATTATGTTTTATGAAAAAATTCAGTTTTTTAACTACCACTTAGTGGTTTTACTATTCATAAAAAATTGAATATTTTCAGAAAATACCAAAATTTCACCCTAGGCTAATTTCGATATTCCGAATCTAAAACTGAAGTCAATTTATAAAAATAAAATTTACAAAATTTCTAAAAGTGGTTATTACTATTCATAACGTCTAGTTTTAATAATATTTTAATAGCATATCATTGTTTAGTGAAACTCAGTATTGCGTACGACGCAAGCTATCGAGGAAGGCTGTGATTGCGTGTAAAGAAAGCCAAGCTAGTGTTGTGTGTAGTGAAAGATTCCTTTGATGATTTATATATAAACAAAATATTTCTCATAAAAGTATCGGGTATTACATGTTTAAAGAGACTTCATAGGTGTTCCATGTTAAAAGACTAGGGTTTTGGACCCTCTTAATGTACTCCATTCGATTGTGATAGGTGTGGTGGTGACATTGGCGAAGAATATTTTTGAAATTTGGACATGTTGAGATAGAATATAACATAATTTTAAAGCTAGGTATTGAAATATCTATAATATGGGGATGAAATATTTAGGTTTTCGTTATTTGAAAAGAGGAAGGGATACACAACCATGGTGGAGGGTGTTGTGTCACTCGAAGTTTGGAGGTAATTTTTTTTCTATCATGTGGTGCACCCTATTTGTGGGGTATTTTTTCATAAGAGAGGTACAAAGAGGATTTTTGTATATAAATCATGAATATATTATATAAAAAAATTTATGTTCATGGTGAAGAGTTAGAATGAAGTCAATATGAGTTAGTAACAAATGAAACAACAAGAACTCTATTTCTACTTTATATTCTTAGTAATAGTGACTTAAAATTGTGTTGGAATATCTGCAGTGTTGTGGTGGTACTCATTGGATTGAAACAGAATTTTCCAAGACATGGTGCACATTTTTTTTCTTATCAATCCTATTTAAGGTAGTATTATTTTTTGGGATGTTTAATGTGATATTCTAATTTCAAAATGATGAGAACTAGGATTTTTTTTAACCAGGGATGCCAAGGACATGGATAAAGATGAAACACCATGATGGATACCTATCTGGATATATCATTAAATAGGGTTTTATGAATCCCTTAATTAATCTTTTTTATTTTCTCTCTCTGATTAGTATATGATCATACACATATTTAGTGCACTCTAGTTATTTCTTGTATGGGATATTTTTTTGGGATCTAGCACTCTATATTAGAGGTAATATATTTTCTATTATTCTGTTATTCATTGTCCATTTTCATTTGGAAGGTTTTTGTGATGATTAATCATTGATATCAATAATATTTAATGTATTTATTGATGATTTTTTGTGGTAGATTTCATGAATATTTTCAATACGTTTGGAAGTGATTGATTCATTTATTTAATTCATAAAAGGTGAATCCATGAATCATCATATCAAGGAATGAAATTCTTAATTTCTCTGTAAATTTTTTTTTTGAGGTTGACATAATATGACTTATATTCTATGTGTTTGTAGATGAGTAGACCTAATGGATAATTACCACAAAATAAGGTAAATTAATAACATTTTGCAGGAATTGTATTTAAGGGTTAGTTTTAAAAGAATATTGATTTATAATATTGTTTTGTTAAAGTTATGAGCATTGATTACCCATTAAATATTTGTGATGAAACACAATTTTTCTACCATGTATATTTCATATGTTGATAAATACATTGTGTTATTTGATATGAGAAACCTAATGTTTGTGGTTTATTTTTTGAGGGATATGATGTTGTACCTAGATTATAGTAGTGTATTAGTTATAGTGATAGAGTAACATAATGGATGGTATAGAAATGTTTTTGGGATGACCTAATGATGACTAATACAGGATGGGGACATGGATTTTAATTTATATATGTCGGCTCTGTATATTTTTTGTTGTGATGTTGTGTAAGAATTTTTCTTCGTCTAGTTCACCTAATGCACTTTGAAGAATTCATCTATTTGTAATCAAAGGTTGAGTCATAAAATACATGAGTATATGGAATGATAATTTTATTTTCAATGAAATAATGAGAATGCGTATTGAAAATGGTAATGATTAAATGAATATAAAAAATAGATATTCTTTGTATAATTTCATGAAGATAATGTCTTGAAATAATGAATTTAATTGTGAATTATAAAAGAACAATGGATTTTGATAGTTAATGTATATTATTATATAAAACGTATTGATTGGATTATATAGATCATACGGTAATATTTAAATAAATACCTATATGATGATTATAAAGAACATTGATACCTATGTTCTCAGTTCATGACTGGTTTCCTTCTCTTAGATATGGAAGCTTAGTTTTCCTTTATGAACATAACTATTATTTGAGACTGGAGTTGGATTGTTTCCCTCAATATTATTATGTGATAAATTATCATTTAAAAATAAATTTCAATCACACCATACACATGTTGGGTATTAATACAGATTCCCAAATGAGTTGGGATCCATGTGTTTTATATGATATTTATGTGTGGGGATGGATGAAATTATCAAATACATTATCTCCACTGTCATACGTTAAAACATATATTAGTTCTGTAGGAACATCCATCTTTTGGTGACCTATAATATATGTTATTTAGTATCATATTCTATGACAAATTATTATTTGTGAATACCTATACATGAGGGTTGTACCAACATGTGGTTTTACCCTATACTATAGTGACTATGGTTTCCCTATGTTATACATTTCAATATAATTTATTAGCTTAGATTATAAGTCATGATACCATATATTTTATGGATTTTATACTTAAACAAGTTTATGAGGTTTGATTACATAATTTTAATTTTTTCATGGGGTGTAAGATATAATGATGATGTAAATATTATAGACTAATTCTGATAAGAAACATTATACCATATAAAAGGATGTGTAAGGTTGGGCTATGGTATAATCAACATAACATGTGATTTTGTTCATGGTAAAATTGAAATATGTATGGAATGTATTGACAAAAAACACAATTGGTGTTGGGGTTTGGGAGAGAGAAACCAATGGTAATATAGATGTAGGTTAAATTTCAAACACACACAGAGACACACATAGAAACTTATGTTTTTGAAAAGAAATACCACATAAATGTGTTACTTTTTGAGGATATGATTTGGTTTTTCTAATTAGGTTATGAGCTAGTTACCAATATTTATTCATTTGGATTTAGTTTACATATTTCATACATTCATTAGAATATTTTGGTATGTGCATATAGAGTATACCTGTATTCTGACCCCATATTTATATAGTTTTTTTCTAAATTCTATATGGGTCAGTTCTAGATTTATTTAGATGATACCTACATGTGTGATTTTTGGGAGCAGTGGAAGTTTGTGGTCAATATATATTAGTAATTAATTGAATTAATATTCATTTTCATGTCATGTGTCATTAAAATCTTGTACTGATATTTTTTATTTATTTTTTTATGTGTTGGTGTTTATTTTTCTGTCTCATATAATTTTCTATAATTTATTAAGTTAAATTCATCCTATCTTTGATATTTATACCTTTAGGGATGGTTTCCATCCAGTATCATATTATAGGGGTGCATTAGGGGATATCTGTTTCATCATTGTTGAAGTCAGAGGGGTTCCAATGGAGGGTAGGACATGGAAGAGTGGTATAAAAGCTTCAGCATGAGATATAGGGTGGTGTTGTGAGATATGAAATGCTGAGAATGAGATGCATTTTCACAAATCAATTCTGATATCCATCAAAACCATTGCCAAAAGAAGCTTGTGACAAGTCCCAAAGGTTTTTCCTTATCACCATGGGATGGAACATGTTCCAGTTTATCATTTATTTTGTTATGGTAATGGTTTACCTGAATATGGTTACATAAAAAATAAAAAACATTCGATAAACTGAATCTTTAAAATTAAAAAAAATCAAGGATTATACAAAGTCGAGAACTGAATACCCAGGTCAAATCATAGTACAAGAGATCCAAATATAAATAAAAATAGCATCAAAACATCCACAATGACTCCACATTACAAGGGGTCATCTCCCCCAAGTCGTCTCCACAACACCGTACTATAGGAGGAGACTAACAGCCCGAACTGCCTTCACCTGAGGCTTTGCCCTTAATTGTGTCAATAATAACTATGTCTATATCCATCCAAGGGGTTTAATAAGGGTGATACCATACGAACAATTGGATATCACACAAATATTCCTAATAGTATTCCATACATGGTAAAAAACGTATTTTTAATATGTGAGGAAAAAGGCAATATATTCCCTGAAATGCAACATTCAATTGTAAACAGTTATCAAAATAAAACATTTATAATGATAACAAATTTGAATAATAAATATTAAATAATGAATTTTATAGACAACCACAACCTAATACATGGGTAAATACCACAAAACCAATGATCACCAAAACCGAGAACACCCCTAGGAACAAGGTAGTCTCGATCCCCATGTACCTCATTCCTTAGTGTAAAGTAACCGTAAAAAAATACATTATCACACATGAGCCACTAGTAGGAAGAATAAATACAACCTAGTGGTCCCCGATAAACATCAATATTGTTTAGTTATAGTTTTCATTATCTAAAATTCTAATTGAAAGAGGGACAAAACCCATCTGGATTACCAGATGTACTAGTACATATCCTCCAACATAGGTACATGAGCATCACCATTTGTGCTCAAACAGTTTCAGCATACTACATAAATCAGTTTTTATATAAAAAAAATTATACTGGGGACAATCAATCATTACAATATCTATTAACTATTTATTCCACATAAAATTTATGACTAAACTTTTAGCTTTTCTATAAAACAACTTCTCAAAATTGCAAAAAATTATCCACCCAAAACTCCTAGAAATCACCACATTACAGACCCTTTTCACATTTACAAGTCCCCAAAACATAAATTCTTTCCTAATACCGTTAAATAAATCCAATAATTCAGTTATGGGGAAAACATATATGAACCAACGGTTTACATCTTTTTAAAACACCCATTTTCAAACAAAAATGAATCTTAATGTCCCTATGTTTTACAAACACCAATAAAAATCATTCGCATCAACAACCAAAATGAATAAATAATGATAAAATGATTTTCTTCCATAATATATTTCAATAATATCAATATAGTAATAATTTTGTATCCCCAAATGATCTAATAAAATATTTTTATGAAAACCCACAGTTTCACAAAAAAAATTACACTTAATATTCATTTTCAAAACAAAAACCATTGAAACAAATATTTTTAGAAATAATCAAATATGATAAACATGAAAATATTATAAACACTTCAATAAATGTCACAAGGGTTCCATACACATAGTAATATCCTACAAATGTTTTTTAAAACATTGATTCTTTGTGGGAAAATTCAACTACACCATTGTCGCACTACTACATTCATAGATGGGTGATCATATATATTTTATAGTTAAATGTGATGGGAGATCTCAGTGAGAATTAAAATGGAAGTCTAAATGAACGAGGTAGATTCCCCCCCCCCCCTTCATGGAGTTGGGAGGGGGATGAGGAACAGATGTTGCTGCCTCCAAACTCGCAGATTCCATTCATCCCATTCTCAAACCAAATATTTCTAATGGAATTTCAGACCATTTCATTAAGCATGAATGTTCATGATCTTCATTTTTTTGACCCTCAATTTTCTATCTCATTTGAGAAGTTATTCAATGCATAAATTCATATAATTTTGACCCTGATGGCTTGATTCAAAAATCAAAGACCTTCAGACAATGTTTTCGACCGATTCATTTTTGGTAAGTGGGATTTGGAAGACTGTGCGGTTATCAGTCATCATGAAAAATTCCATAACATGATCAGGTATTCTTCGGATGATTATTTGGTCAGGTCTTAGTCCAGTTCCCCTATTTATGAAATGGTTTCATGTTCTTACTTCTCCACTGGTTATTTGACCTTTGTATGAATGATAATCATTCCACCATTGCACCATGGGTATGTCTCCCACAGATTCCTCTACCTATTTAAAATCCTTCTATTATTCGTATGATTGGTAATATGGACAGTTGATTTCTCTATTCTGATATTTTAAAATCCACTGTAAGCCATCCGATTAATCCATGCATTTGTGTTGAGGTGGACGTAGTGAGTCCTTCAGTTGATTGGATCTGGATCACCATTTGTGAAAAATTCAGATTCATGCATGCCGTCATTTTAGAATCATGGGTGGATTACAACAGGAAAAATTGTCGCTTGGGGCATCTGGTCTATAAATGTCACTGAGAGGTAATGAACAGAATGACCTATGATTTTAGGGAGAGGTTTGATAAGTCCACCCACCCGAGAATGATATTATCTACGGGTACTTGTTCTAGAAATGAAGAGGGTGTGGTAAACCTGGTTGCATTAAATTTGGGGGATTATATTGGGGAAACCAATAATCTGACAATTTATTTAGTGTTCAATTGACTTCGTTCTGATATGAACTTAGGGGATGGGATGAAATAGGCTGCCTCCAAGGAGGTTTCGGGTACTGGAGACATGGGAGATCAACCAGGTGTCAATTTAGTTATAAAGGACATACAACAAGGTGTTTTTTTCCATTTGTTACTAATGGGAAGGCTATGGGTGAATGCAAGGGGTCATCACCCATGGTTTAGGATACTCCGGATGATTTTGGTTGTGCTAGTGGTCCCTTGGGGGCTTCAGAATCTGTTAATGGGATAACATGGCAGGCTGTTATAAATGGAAAAGTAGTTGTCACAATTGTTACTGGCAATTATTTCCATGGGTTGGAACAAGATAATGCGATGGTGGGCATTCCAATGAATGAAGTCCTCAGTATGCAGCTTGGTCCTCCCTCTCAGGTGGATGGATCTAGAACAAAATTTCTAAAGCATGGTACAATGGTTGTTTATGAGTCTACTATGAATCCAATGTGTCTAGCAGCGATGTACCCTAACTATTACTTTCTTAAGGGAGGAGGATGGAGAGATGGATATCATGAGGTTCCTATCCTTGATAAATGGGGTGATTTCTCTGGGAGTGACATGGAGAATAACAGTGACATTGGGATTTCATTTAGTGATGTTGTTTAGGGTGGTAGTTCGAAGATTCACGGGAATAGTAAAGTTATGAATGCTCCACCATAGAAAAGGTTGAGGAATGAATACACCTATCATCCAATTCTGGTGTCCATAGATTCTTCTGTATGAAACACTGAGCATTTATCCTTTGTAAGGATGAATCTATGAAGGAAGTATGCTATGATTCGAAATCACTATAAAATATAGGAATGGGAATCAACAACTGTGGATGATGCTTTTTTACAGGGATGTGGCAATTGTTATGGTTGTTATGATATGTAATTTTCTCAATTGTCTTGTGGTACCTTTTCACTATCTTTTTCCATTATTTTAATAAATGATAATGGGGATATCCCCTGAATGAGCTTTTCTGGTACGATGGATGTAGATCAAGCCTAAAACCAGAAGAAAAGACCATGAAACCATGGATCAAACCATAGTTTAGAAACCCAACCTTATATACACATGGAACTTCAAGAATAGTGGACAAAACCATAAGAGTGGATAGAAATTAATGATATAAGCTTTCACTTGAAGAGAACATCAATTTACACCTTCAAAAACTCATTCAAAAATGGGTTCCATGGGAGGATGGGGGATCATGGGAGGATGCCCTGGCTGAAATGGTATAATGTGGGAATAAAGGGGTTAGTATAGATAAATCATGGGATAGAAAACATGGTAATTATAATCATTTTTAATGACCTGGACAAGGACACATGTTTTTCTTGCACAATTTAGAAAACAGTGTGCCCAAATAATGTGCCTACTTCTGTCCACTCAAAAAGTGTCCATAATCCTTCAAAATTAGGGGTTCCAAGGGGGAAACCTAGAGGGAATGATAGGCCTGGGATATGAGGAAATAATACCAAAAAAAGACCACCTTCTGACCCCAAGACTCATCAAACTCAAGGGAAACCCCCCCCCCCCCAACAACATACACCACAATGGGGGCCACTAAACGTGTCACAAATCCAAATCAAAACAAAATATTCCAAAAAACATCACATTAAAAAAATAGGTGCTCAATTACCATACACGACCACCAATACTAAGGTCATTGGTCAAGAACACAAGGGCAACCAAAATTTCAAACCCAGAGCACACAGAAACCAAGAGAAAGATAAGAACCAAAATAGGAATTTAATAATAGCATGGAATATAAAATAAGGCTGTGAAAATTCTCCCCACAATAATGTTTTTCACCCCAAGAAATCCACAAAAACAATAGATTTAAGAAACAATGTCTATAGGGTAGACCAAGATGGACTTCCTTTCCACGTTCTCACCAACCTCCAAAATCCAAAAAACCTCCCGATGATCCAAAAAGAGGAGAAAAATATAACAAAAAATCACACCCCACTTACTGGGACAATAAAAAATATTCAAACTACATTCCCAATATAAAACACCTCAAACACTAACAGATAATGCCCAATAAATCCACCTAAAACAAACCCCAATCCCAAATAACTCATCCACAACGTTTATTAAACAAACCATTCAGGGTGTTCTAATCCCATATTTACCCATGTAAGAAATTGGTGGCTAGATTTCCTCATACAAGACTTACACCAACCAAGAGAAAACCATGGATAAATCCCAGTCACTGATAGGGGGTGACCCAAAGGGGCTTCTCCCCGTAAGGGAAAACATACTTTTCTAGGACAGAATTAGGACACCAATTAGGGTAGGCCCGAATGGTCTCCCCACCATAAAAATCAACCACCCTAACTGACTCTCTCAAGACAGTGTAGAATGACCCCAAAATTTAAATATTTTGTATGGATGCATGGTTAGTCCACACATTTTGCAATGTCGTGCGCTAACCACATAGATAATTCGGTCTATATGGCTTCCTGAAAAAAAAATCAGTACTAATCATTCCCAAAATGTGTGCACAACATGTCTAGATAAATCTCAAACAATTCCTCAAAACCCAATGGAAACCAAAAGGGGAAAGAATTAAATTGGGAGATAGCATGGAAATGAGGTCCTCCCACCTCTTTCCATCAAACGAGATAAGAACAAAAGTAATATGATGACACTAGAGGATTACAATATTCCCAATTATTCATGTTGAGGATAAGAATTTGTATAAGGGTTTGAATGACACTGGGATTCCACCTATCTATGGGCCAGATTCACTCTGAGACCTATGGCAGGAGTTAGAATGATCGATGCATATATTTCTTGTAATTAGGATTTGGAAACCCCTGAATGGAACTTCTTCTTCTAGTGCCACAAATAATTACAATATGATCTCAAATAGTCTCAATGAGACATAACACACTTCAAACCCACTTTACCCAACCCATCGTTTTACCAAAACAATTTCTCAGAGGATTCTCACACTTCACCCCTTGTTTCTTCAGATGGGAAACATCAGAATGAATGGCACCTAGAAACACCATCCTTTAGAACATATGATTTCAGAATTCCCTGAAGGGAGACACACATCTAACAAAACATTGACCCTCATAAGATTGCACAACAATGGCCTTTATAGTCAAATGGAAATATGAAATCAAAAGGGTTCAATGAACATGAAAATTGTGGCTAAAATAAATCACACGGAGATGCACCTTATCCTGAGTCCCAAACTGTACATGATTCCACCAAGTGGCCATTACATCTATTCGTGGATATATTTTCCACACTGGGGTCCTAATATGAACTCTTTCTTCGTTGAGACAGACTAAAGAAACAAAGGCCCTCTAATACATCATTCATCAGTGAAAACCCCGAACTCCATTGACCATTGATTACTCAAGAAACAAATGAAACTATGCTCTATTTCAACATCCCACAACCACTCTCCTTCTACAAGGGGATCCACAAAATTGATTAAAATTTGGTGTAAACTCAATCCCCAATGCTTAGAAATTAGGTCATTATATTGATCAAACAATGGATAATCCAATGAAAATTTACCCTAGGACAGACATGAATCATATATTAACTCTTAATGGAGGCGTTCCATAGAAAACAAGAATACACTAGGACCCAACCAATTTGCTCATTTGGTCACATCATACCACGAACCTGAACCAAACACATGAGGGGATCCCCCACATTGGCCACCAAATATTTTCCTCAAAATAGACCACTTCCAAACGTTATATTCCATCTTATCGACTAAAAAACAACCCAAAACATAGTTTAGAAAAGAGAGGTTCTTGAACATGAAACATTAAACAATAATAATCCCCAAAACACATAAACCACACCTCCCAACCACACATTATCAAAGCACAACCATTTCCATCAAAATCATTCTTAAAAAATAGTGTTTTGAGGTTTTTCATTTACCAATGGAATCTCATGAGCCTCACAAATGTATGTGGTCACCCTTGAGAACGAAAATGTCCAAAACCAAGCCTTTCCCCATATCAAAATCAAAACCTTTTTTGACCAGAAACTCCCTTTCTCAAACTGCTACCCATTAAATTGGAACCCCATTTAAATCATACCTACCAATTTTGAAAAGCACCCATAATTTAATAAAAATTCACACTCATTCCATTCACAACCATTTTATAACATTTCCTCCCATTTCAAAATACTTCTAATATCATGAAAAATACCATTTCATAAATCTAATTTTAATTAAGAAGTCAACTCTTATCATTACAAAACATGGTTCTAGAATTTAATAAAACATTTCAAATGCTCAGTAGTTACCAAATAAAAATACATCTTCAACACCCACACATATATTCTAGGACACTTAATTCAATTTAAAAAACAATTCCATGGTTTATAAAATTCAACTGGAATCACATTTTTGAGGCCCCCTTTAACATAATTCATACATTTATAAGAGGTATAAACACATAATTTAACCTATTGAAATAATTCTAAAATTTCATTTCTATACTTTCATAAATAAATCAATTTTCACTTTACTATAAAATCACTACACAAAAATTCACACTCTTTAATGTCAAATATTTTTATTAATAACCATGTATCTAAGATTAAAAAACAAAATGACACAGGGTAATGCCTGAGGAAACTAATTTCAGATGGTGACATGGATATATGGGTGGTGGCCATATGCTAATCACTTCTCCATAATAGAGAGTGTTATAGAGAAATATCAATGGATCCACATGGCTTGCCAGGCCCTACGAGCTCAGTGAGACCATTAGCCCAAATCAATTTTCATTTCCCCTAAACATCATCAATCTAAAAAAACCAAAGGACTCAGATAAATCTGGACGTCCCCTGGTGACTTGAATATCATCATTAGGTGTTATTTACAGGAACAATACACATAAATGGAACTTCATGTATTCACAATATCTAATATAGTCTATCCTGACTCTTCCCCATATAACATGACCCAATGTTTAATCCACCTTTGATACCATTTTTTCACGAACCAAATCAAGTGGACATCCAAACCAGTGCCAAACCCAATCTATGATAGGGCCTACTGATTTTTCCAAATCTCTATAGACTGGAACAGGTTCCCATGTATCATTTTTTATGGTTTTTAATAGATTACCCGAATATGGTTACATAAACCATTAAAACATATGATAAAATGAATCTAAAATATTCAAACAAAATGAAGTTTAGTAAAAATCAAAAACTGAATGTATTGCAAAAATCATTATACATGAAATTAAATGATAAATAAAAATGCCAAAATAACATCTAGGAAGACTCCACATGAAAGGGCGTCATCTCCCCCAAGTAGTCTCCACAACACTATACCATAGGAGGAGTCTAACAAGTGAAACCACTTTCAACAGAGGCTTTTACATTACATGTTTCAAACATAACCGAGTCTACTAACACCCAATGGTTTTATGTAGGGTGTGAGCATTATCCCAATATGATATGACCCAATTATTCCAATGAGTGTGCAATATAAGTAGAAAAAGAATGTCATTTTAATTTGTAAGGAAATTTGGTGATAAATTCCAAGAAATAAAACATTCATTTATAAAACTTTTTCAAAATCAATCATTCATAATGAAAAAAAATTATAAGAAATGTTAGATAATATAATGTATATCCAATAACACCCTATGACATGTGTAAATAACAAAAACCAATGAGCACCAAAACGATGAAAATCCCTAGGCAATAGGTAGTATCCGGCCCCATATACCTTGGTCCCCAGTGTAAGGTAACCATAGAAAAATATATTCTCGTGCACGAGCAACTAGTAGGGGCATACCCATAACAAGGTGGTACCTAATCATAATAAATACGGTTTACGTAGAGTGGTTTTTATCACAAATTCTAAGTGAAATAGGGACCAAACCCTTACATATTACTAGCTATACTAGTACATATCTTCCCACATAGGTACCGAGGCTTCCTCTTCAGTGCTCAAACATTATCAGCATACTACTAAAATCACTTTGAATATAAAAACACCAATAATGGTAAAAACAATACAATACCTATAGACACTTTATACCACATCAAACACACAACAAAAAGTTTTATTTTCAATAAAACAACTTCTCCACATCTCACTTTATAGTGCACCCAAAAAACCATGAAATCCTCACATTGCACACCATGTGCACACTTATAGCCACCAAAATAGAAATGGTTGGTCAATACCCTCACACCAAACCAAATATGTAGTTATTCAAAAGACCCATAAGATCCAAGAAGTTATATCTTTTTAAAACCCCCATTTTCGCACAAAAATGGAACTTAACGTCCATTTGCTTCACATAAATCATTAAAACAAACATTCACAGCAACAAAAGAAGGGAAGAAACATTCAAAATATTATTTTAATCTGTAATAAATTTCAATAAAATCAACAAAGTAATGAAGGATAATCCCTAAATGATTTAATAAAATATTTCTATGAAAACCATCTAATTTCACATAAAAATGGAACTTAAAATTCATTTTCATTACAAATACAACTAAAACAACTTTTTAAAAAAATAATCAAATGAGATAGACCTAAAAATAATATTGACACAACAATATGTGTTACAAGTATTTCATATAGATAGGAATCACCTAAAAAAATTTTTAAAACCCTTGAATCATTGTGCGAAAATTCATCCTCAACCCCTACACACAATGAGGGCCTTTGATCAAGCATCAAACTAAATGAAAATACCAAGAAAAAAAGGATCAAACCCTAGGTTTGAAACCTTGTTTTATGGAACCATGGAATATAAATAATGTTTCCTGAAATAATAAAGAATTGTCAGAAAAAAATAGAAGCTCTAACGTGAAGAGAACATGATGATTCCCTTTCAAAAACACATTCCAAAATGAGTTCCAAGGGAGGATAGGGGAGAGTTGGAGGCTACCATGGATTAAATGGTCAAATGGGGGAAGAGAGATATGAGTTTGGATAAATCCAGTGTGGGAAAAATTGAAATTAATTTTTTTTAATGACCTGGACAAGGCTGCATGATTTTCTTGCTCGGTTTAGCAAACTATGCGCCCAAACCATGCACCACCTTATCTCTACTCAAAAACGTTTCCAAACTCCTTAAACTTCTGTGGGAGCTCCTTGAAGGAAACCATGTGTAAATGATAGTCCAATCATAGGGGGAAATAATACCCAAAAAAATACCACATCTTCACGCAAATACTCAACAAACTCAAGGGTACAAACCACCCCCTCAACTTACACGACAATGTGTGCGTATATGTGTGTCACAAATCCAACTCCAAACAACCTCAAGCCTATACCAACACATTGAGGAATGTGGTTTATAAGTACTATACAATACCCCCAAGTATTTTAATGGATCAATAACACAAGAGGAACCAAAATTTCAAACCTGGAACACCGAGAATCCAAGAGAATGATACAAACCAAAAAAGGATTTTAATCAAAGAATGGAATTGAAAATCCGACTATATCATGCATCAATATGGAATCTATATTTGTAAAAAAATTCTTGATATATGAAATGGAGACTACATTGGATATGTAATTTATAGAAACCAATTTTTTGATGATGTATTTGGTGGCCAATGTGGGGGATCCCCTCCTTTCAAGTTGGAGGAAATGTTATATAAAAAGATGTTGAAATTATTTATTTTTCATTCTATGATAACATTTCCTTGTGGGATATTTTATATTATTACAAACAAATACGTACAAACTCATCCTCAATATAGAATTTATTTATTTATTATAAGTTAGTATTCATTAATTTGGGAGGTGAGATACATTCTATGTTGGGGATATATATCATGACAAGTATACGAGTGACTTAGACAATAATATGTAATAGAGGCATGAGAATTTATAATCATAAATGTTGAAAAAGATGATAATGAGTTCAAAAGAATATAATTCATTGGTGTTTCAATGTAGTTTGGAATATTACATTGATCCCTTTCATCAAGAGGATGTGGTGTTACCACATTTATGTTTTATTGAGTCTTCAATAGAGCCATAACTTTTTTTTTGTTGATATCAATGTCCATATATAGGATGGATACTTATAAGAAGAGGGAGTTGTAAATTCATATAGATTATTTAATGATGAATGGTTTTATTCAGCCTAGTGTGTATCCTTGATGTGCTTCTATTTCTGTTCTTGATGATGTAATATGGTATTATGTTATATTATATATATTGTCATCACATTAATTAGGTAATAATGAAGAACCTATATCATATTTAAAAAATTATTAACCTATTTTATTTCTTAAATAAAGGTATTTATCTCTTTGAGATTGAATATTTGTCAGCATATTGACATATGTGAGAAAATGATGATGGTTCAATTAAAACCCGAATCATATATCTCTATATAAAATATGAGTTTTAGTTATTTCATTCAGTTCCAGAAATTCCACCATTTTGTTAATAGTATTGAAATATATTATGTTTCAAGTATTTTTGGATGAGTTCATGGAATTTTTTATTAATGGAAAAAATCTATATTCATTGTCATATGAGTAGTTTTTAGTTAATTGGTGGGATGTTTGGGTACTTTTTATCATCAATATCCATTTATAAATGCAATATTTGTGTTATTTCAGAGATTGTGTGGTGTATTTTTTAGGACATGATGTTTCTCATTTTGGATAAGCAATGGATAGAATAAACATTGAGGAATTTTTTTCATGTGTGGCCACAAATAAGGTTGTATAGGTGTATAGGTTATTGTGTATCATAGGCTATTATAAGAGGGTTGTAAATTTGTTTTGAGACTTCTATGAAATATCTAACAAAAAGGATCAGGTTTATTTGTGGACTAACTATTTTTAAATATTATTTTGAATATTTAAATAAAATTTATTATTAAAATTTATTATCCATTTACCATATGAGGAATTTTTATTTCAGATATATTGAAATACATGACTTCTTATCTTGGGTTTCAATTTAATGACACAAATCATTATTATTACTTTTGATACATTTTAAATATGACCCTAGGATTGAAAATGTACTACCCATGATATCAAGACTACTATATTTTAATGTCGTGGTCGAATTAGATTATCGGTGAATGGTTTGTACTCTTTATAGATAAGACGAGTTTGAGAAATATCATCTTCTAGAATTATTTGAACATGCAACAATGATGATATTTGGAATTATAATAGGATTTGTAACTAATGGCATCATATAAACCATTTAAATGGAATATTTTTCTTAATTAAACAAGCATTAATTAATTTTGAAATTTTATCCATGTGTTTAGTAATTCATAGAGTGTTAAAGAGAATTTCACTATGATAAACCTAGACATGAGACCAGATAGTGGTAGATGCTTCTCTATTAGATAATAGATAATTCGTATTCAATGAACCATATGGAAAAAATCCAATTGGGAAATTCTATGTAATATGTTTAGAGAGATCATATATTTTTAAGTTATTTTAAAAAGGGTCAGGTAATGATGTGAAACATTAAATGGTCATTATTACATTTTTATCCTTCATTAATGTTCTATGTGATTTTCTTTGTATTTGTGATGTTTTTTGTTTCCTATGGGCTCCTTTTGAGGGGTTTAGAATCATTTATAAGTGAGAAAAGTTTCATAATGGTTAGTGGAAACCAGGAAGCCAGACCAAACAATACAATGAATAGGTAGTGTGTCTCACATAGTCAGAAATTTTGTAGGTAAATAATGTGATCAAATCATGTTCAAGGAATTAAATAATATTGAAAATATTATTTTAACCCAAAACTCCCTAAAACCAATCATTAACTTCCAAAACCTAGGAATCTTTATCCAATGGTGTCCATGGGTCATTCTTAGTGAATTATTTCACACTAGAGTGAAATTTTGTTGATCTTAGAGACATATTCCCTCTGTGTTTCAAGGTATGTGAATGTAATTATATTTTTATACTTATCATGAATATATAAAACTTCTTCTTCTCTATGTGAAACCTTGATTATGAATTTAATTGTGATGTATCATATTTATGACAGGTTCTAATTATATTCCCTCTATATTTGAAAACAATTATTCAAAAATCTATTTTTCTATTAATGAACTCATATTCATCTCAATTTTAATGTTAGGATCAATATTTTTTTATGTGTAAACTTATCATTTCCTTTGAAATGTTCTTCTTTCTTGATATTTCTCAAATCCCCATGTTGTGATTTAGTACCGGTTTAATTGACTGTAGTTGTGAGAGCATGAAATTGGTAGAATACTATGATATAAGTGTTTTAATTTCATAATGTTGGAATATCCTTACAATGTTAAAAAAGATTTATAAAACTATATGATATTATATTCATGTAAGAACGTTTGTTGGTGGCATGTGGGACCTCTTTAAATATGATATACTTTGGTGTATCCATGACTGGCTCAAGAGACCAATCATGGAATTTAATGTTTGCTCATTTTTATATTTTAAAAATTAGTTCTATATGGATTGTATATAAATATGGACCATATATTTATTTTATCTGGTGTCAATGTGGTAGGTGGAACCTTTATGGATCAGTGAATCCATTTGTGGGGGATCATTTGCAACTTGAACCATGATGATTGTTGAGGTGTCATAAATGGGTGATGGAATGGAATGATATCCATGAGGCCTAACCTAATATTGATAAGGGTGTTGGTGTAATTATTTCTTAATATGATAAATTATTTCCCAATTATAAGTTTTGACACTTATTTTGTCCTTTTGAGTTATTTGACTATTCATTAATGTATACGAAGTTTTTCTTTTGATATATATGAGAAGTTGATAGGGAAAATATTTGTGGAACCCTAGGTACCTCATAATGAGCTCACAAGTAGTTATTTTCATGTGTATCTATGTCTTTTCCCTTAAATACAAACATATCTATGTGTGAGTGTGTGTTTAACATAATTTGGGGAATCATCAATGGTATTCTACTAGGTCTATACTAAAATCACACATGGGTACCACAGTGATCATGTATACTTCTTATCGAGGAATGAGGTAATAGAGAAGGTCTATATGTCAAGAAGATTTTCTAAGGGTCTAGAGAAGATAAGTTCATTTATATAAGAATTTGTGTTTCTAATTATTATATAACTTATTATCCTTAATATTAGTTTTCATTAATTAATGATTAATAGTTTGATAGTTATATTATTATCATGTATAACATAATAATATGATAAGTTTTATATCATTTATTTCCATTGTATAATTATACCATTATAGTATTGCTTAATCATGTACATATATTTATTTAATTTTTATTCAAAGGGAATAGTCACCTCATATCATGAATTAGGCCTTCAAATCTAGTGGCTATCCTTTTTCCCATGACGAGGTGTGTATTAGGTCATGTTACACTCTATTATTGTCATTTAAATTCATTTTGGGTCATTACAAAAATCTACCAGATCATTCCATTTTCATTGATATGATTTTTGAGTTTTTTTTAATGTGTATTTGACAGTTTGAACTTGGGTAGGGGAGTCACACTTGTGTTTCAGAAAATCATGTGTACTGGACCCTAGAGTAACCATAGAATGTTGATTTGTTTTTATTTATTATTATTTTTCTATTTTTCGATTTATTATTTTTAAAGGGATTCTGATGAGATTAGTGATAATGAGATTTCATGTAGGTTCACATGTCATGTGATTGTTTTCAGTTTAATTAATAGTGGTTAAGTTAATTTTGTTCTATTGATAGTTTATGTATTGTTACATTTTGATGTATAATTGATGAAATTAAATTATTCGATCCTGAGAATGTTTTATGTTGTTTTAGGCACATGAGTATGATTTTCATAGTCATACGAGAGGATTCATATTTGGCCTTGGGTAATGTAGGTGTTATTATATTGTATTAATATCTACCCTTTTGGATAAGACTTTATGATGTTTTTCTTATTAGTGTTTCTGTTAAATGAATATGTGGTACCTCAATGATGTCTTATTGGAGCACATAATAAATATGGTCAAAATGAAAACAACATGAAATAGTTTCAAATATATCATAAATTCATGCATCAAAATATAAATACAAATGAAACTGTAGTCGACCTATTTTCCTAGGAAATGGAATAGATTTTGATTTGAGACATTCTGATAGTACCTACTCAGGGTAGAGGTTCCCACATAGGTGGGAAAACTATTATAAAATATTAATGAGTTTTACAGTTACATCAGACCACCATATTCCAAGATAAAGGGTTTCCCCCAAAATTATAAGGAATATGTTGAGAAAATTAATAGTATTTTAAATAATGTAAAAAATACAATTTTATGTAATGTGAAACTAGCTTCATATTTTCTATAGGGACCTACATGGAGGTGGTGGATCATGATTATCTTTGAATGGTGGCTTCAGATTTTGATCCAAGGAACATTCAAGGATTTCTTCATTCTTGAAATATTCCTATATGCATTGAATCTTGATATATCCTATGCTTTAATGAATATTAAATAAGGTATCTTGATAGTGGCACATTATTTTATCAATTTTATGGATTTTAAATATTTTTCATCACTGTGGCTAGGTACCGAACAATGAATCCTTGGAAATTTGATACTTCCTTGAAACATGACTTCAGGTTCAATTTTTGAAGATTAAACCAAAACAAATTCTATGAAATGCGTGAAAAATCCAATATAATGTAGAAGGTTTTATAGGAAGATTAAGTCTAATTGATTTTTATAATCCGTATTGTACATAATTGTGGGTTCTTAAGTGGATCTATGTGTACCCCATCTGAAAACAATAGAGGAATGCAGATGATATTTTCAAGGGTGGTAATAGGTAGCTTTAGTAGATAATTGATTCATCATCAGCCTATAGGAGAGTAGGATTTCATTTGATTATTAACTCTATAATGATGGAAATTACTAGAAATTTTACAATGGTAATGTGAGGATGTTATACTAGTGTTATCAAATGGTACATCTGTAGAAATTATATTTGAAAACATCAAAATAATGATTTAATTATTTTTATATGAATATTAAGACTCCATTATGGTATCTTGGGGAACCTCAAACCTAGTTTCATGAAACAATATGATAGTTTTGCTATGAAAATTTTAGGTGGTATAAATAGTTATTATTAACTCTACTGCATTTGGTGACTCTAGTGAACAATTTTTCACTAGGATGAAGACATGGATCTAATGTAGTTATATTATACAAGTTTATTGTTTTGTAGTTAATGATGGGAGGGGACATTGATTGTTTGGTTCATATTTATTTATTACTTCCAATCACTCTACTACCTTAATTGACACATGAGCTAAAAATTGATTTATTTATTCTCATGTAGTTACTAGGTATTATTTTCTTTTAATTATTTTCCCCAATTATTTTTCACTTGATACTAATTCTTTGAAGTGGATATAGATTACTTAGTTTTGTAAATAATGTTCTACTCTTGTTTAATGAGTTGATGATATGTTGTATTTCATTGTGTTATAGACATATACATTCAATGCGATCTTCCATATAAATTGGTTAATATGTTTCCGAGTTCAGAATGATTGTTTTCTTAGGTGGGTGACTTTTACCTCCCTGAAATAATAAAAGGATTTCCTATAAAGATAACAAAATCCTAGAGCATTTTACGTGGAATAGAACCTTAGTTTAATCAGGATCATTATAACTAAGGTGGTGGGAGTAGTTAGTATAGAAGACATGGTAATGACTCTAACCACATCTCTTAATTTGGTAGATATTTAATAGGACTATAGTGACCCATTATTGTCATAAATTGTTATCGCATCATTGAAGATGAATATTAATAACATTATGTAATTATTCATTCAGTGGTTTTAAAGTTGTGGTTCTTTTCGAAACATGGATAAAAGAACATCTAGTTCATCCATAGACATGTAATAGATACGACAATTCTTCATTACATGGGGAATTGAAATATATTAAATAGTGATATTAGTTTCTAATAAAATGTAAATATGGAGGAATTAGTGATAATAAAATAACAAAATAAATGTAACTATATGATAACATGAGAAAAACATTTGAAAATAATACCTACATGTTATATTTCATAGTCATGATTCATGGATTAAATCGTTGAAGTACATAGGACATGAATCATAATGAAATCTATGAATTTGGGCCATATAAGAATAAAATTGGTATAAAACATGGAATTTTGGCCTACCCATATGCCTAAAAAATAATTTCAATAATAGTAATGTCTCAAACCATGACTATCACGATGGATTTTGTTATCCCCCAAAACCATTTTAGTAGTCTTGCTATACTCCAAGGAGTTTCATAGTCTAAAACTCCTATGCTAAATAGGGTTTACTCCATATTGCAGTTCAATTTATCTCATGAGAAATCAATATTTTTCCGATGAATTAGAGGGAGATATAGGTACCACCTATCACAAAATGAAAATCATACATATATGTTCCATGCAATTGTAAAACATTCATAATATCATAACTGATGGAAATAAATGGTTTTCATAAATACTTTATCATTTAATAATACATTTAAGGGAATAATGTTTCATAAAAAATTCATTAATTCTTCATTACATTACACAGGGATGATAAATGGGATTCAAAAAAATATTTTAATAATTATCAAACACCTAACTATATAATAAATAAGGATGGTATCCTTCGATCATATCCCTTATAAATTAAATATAAAACTAGATTCTATAGTCATTAATGACTATAAAGAACCATAAAATCTCTTTACATTCTACTTGTGGAAAATAAAAATTCATTAAAAAAACATCTTAGTATCTATAAAATATCAAAATAATAATAATAAACCTATTTTCCATCAAAATAAACATTGAAACCTATCATAGTATCTTCAAATAAATTAGAATCCATGACTGTGGGATTCTATATCCATGTTTTATATATTATAAGAAATCATTGCATTCTCTGTTATGTAAGAAAATATAAAATCACCTCATTAATTATGTGACAAAATTATTTATTTTAATGTATTTTGAAAAAATTCAGACAAGGGTAAAAATTTCATTAAAAAAAATTGGAATTATGAAGAAAAAAACATTCTTGAGAACATTTTTAGAAAATATTTTTATTTGATAGAAAGGGTTCATGAATAAAGGGAGAGAATATATCGGCTTTACATAAGTTATTATTTATATATTGAATACATTAAGAGATAAATATGAAATACAAATAGGAATTCTAAATGAATATCCAAATCATAAATTATTTAGGGATATGTTATAAGATATAATCATTAGAACTATTATCTTATTTACTCTTGATCGAAAGCGAGAATGTAATATAATACTGAAACGCCACGTTCCCCATATTTTTTAAGAAATATATCCTTCAAAATAATATATTTATCTTTATTTTATTTATTTACCATAATCATATAGATACATATAATATCATATGTGATACACATATAATATTTTATCATTTATTTTATTAATAATTCCTTAAAATTATCATTTCTAGGTGTTAACTATTTTATTTATATTGAGTATTATTGTTTCAATATTCTAGTCTATTTAATGTGATAATAATTTGATCATATTCAATATGTCAATAATGATATAAATTTCATATATAATCATTGAATTCATAGTTTATATTATCCATATATTTTAGATATAAAAATGAATGGCACAATTCTTTGAGATGGTATTATGTATGCATGCATGAACTCTATTTTCATTTCATGAAAGATAAAAGGAAATAAATTTAAAATATAGTGGGTCATGGGTTGATGGGGAATTAATTAATTGATGGAGAATTGGGAAGGGGATTCCCTAGTTTTTTGGGTATCAAATTCTATTTATATTATATTGGGTGGCCAATATTTCCTAATATCATGGTTGCAGTTCTATATTATTATCAGAAAAATTACTGAAATAACAAATGTTTGGGTTATTAATAGGATTGATTATTTTTGGTTAAATGAACATGGAAATGATTTAGTAGACAGGTTTTTTAAAATGATTCATGGAATAAGTGGAGATGATAAATCTACAAATAGTTTTTGTTCGATGAAATGACAGTTATGTTGAATATTAATTTGGAGAAAATTAGGAATTAAAACTTTTTAGTGGATGATGAAATTGGTAAGAAGAGAGTGGTCAGGGAATCCAAATTCCAATGTTTTTCATTTCCATAATATTAGATAGTGTGGTTCATATTCATCAATGTGATTTGGAAAATATGTTTTGGAATCATATTTCATTGGGTATGAGAATCAATGAGATTTGGTGAACAATATTTTAATTTATTAATGATTTGTTTTAGGGAGATGGGTAGAAATGTGTGTAATTGAAGATAAGATGTATGGTCATTGTGACTATATGTTGGATCCTCTAAGAGGTAATAAATAAGTAGATAGAATAATGAAACACTACTTTCAAATTATAATGTCCCATCTTAAACATAGTTGTGTGAATCCTTGAGTTGATATCAATGGTGAGGTGTATAATGTAACATTTTGGTGACTATTCAATGGAATAATATTAATATGGAAGGTATATGTAATAGTGATCATAGATGGTTGGTTAAAATGATTCCACCATTCATAGAGATAAAACATGATTTTTTTAGGTGTTATACCTCTTGAGAATTTAGAGTGGGTTAGTTTGTGAGGGACATGATGAGTTTCATGATCAATGGATTATATGATTATTTTTTCTAGGTAGTTTTATTGAAAATTAGTGAAGAGCCATTTTTAATAGGATAATGCTATGTAATCCATATTATATTTAAATTATGGAGTCTAAATATGATTCTATGGTTTTGGTTGGTGTTCTCTACAAGAGTTACAAACCACCGTGGTATCTAGGATACCTTGTGAGAATTTGTATTATGGCTATTGCTCAGGATATTTGGGGTTTTCACCCTTGTAGAGAATGTAATATTGTAGCTGATATGTTGTCCAGTCATGTAATATCATGTGAGATAATAATTTTATACACCAATATGGGGTCCTTACATAATGAATGTAAGCTCGTTTTAAAGGAAAATTCCCTTTTTCCCCATCATATTTTCTTAATATTAGTTTTTTTTCGACTGATTCTTGTTTTTTTTTGGTTAAAAAAATATTAACAATCAACATTGAGAGAGTGTAACTCATACATACACATGAGTGATACATGCACTTCCCATTTGATTATAATGTGGGTTAATAATGGTAATTTCTTAATAAAAATAATTCTGTCTATTTGGGAAAATGATTCTAAAAATTGACTATAAATAAAGTAGATGTATAGGTGGTAAATAAGATGTATAATATAATGTGATCAGTTATGTCAATTACATATTGTTCAAAAGGATTTATTTATATCTCCTATTAAGGACCATGAAGATGATATTTTTGGAATACCAGAACCTATAGAATGTGTCTAGGGATGTTCAACCGGTATTTATATAAGGGATGGCCAATCTATATGCCTTAATGTTGTGTAAATATTTGAGTTAAGAGTTCCATTTTATTATTACAGTGAGGATAACTTTTGTATTTACTAAAAATATAAAATCATAATAAATTCGTTCACAATCCAATTCATCCAAATATTATTTTATGCAATATTATATATAATAGGTTTGTAATCGAATAAAATGGTAGAAGTTGGACTTGTTTTGGCATCATTTTAATCCTTATCTTTTCAAGTGACCCTTTGATAACTAATTTTTTTAATCTATGGTAACAATTTTATAATTTTGAAATGTTATAATTTATAATTATAATGTGAAAATTAGACAAGAAAAATATAATTAATAAAATTTTAATCCATATCATATCATCCTTATATTATTTAAATATTTTCATGATTTTTAGATAAGTTAATAAAATAAATTTTTTATAAAATATCATTATTATCAATATTTACATTATTCATTTAATTTGATATAAAATACATAAAGAAAAAGGTCCATAATATTATATTTTAATTGAATAATAACATGTAATATTAACCTATAAAAATAATATACAACTATAAATTTCTCAAAATATATTACATGTAATATTTTTAGTACAAGTTATAAAAAAATCATTAATTGAATACATGTTGTTTTAACATTTTTTAAATGATTAACATAATTATATAATACATAAAATTTTGAAATGAATTTTCACCATTAATATAAATTCATTATTCATGAAATTACTACTATTATAAATTCATAATTATTTTATGTCACTATTTGAACATGTAATGGATATTTAAAAAATAAGAGAATGAAATTTCAAAAACATTAATTGTTTTAAATAATATATTAGGCTAGTTAATTTGACAAGAATCCAATAACTATCTCAATTTCAAGTGTATACTGATACGAGTTATATTCCCTTTATCTATTAAGAATTAGTTTGAAGAAATTTATTCCTTATCATGATGTTTTAATCTATATTAACTTGATTTACCATATAATTATGTGATAAATATTACCATGATCACTGTTTATATTGGTAAAAAATAAAAGGTATATCTTTAAAAAATTTAGAAATATGAATTCTCTATATGGATTCACTTAATAAAATTAATACATATATATATCATAAAGTAATTATAAAATAGTTGTAAAAAATAAAATGACCACCAATTTTTATGAAATTTATTTCTATGCGTAAAACTCTGTTCAGTCTTATCACATGCATATGAAAATATTAAATGGATGTTAAAAATTTTATTAAATATATCGTATATAAATTTCATTAAACTAATTCACCAAAATATATTATTTTACTTTATTTATATATTAAATTCATTCTACTGCAAAAATTGGATTGCTGATTTTTCTTCATTTAAATAAATTCACTTTTCATTTATAAAAAATTGATAACTAATGAATTAATTTTATACATGTGTAACCAGAAATTTTTTAGAATTTATATTTCCCACTTATATTAGTCAATCCAACAGGTTGTTTATAAGTTTCCAATTGAATAATAATTTTTTAATAGTATATCATGGTTTGTTTAAACATGGTTCTTCATATAATAAAACTTATAAAATAAATTAATTTTATTAATAGAAATATTTCATCAAATATTGTAATGTTATATTCTAAACCAATTATAATTACCTTCTCCCACAAAATTCATCACTATAATACAAAAAATGAGGATATAATTTTTTCATTAAATCCTTTGGTTACCATGTTACTTCTTCAAATTAGTGATTTCTCTGGAGTACATTCACTATGTGGGTGGTATTACATTATTTGACTACAACCCAATATTTGTCTATTTATATTGGTTTTACCACCCATAAAAATTAATTTTATTGTGTTATGGCCATAAGTTTGTAAATGTGATGGATCAGTTATGTACTTCATCAGGGGAGATACATGGAACATATCATTAACATGAGAAAGGTTTTTTGTAAGCTCCCAGTGACAAGATACTGTCAATACTCAATAAATAATCTCAAGAGAGACATTATATTAGTTATTATATTTCCATTATTTCTGAATGTCAAAAATATTACAAGGATAAATATTTAGAAATTCCATCCTAATAAGTTCATATTCTGGGTCACACCGATGATTGTCAACACCACAATTTAGTTACCTCAAACCTCTCATGATATGCATCTAAATGGATTCGACATTGTTTTTCATATCCCCAACTAGATTAGGTCCAAATAGATATATTTCTCTAATAACATATTACCATGTTGGAGTTATATAATTATTTATATTTGGGGATTCATAAAGAGGTATATAAATACTATTGTGAGATCCATTGTTATAAGAAAACCCACCAACATGAATTTTTTTTACCTCAAACACAATCAAAATCTATTGGATATGATTTTAGAATAACCTATAGGATTAGAATCATTATATCAGTAAAAGAATATTTCTGATAATGAATGTTTTTACTGATACTTATCTCTTTATCTAGATCATACCGATGAATTATCCAAAACATCTATGTGAACCTCATATCCTGATCAGAATCAATAGAATTTGGTACTCATTGAATGCTTACCCCATCCATTATAAATATTATAAAAATAAAATCTCAAGGGATATCATATAAAATTGAAATGAAGTATAATAAATTCATAATAAGATCAAATAAAACCCATACAATATTGTTTCCTTTTGATGTTTTAGTGAGTTAAACAGATAAATCCACTGTGAAATTCTCCAATTTCCATTCTAGTATGGATAATGGATGCAAAATCCTACTAGAAATTACTCTATATCCTTAAACTAAAAATATACAATTCCATATGATACATATATATTAATATATCACTTCATAATGTACAATTATAAGTACAAATTCAAATCCCTATACATCCATCTACATCAATGAAGAATTAATATTTTCAAATTTTAGATTCATACAACAACTAAATAAAATCTAGTTTTGATGGAATACATATATGGTTCCTAAACCATATCATTACCAAAAAATAAATGTTAAATAGCATTATATTTCTAATCATATAATATATGATGATATATTCCATTTATTACTATTTAATTATCCATTGAATTAATGGTTGGACACTCTTTTGAGGAATATAATGCATCCCCACTTAAATAAAGATCTCTAGATCCTTAAATAAAAAATTTAGAAGTATTGGATCTTTTGTGATCCTAAATATAGATATTGTGGAATGGTCCTTTCATCAGAGAGGATAGTCAACCTTATTAACATTCCTATTATGGTAATGTATTGAGAATTCCATGTTATTACTCAACTGCAATTATCTTCTTGGGACCATATTCATCTATTTCCTGAAAAATTGTATTCTAAAATTTTAGGATGTGTATATATATCACAACTTTATCGAAATAGATAAATTTTCTTCATAATTAATTAAAATAGTACCACATTTAATCCCAAATCATGTGTTAGCAAACATTTATCGTGATCCATCCATTTTCATGATGCTTATGCTCTCATTATATTATTTAGCATGAAAATGATTACTAATTAATTCTTTTATGGATCACTATAGATTAAAAATACTTCTACACAACAAAGTTACGAAATTACAGGGGAACTGAATAAAATCCAATTCATTTGAATTAAATATTTGTCACATTCATCTTCCTACTATAACTTAGTTCCCTTTAATGTTAACATTGTGACTAGATTAGATAATCATGAGAAATTATCCAAAAATCACTCATAATATCCATCCAAACCCAAAATACTATATATCTCAATCATAGATTTTTGTGTTGAGATAACATGATATACATTCTATCTTTGGAAAATCGTCTGACATACTGTCACATTATATTATGTGATCCAAGAATGAATATTTATTACGCTATAATTTACACTTGGTAAATTTTATATACAATCAAATTCTCTTTATTATATTCATTACAATTTTCAAGTGATATTTATTACATTCCTTATTATATAAGTATATAAGAATATAATATATAAACAATATAAATAAACAATGATAGTAATATCTATATACTCTATTTATTAAATACATAAAAAATGTTCAATTAGTTAGACCAATAGAAATCACTATAAATTCATAGTGTCAGAAAAATGTTGCCAATATTTTCTTCAATATATATGTATACACATCCCTCAATAGATGATATCCAATATTACAATCAATCATAAAAATTTATTTACACCCCCTTCTCAAAAATTTAGTCAATATGAGTTATATAATTATTTTTCCAGATTTTGATGTTTTTACAGTCACGATAATCAATAAAAAGTTGTATTGATTTATATTTCATGATAAAAAAGTACTAGTGTTCCCCATTAGGATGAATTGGGAAGAATTAATCACTTTTTAAGAATCCTTTGGAGTTTATTATTCAGTTTCTACTACTCAATTGGGACCATTCTATATAGATACATTTAAACTGGTGTACAACCATGTATGAGTTATATCAAGTACTAAAAATCACTATTTGGTGGAACATTAAAGAATTATTCTGGATATACATTTAATAAATAACATAAGCTAAGAATATCTATAATTTTGAGTTTCTCCCCAACAATTTGAGATATATATCCATTTATAATTTCAATCATGACCCAAAAATTGAAATAATTCCCATGGGAAGTACATGTTTTTCATTACACAAGTTAATAATCTTTGATTTTTTCTAAATGTCAATAATAACATGCATTTCTTAAAAATTTATCCATTATTTATTTAATTAACAAAAATTCATGCCCAATATAACATTATATCCAACTAGATAAAATATTATATTAATTTTATTAAGAAAATTCATAGAATCATAAATCATAGAAGAAACATAGATTTGTGATTCAATACTCGTACCACTGGGGGGTTTTATTAATAATTCAATATCAAATAATTAAGTAGTTATATGATAACCTTTGAAAATATTTAGATATAAAATTTTTTGTATATCCATTGTAAAATTATAGAATACCAGTTCATGAGTGAATAATATATGATGATTTGAGTGATTCATTACCATTCCATACATCACTAAGAGTTTCCACATAAGAGTTACCTTTTTCTTTATGTTTAAGAGGTTACTGGCATCAATCGTTGTCATTAAGTTTATTTTTTGGTAAAAATTTTTCACAATTACTATATTCATTTCATTTTAAACACACATTTGTGGGAGGTTAATTCAACATTTATTTATATCAATTAGATTCATTAGGAAACTTCATCCAACCACTCCATAATTTGATTTCTGAAGGACCTCACATTCCAAACACAAAGAATTTAATGAACCCATAATGTAACGTTCTACCATTTTTTCCACACATCGAGTATAATATAATCCTATATTTTTTTCCAATGATTAGTAAAATATTCATTATATTGAATCATTATTTTTTCACCAAACTATTTGAATGATAGGTAAATCCAATCTTCAAATCCACCTTGATGTTATATGAAAAAATATTATTCAGAGATAATTATGTATCGTTGGATAATTACTTTCAGATACATAGTTTTATGGTACATATGAATCAATCAGCTTACCTTTTATGTTGATTAATGACACCATAAGTGTACCTCCACAACTAGAGATATCACATGTGGACTAGTTTCAAAACCATTCCATATCCAAAAAATCATGTTTATTATTTATTCACTTTTTTATAAAAATGTATGGCATGTTAAATTGTTGGGGTAGATATATTTACATGGTAGTTAGTAACTATGGATGTTGGGAGCTTTATCTATGATAAAAACCAAGGATATATGACAGAATGTCCAGTGGATTTATTTTCATACATATAGGGATAAAACCATGAGTTATCTTAGAATTTCATCACCATATTACACCACATTTAGAATTAGATTAGAATATTTTTTGTACTTTTTTACAACATTTACCACAAACTATACAATTCTATCACAGAACCATGAAAACAAATTCAGAACAATATCTTGTTATAAAAAAAATTTGAAACAAACATAAAATTTCATATACTACCACCAAACACAACATACTAATTTTTCACCTCATTGAAATATACGTTTTCAATAATTTTAGTCTTCTTAAATCTCATCTCCACAATAATAGAATTAATAATGCAAACTGGAATCAACACAATCACCCCTGGAAATAAGACCATCCTCACCTAAAAAATTTATGGTCACCATTGAACATCATAATAAATCATGTTAATTCTCAATAAAAATATGTCAACCATTATCAATTCCTATGTGGAAATGAATAACATATATCTGGTATCACATTGATGTACTTGTGTTTTTTTAATTTGATTCATCCAGTACTTGTTTTGATAATATTGTGCTGATTTCCATGCGGAAACATTAAATAGTTATTTTATTTACTATTCCAACAATATATCAATAATAACAACTCATATATATCAAAAATATTATTCCAATACATTAAAATATTCATTCTCCTTGCATTTTCAACCTAGTTTATGAAAATATTTTTCTAATGTTATTATCAACATGATTTTCATTTTCAAACTAACATCACATTTGAAATAAAATTCTCTTCTAAGATACAATGTAAAAGCATTTATGATTAAATATTTATAAATGATTTTTACAAATTTATTATAACACAACATTGAAATATCTAAGAGAATTATAAGTACTGGATTATAAAAAAATGTATAAAAAATATATATACTATGTTAAACACACATTGAATAACATTTCACAATGAAGAGAACATAATTAGAAACGTCAACATTTATTGTGATACACCACCTATCATAAAACATAATTAATGATTTAATAGATAAATTATTAAGCCGTAATAAAAAACATTCACAAAAAAATATATATATACCCATTAAAATCCATATCAAATAGTATCAACATTATATTATTCAACATTAAACTAGGGTTTAAATTATATTAAAAGAATTATAGGTATTATAAATTATAATAGTACATCACTAATGGTTATTTAATTAATTATTAATAATTATTTTTCAGGGTTTTTTTAATCGATGTTTTACAACCACTAAAACATATAACATATATCAAATAATGTGACTACAAAAAAACTATGAAATCATAGATTGATATGTAATCAGTTTATTAGTGATGTGTAATTTCATCTTTTAGTCATCAATTAACAAAACAATCATCTAATATTTTCATTTCATATCAAAATAAAATGACAATTTAGTGTGATTTATAAGATTATATGGTTCACCATATCACCATTGTGATAATATTAATATAAACAACTATATATATGGTTCAATGATTCATTATAATTTTAACACATGTTTATAAACTTTTATCTAAATAATTGTTTCTATAAATTCAAAATCACAATAGAGTTCTTCTTCAGTAAAGAGGAACCTATTTTGATGGTGAAAATGTATCAGGCCATCAATTGTTTTCGTGATCGGTGTGAGAGTATATTTTTTCAATATTCAACCACCAATATATCATAACATAGTGGTAAAAACAATGAGTATCTTTAAATATGTCCATTCATTCTAATATTAAAAAAAATTAAAAAAAAATAAACAATATTGGAAACTAGATCGACATGTGAACACTATATTAGTCATAGAATATATTCAATAACCCCCCTTTAATTAGATGATCTATACCTAATATCAACAGACTATACATGTGTGAGGAATTCACAATATCTATATCATGATCCATGTTAGTCATATTTTTTTCGATCCCATTCAGGCTGGCGATTGTGTATCCTTGAGGCCCATCTCACCCAGGTGAAATTATTGAGTAAGTCCAAAAGATAGATACATTAAAATAATAATGTTTCCATAAAATTGGGGCCAAAATCCATCTTGTTGAATATGGTAAGATATATTTTAAATCAGGGATAAAAACTATCCCGCATATTGTTGTTGTATGTCAATGTTAGACTAATCATACTTAAAAATTTGTAATTAAATGAAAAGACACACGCATTAAAATATTAACTTTCTCATGATCGATTAATGAATTATCCAGCATCATGTATTAATCCAGTATACCAATTATCATTCTTATCAACTCAATAAATTTTATATTCTACTCAAAAATATACTAGATGTCATATCAAAAGGGAATAAATCATGCACATTCAAATAATTAAATAACATAACATAAAATCCGATTTAAAAATAAAATTCATTCCATTGATTCAATTTAATTAGAGTTTTTTTTATCTTGATAAGAGTCCAACATTGATAATCTTCTCTATACAAAAGATTATCAATAAGAATGAAATTATCATGATCCAAACAATGAATAATATAAATTTTTATCCCAGGGTACTTATCCAATTCTCAATAATATAATGATCGGGGGATCCAAAAAAATAAGGTGGACATTTCCTCATCGAAGAATAAATAAAACATTGTTTTGTTCTTTTCTTTTCTGGAATCTTAGTATGATTCAAAACTTGAGAAATGATTTTGGGAATAATGATGACAATTTTCAATCTATATCCCATACAATTAAGTTTTTATGGAATAAAGTCATTGACTAGTCCATTTTATTCAACATTTAAATGCTTCCTTCAGGTTATATTCAATAAGTAATGTTAAAAAGTATAATGAGATCAATAATAATAATAGTGGAAAAAATATTTATGAAAATTAATTAATATGATTTATAAATCATGAAGCTTCCTTCTATAACACCATTGGATTATACATGGTACTTAATTATTTTTAGTAAAATATTTTGGTCTTATCCTATTCTTTTCTAAATCTCAATGCATCCCATTATGGTTTTTTAATCCTAGTTTCTAAATGATAAATAAAACATTATCTGACGCCAACTATAACAACCATGTATTTTAATATATTGATGTCACATCTTAATAGATTATAAATAATTATAAAATATAATTATCCATTATTGATTAATATTTGTCTAGTTGAATTGATTAAATGGAATGAAAAATAATTTTTTCATAAAAGATATTTATTGTCTCTTAGTTTGTTCTTCATAAATAGAACTCTACTTTAACATATCACATGTAGTACATTTCTTCACATCATATTGAATGTAGTCATAGAAAGAGAGATATGATATTATTAGTAATAGTTAACAAGTAAAATATCAGGGATCTCATAATTATAAAATCAACAAAATTCAATGAGAAAATGACCATGACATTTTAAATTCAAACCATATATATCAATAATCATAATCTTTTGTTTTAGAATAACGATTGGTAGTTTTTAAAAAATGACTCATAATAAAATCATAGTTTATGTGCCACCATAATAGAACATTTGAATAATATATTGAATTTTTGAATACTAATAATTATATAAAATAATATCCTTTAAAGTTAAGGATCAATACCATGATTGTCCTATTGGATAGGGTTAACATCCAAAACCATCATGGTAGTCAGGTATCACTCACAAAACAATCATAGTGAATAAATTACCTTTTTGAATGCGGTTCACTCCCCATTCAATACCCATTCATCTCATGATATATTATTCTTTAATCAATGCATTGGGGAGAGATATAGGTCCCACAAATATCATAATCATGTTAATGCATATGTTGGCTATATGTTAACAAGAAATTTATCATATCATAACACATTGAATGAAAGGGGTTTCATAATTATTTCATCATTTTATAACTTCTAGAAAAGATACATATATCATAAATATTTATTCAATTCATCAATTCCCATCACCTATAAATTTAATGGTTTTCATAATGATTTTATAATCATTATGATAAACCATATATGGAAAGGATACTATTTTTATTCAGGGGTCATATCACTTTTATGGCCTATGTAATGTTTGGTCTTGTTGTAATTGATGAATATAAATACAATTAAATGATCTTTAAAACCATATTGATGAAAATAAAATTTTAATTTTAAATAATAAAATTTGAAATCACAAAAAAACACTGAAAATAATATAATCATTTCATTATTAAAATAAAATTTGTAAAATATTAAGTAAAGAACAAATATTTTTTCTGTCTTGATAGTGAGAAATTATTTGAGTACCATACATGTTAAAACAAAACACTCCTTTTACAATATTGCAAAAAATAAAATAAAAAATTACCTCAAATTAAAAATTCCAAGATATATGCTATTATTTTTAAATAATATTAAGTTAATTGATAAAAATAATATTAAATAATAATTCTATAATATATATGACATTATTGAAAATATTTTTTAGGAACATGGACATGGATGAGAATGGGTATTCTACCAATGAGAGAGTCATAAAATTAGTTTTCCCTAAAAAAAAATTTCGCAATATTTAGTAATTTATTATGTAAAATCAAAAGAAAAAAATTATGAAAAATAAATAATCATTTTATACCAATTTGAGATATATATCATAAAATTTCATTATTACAAAATTCATTACCAACATTCTCGAAACATAATTAGATTGTAACATAAAACCATTAGCTTCAGTTCCTCTTATTTAAAAACCACTGTATCATTTTGTACAATAAATTTTACATCATTAACTAATAGATTCATACAAATACATAAAATATAATATATTATACCTTTATAAAATTTCAACAACCATTATTATAAAAAAATTCCATCAAATCATCATTTCATGGTGTTAACTATTTCATTTATCATGATTGTTTCAGTTTTATAGTTCTAGTCGTTAAACTTTGAACATAGATACATAATATTAAATATTTTTATCATGATTTAAATATAATATATATTTATATTACAAATATTTAGAGTTATACAAAATAATAGGGACCTAGATTTTAATTACACCATTCACATAGATGATATTTCGTATATACAAATGAAGACTATTTTCACTTTTCAAAAAAATAAAGAAATAAAGTTAAATAATAATTCATATTTCCATAAATATAATCAAGTTATATATATTATATTAATTAAATCTATAATTTTTATTATTCACACTATTTTAAAATGAACAAATAATAATATTGTTTCGTGGAGGTGTTAGTCAACACCTATACACGAGAAGTGTTATAATTTTCTAATAGATTCGATGTTAACGAGGTAGATGTTATATAAAATTTTTTATGTTTAATTATATAATATAAATCATATAATAACATTAAATCCATCTTTATGCTCATCCATAAATTATGGTTTTGAAATCTTAATATCATCTATATGGAAGACGGTTAACCATATATACGCACTAGAAAATCGTTATATTACCATTTCACAGTGAAAGAGGGATAATATATTAGGATTAAAAATCATAATAAAATTTTCGAATATTTAGAACAATGATTTAATATTGTATCATAAATATAATTGAATTAGGTATAGAAAGTAGAATTAGAAAAGATAGTGATCAATTAATGGGATTACATCTTCATAAAAGAACTTCTTAAACGTCCTCCTAAGGACCATATAGACATTGAATTGGAAACACTGAATCATATGTAATGTGGATAGAGAATTTTAAAGGTTATTTTTAAGGGATTTTTGTTCCGTAATTCTCTACAGTTTGAAAATTAGTGAGGGTGGCGGTTCCTTTTTATAATAGTTGTGACATGAACATTTTTATGTTATTAAAATATTTAATTATAATAAATTAAACCTCAATCAAAATGCCTCAAATTTTGTAGGTTTTATAATAAATTATTTTATAAGGTTGTAAAATTGTAAAACAACATAATTAAGTAATGTATTTTTATCATTTCAAAATTATCTTTTTTAATTTAATTTTGTTAACCAATTTTAAATTTTACAATAGTAACAATTTTTTAATATTATAATGGGATATTATTCCTAAATAATAAGGTTAGAGTTAGACAATTAATGGCTAGGTAATGAAATTTTAGACCATATTAGATCCAAATTATTTTATTGAACTATTTTTACTATTTATAAATAATTTAAGAAAATTATATTTCTGATAAAATATCCTTAGGTTCATTTTTGACACTATAAGCGGAATTTGACATAAAAGACATTATTAAATAGTTTTAATTTGTATGTGATAATTTAAAACCAAAATATTATGTCATATTATACTCTAATATTCAATGAAAAATATAAATTACATTATATTATATAACTATTAATATTTTTAATATCTTTTATTTTTCTCCAATTAATAGAATAAAGTTTCTTTTGTCGTTGTATAGTAATTAAATAAAAATGTAAAATAACTAAAAATAAGATAGTAAGTAACATCATGAATAAAATTTCCTTATTCATAAAAAGTATATTTATATTATTTAATAACTATTTTTATCCATATTTTAAAACATAATGTATATTTAAAACCAAGAGAGTGACATTTTGTAATTTCTTTGACTTGAATAACATTAAAGTTGTATTCATGGATAAGTGTAACTTAAAGAACTAAATTTAGAGTTTATGATTATTAATATAAAATTATAATAATCCAATAATATTTAATAAGAAATCATTATGTCCAAATCAACATGTTATATCCAATGATTACATATTTTTTACATTTGCCATGGTATTAAATTGAACTACTTTTTCTATTCAAATTACTAAAATTTTTAATAAAATAGTTCTCTTTTTAAAAACATAACATCATTATTATATATATTTGAGTTATTTTATCATCGATATTTAATATGTTTGGATGAAATTAATTTTAAAATAATCACTCACTGGGTAATGAACCATATTTTGAATAATTCATTTTAATCCTAAAACATGGTTTATTATATTCCCTAGAATAAAAAAAAATTAAATTAATTTTAAAAAACATGATTGATTATATAACATAAAAATTACATCAAAAAAATTAACTTAATGTTATTTATTTAATTTATTATATAAAAAATACATTTCTAGAAAAATAATAGTTTTTCAAAAAAATAGATCGTTTTCAATAAAATGGTTTTTATTTTATTTTATATTAAATTGATAATAAATGAACTGATTTTAAATATTTTTAACCATAAATTTTTCTTAATTTATTTAATTTTATTTATAAACACTATTATACCATATTGGAGATGATTTTGATGTTAAATAATATAATTTAAATAGTATATTGTAGTTTTTTTAAAATCAGTGTTGTTTATCTCACAAGATATCAATTAAATAAATTTTATTTAAAAAAACATTTCATTAATTTTTATGGTGGTAAAAATTTTTCATTCTAGAAAATTTATCATGGAACCCTCCATGAGGAAGAATTGAATTTGATATCGAACTCATTTCGAGTCAATAACCTATAACAATTCCTTCATATTAGATGGAACTGAATGACATTATAGAGTTAATAATCAAACTTAATGATAGGAGGACATGGAAATTATTCAATGGACCACTTTTCTCCTTAATTATTCAGTTCTATTCCCCCTTAATTAATATTGTATCCAAATACTATGGATTAATTACCACAAATTAAATCATCTCACAGTGGTAAATCGATATCTGTTACAATGGATTGATAATTCGTGAGATCATTTGAGGAGAGAACACTAGTTCTCCAAAAAATTGATCATTGAATAAGATAAAAATAAAATTAATAAATATTACAAATTAATTATGGTTTTTAAGAGATAGAACGAGTAATATGAATAACTTATGATATTTTTTTGAGAGAATAATGATCTATAAGTGTTTGCATCCCTCAACTAATTTTTCTACCAATTCATGGATTCCTTTATTATAGTGTTTGTTAATGATATATTGGTTAATTCATGGAAATAATAATTGATGTTTTTATATTTGGGGATCATGATGCGTTTTCTAAAACATGAATGGTTATATTCCAAGCATTAAATATGTAAAATTATGATCAAATTTGTTTTATTTCATGGGAACATTATTTCAGAGACATTCATTTATATTCATTAATAAATGGTTGGGGAAGTTACATCATGAGAGTGGCCTATAAACATGTTTTAAGTTTTATATTTTCATGGATTAGCCAAGTACTATACATAGTTCATCTGTGGTTTCTCTTATTTGGTTGTACCTTTTTCTAGGCTGACTATGAATGGGGTAAAACAAGATTGGTCTGGCCTATTTGAGTAATAAAACATATAAATGAGGAGTATGTTAACGTATACACTAATTTTAATTAAACCAGAACATGGGAATGGTTATGATGTATACAATGGTTCACAAGGAGTTTTATTTGGTCCTTCTCTTCTGTAATGTGTTTAGGGTGTTTCATATATTTCAGATCAAATATGACCCCATGAGTCAATTTCCCTACATATTTACAAGAGTTACCTATTTTTGTTCATTCTAAGAATTTTTTTCATTAACATCTCTTTTGAAAATTATTTCATATCAATACATACCACACAATAATATTATGTATTTTCTCCTAATGATAACATAATTTGTAGAATAAAAATTGGTTTGTGTATATGAATACTTTTGATTTGGAGATGGTAAATAAACACTTAAATGTGATTGTATTCATGATTATCTAAAAAGTAAGACACAAAAGTTAGAATCTAAGATGTCAGAAGTTGAATATAAATTAATGAGTCTTCTCAATAATTAGTAGTTGGATGTTTCTATAGAATTATAAGGGGTATCTTGTGCACCCTTAGATAAAACATATCTTTTGGTTGATTAGGATAAGGCCAATCAAGAGACTGATATGGGTTTTATAGTGAAGTAGGCGAGGTATACAAGAGATACAATTCTTCATGGAAGGTCCTTATATTCTAGTTATGAACATTATGGTCATGTTTGCATTGAATTTTCTAATTCCATGACAGGTAAATTGGTGAGGTACACATATGCCATTAAAATAGAGGTTCAACTTCGATCGAATAAGAATTTTCATCCCATATGAAGTTCTTTATTGTCTCTAGGAATAAAAAATTACAAATAAGGGTTAGTATTTCATTTTCATACATACTTGGGGGTGAAGAAAAAACATCTACATCCTAGTGGCTTTCTTCTAACTCTTCTTATACCTATGTGTATGTTGGATGTGGTGGTGATGGACTTTGGAATGTGATTTTCCATTACCATGATAGGTATGGATGTAGTGTGGGTTACCATTTATTGGATTAAAAAGGTTTAACATTTCATTTCAATTTGATATCATGAATCCATGGTTGAATTGTGTTGGTAGTGTGTCCAGAAGATAGTAGGGCCGTATGGAGAATCATTGAATATCATGTTGGGTCGAGATGATCTATTTAAATCATGGAATTAGAGTGAATTTTAAATGTTTATGGGATCAAAATTAAATATATTTATCAAATATGATACTTGAAAATACAGACTAACTAAGTGGATGATCATGAATTTTGAGGACATTGTATGGGCTTTTATACAATTGTTTGTTAGAGATTCAAATTAACATAGAGCTTTTGAGTAGATTTTATATAGAAATATTTCTTACCCATTAATAAATATTTATATTATGTTTGTCTCTTTATGGTGAACCCTATCATCCTCCATTTTGTTAGCATGAATTTTGATAGATTGCAATCAGTAGGAATAATTTACAATAGGATTCATCTGTTCAGGTCAGGATGTATTTTATTATTGATCAATCATAAAAACATTTCTTTGTGGATCAGTGGTGAAGATATTTGGATTATATCAATGGTGACCATATATTAATGTGAGTATCTCCTCATTTGGGGAATTAGATATTTCATAATCATGGAAAATTGGATTTATGGTTTTGAAGACTATCTTCAGTTCTGAAACATATGGAGAAAATATCTTACCGATTAGATCATCCACCATGAAATTGAGGTATGAATAATGAGGTACGCGTGTCTCATTATTTTATGTAAAAATGGACCCATCATATGTTATTAATATTGAAGATATATTGTCGGAAATGTATTCTTTTTTCACAAAATAACTAATATGGATTAGTTATCGAAGACAAAATGTAACAAGTGGGAGTATGGACCCTCTAGATTATGTTTTATGGTTTCATAGTCATATTACAAGAGACACCTTTTATAGAGACCCAAACTTTTCTTACATTAGTATTAAATCATTTTAAATATAAAAAATATAATAGTATTACAAAAATATGATCCAAAGGTTTAGTGTCTTGGGAAAACTAGGACCACTCATAAGTTTTACAACATCAAGCATAAACATTTATTTAATTTCATCTTCTCTACCTTCTTATTGGATCTTGTGCTATCCATAGTACATGTTTCCACCTGAGGATATACATCAATATGGGTGAGGTAAAAGCCCATTAAGAGGATAGATAAGAACAATATAGCATAGGGTGAGCATAATAATTACATGGGAAAAAGATCATGAACATGAGAGGAAGCATAAATACAAAACATGAAATGTGGAAATGCATAAAAATGAAACATCATGTATTAGAAGTTAACTAAAACACATACTTGTAAACCAAGATAGAATCTTGTTCACACATCACTTTAAATTTACTCATGAGATTCACTACTTTACCCAAATAATTGGAGCGCTGTATAATTCTAGGCACACCTGTCATATTCAAACATTCATATTGCACTATATAATTCTTTGTGCACCCGTCACATCATAACATTATCATTAAAATTCATGCCACATAGAAAATATATAAATAATGAACATAACTATCCCATGTAAATGACTGTTTTTCATCTAATAATAACACATTCATAAACATTGGGTTCCTAAAACAAAGGGGGAATAACATACTTGATACAAGAACCATTAATATTGAATGAGAAGTAAAAGGTGAGTTCTTAAAAGATGAGTTCTTTTGGGAAAAATTTGGTTTGTCATAAATACCAATGAAAAACATGTATATCCCATAAAAGGAAATATAAAGATTAAAAAATATTTCTGAGGGGTATCCATATAAAAAAGAGTGAAAGTGGGAGAACCTGAGGGATGTATGTTGGGTTTGGGAATTTCCCCTTACCCTGTATCCGGATGATTCATTCTCTTTAATGTACTGTAGAATGGAATTATATTAATTACATAGAAATTAAATAACTTTTTATACCATAATAGGGGTCATTTTGGTTTTATTATGTTATTTTTTGGGCATTTTGATGAGTTATAGAGTTTAAAAACATTGTTCCAGAATGATTGTTTTTATGGTTTTCTTGAGTTGTTCACTTGTATTCTTAAATTAAATATTGTGTAGAACATGGGTAAACATCCAGAAATGATATTAGATGTTATTAATGATATTACAAGAGTTTTAATGATCTTATAATGAATCATATTATATCCATGTGGATGAATCATTAGATAAGAATTAAATGATGATTGGTTGGGTTAATTTTAACGGTTTTTTGATCATAATGAACTTGTTTTATTTTATAACTTGTAATATGGCCATAAGTTATTTCCAGAACATTAAATAGGACATTATACAAATAAAAAATTCTGTTTAAACCAAAAAAATGGTTTCATTACAAGATCTGAAGGTAGAAATGGAAGAAGAAAGCATGTCGTTCTTGAAGGTGATAAATTAACACCACACGAACAACATTTTCATTAATAAAACAAATAGAAGAGGGAAAAGGGGTAAGATGATATAATATCTCATTTGCATCATGGAATTACATTATATGTATAATACTGAAGTTACAATACCATTTTAATGAATATAGGTGGGGAGATATCTGGAAATGAACTTGAAATTGAAATGAAATTAAAGGAGAAGAGGGAGAGAAATTACCTCTTAAATCCTCCTCTTGATATTCACCTTAAGATAGAAAGGATTGGTTTTTTAATGAGACCAGAAGCTCTTGGACGGGGGATAGGGGCCAGGGAAGATGTTTGGGAAGAGTTTATTTAAGGCTTGGATCTTGAGAGGTGTGGTGAAATGAGGGTGTGAAGTATTGTTTTTATAGTGTAGGGGAGAGGGGTTTCCTTAATATAAAATTCATTAGTTTATTAATTTCTGCTAAGACAATGAATAGTGTGTCTTGAATGACCAATAATAGTAAATTTATCATTTTAACCTGAACCAATAGGGCTTACATAAGCATAACATCACACATGACTATATAATTAGCTTATTTAGCTTATTTTTTTAAATTACGGTATTTCAATATTCATAAAAAATTCATGTATTTTATAAAAATCCCAAAAATTTACCCCAAATAGTCTTCCATGTGTAGAATTCAAAAATGAAGTCCATTATTGAAAAATAATTTTCTATATATTATTAATTTAATATTTAATTAAAATCATTATTTACTTAAAAAACTATTTTTAAAATTAAAACTGATTTTATAGTTCTTTCAAAAATTACGTAGGGTCTTATAAAATTATCAAATAACAATAATAATTTGATTCAATAATTAATGAATACATTTTTGGAAAATAAATTTACTTTTAAATTAATTTATTAATTATAATAATTTTTTATGACTTAGAAAATACCAAAATGTTTACTAAGGTCAAATTGTCACTTTTTAAGATGTATAAATATTATTTAATTATTCATGGGTATGTTTACTATTATGATGGATGATATAATATTCATAAGGGTAATATTACTATTCATAATTGTAGGTTAATATCCACAAGAGTAAGTTACTATTCACCTAAAATTATTTTTGTTTCATTAGACTCCAAAAATCATCTTGAACTCAACCGTGTATGTCAGATTTTCAAAATTCCAAACACAAAAATTGAAAATATTATGTTTTAAGGTCACTTAGCACTTAATAGTTCATTGTTTAGTGTTTTAATTTGATTTTATGACATATTTATAAGAAGGGAATTTCTATTGAAAAACTATGGGTTGTTACATACTTCCCCCCTTAAGAAATTCCGCCCCTGAAATTTCTCTTTACACAAATAGGTGTGGGTACTTCTCTTTCATTTACTATTCCGGTTCCCAAGTTGCTTCCTCAAACATATGGTTCCTCCACAACATTGTTTCATGATGGGTTGTCTTGTTGCATAGAACCTTATCTCTCCGATCTAGATTCTTTACTAGGTTCTCTTCATATGAGAGATCATATTCCAGTGGCACCACCTCTAAGTTTAGTAGGTGTGAGGAGTCTGGTATGTACTTCCTCAGTAGTGATACATGAAACACATGATGAACTTGATCCACATTTGGTGGAAGTTCAAGCTGATAGTCCACGACTCCTATATGGACAAGGATTTCAGAGGTTCCAATGTACCATGGGATTAACATTCCATTCATCCCAAATCGCCTGACTCAGTTCCAGGGAGATATTAGAAGGAAGACTTTATTTCCAACGTCGAACTCGAAGTCCCTTCGACGGTTGTCAGCATTGCTCTTTTTCTGACTCTGAGAATCTTTAATGTGTTTCTGGATGACATGAACCTTCTCTATGATCTCTTGAACAAGATCGGGTCTATGTAGCTTTCTTTCTCCAACATTATACTAACTGGTTGGAGTTATACATTGTTTTCCATACAGAGCTTCATATGGAGCCATTGAAATATTCGAGTGGAATCTATTGTTGTATGAGAACTCAACCATTGGGATATGCTGATCCCATCTACCTTTGAATTCTAGAGTGCATGATTTTAGCATATCTTCAAGTGTCTGAATAGTCCTTTTAGACTGACCATCAGTTTGGGGGTGATAGGTCGTGCTAAAATTTAATTCTATACTCGATGAAAGTTGAAGGCTTCTCCAGAATTTAGATGTGATCCATGTATCAGAGTTAGAGAAAAATAAGAGTGGAACACCATGCAGTCTCACCACATCCTTTGCATATATCATTGCAAGTTGTTCAATCGAGAGATCTTCCAGAATAGTGATAAATTGGACAGTCTTGGTGAGTCGGTCATCCACAACCCATATTGCATTATTTTTCTTCGATGTCTTCGGGAGACCCTTGACAAAGTCCATAGTAACATTTTCCCATTTACACATGGGTATATGCAATGGATGCAACTTTCCTTTGGACTTTTTCTGTTTGAATTTAACTTGCACACAAACCGAGCACCTTGATATATAATATGTAATCTCCTTCTTCATGTTATCCAACCAGAAGTGTTCTCGGAGAAAACAATACATCTTGGTGCTACCCGGATGGATATAGAATGTTGTGCTATGGGAATTTTCGAATAACTCTTTCATTATCCTAGTTGATAAAGGCACCCAAATCCACATTTGAAACCAAATCACACAATCATCGTCGATATGGAACTGATGCAACGTCCCTTCCATTACTACATTCACATTCTTTTGTTTCTCCACATCATCCATTTGTGCATCCTTAATATTCTCAAGGATGGATGGTAGAACAATCATTTGGGAAAGGTAGGATGCATCATCTTCCATTATGATTTCTAAATCAATTCTTTTCATATCCATGAAGATTGGGTCTTTCTCAATCCACAACATGGAAAGAGTAACATGTTCTTTTCTGCTTAGAGCATCGGCTACCATGTTCACATTTCGAGGTTGATAGTGAATTGAGAAATCATAATCCTCGATTATCTCTAACCATCTCCTTTGATGCATGTTGAGATCCTTTTTTGTGAATATATAATTTATGCACTTGTGGTCGGTGTATATGCCACACTTCTCACCAAACAGGTAGTGCAGCCATATTTTGAAGGTAAAAATCACGTCTTCCAACTCTAAATCACATGTCGGGTAGTTCTACTTGTGGATCATCAACTGTCATGAGGCATAGGCTTTCACATTATAATTTTTCATGAGTACACAACCCAAGGATTTCTTTGAAGAATCACTATATATCACAAAACATTCTCCACTTTTTGGTAGTGTGAGTATAGGTGCATTGATCGGCCTTCTCATTAGCTCATTAAATCTTTCATCACATTCTTCCATCCAGACAAACTTTACCCCTTTACTTGTTAGCTTAGTTTGTGGGCTTGACAATCGTGACAACTTTCTCACAAAACATTGGTATTACCAAGCTAATCCCAGAAAAATACATATTTGTGGGAAACTAGAGGGCCTGGACCATTCCTCAATCGCCATTGTCTTTGAAGGATCCAAAAAAATTCTCTTACATGTTATCACATGTCCAATGAATGTGACTTGCTTTATCCAAAAGACAGACTTGTTGAACTAGGTGTACAACTTCTCCTTTCTCAATTTCACCAACACATGTCGTAGAAGTTCTTCATGTTCCTCATTGATCTTGGAGTAGATGTGAATATAATCAATAAACATGACCACAAATTTGTCTCAGTAATGTCTAAAGACATTATTCATCATATCTATGAAGATTACAGGGGCATTAGTAAGTCTGAAGGGCATCACTAAAAACTCATAGTGCCCATGCCTTGTTCGAAAGGCAGTCTTCTGAATATCTTCCTTCTTCACCATTACATGATGATATCCAGAAAAAAGATCCACGTTTGAGAAGTCTTGTGCTCCTCTTAACTAAACGAACAAGTCATAAATCCGTGGATAAGGATACATGTTCTTTATGGTGATCTTTTTGAGTTCCCGATAATCAATTCACATCCGCATTGTTCCATCCTTCTTCTTCGAAAAGAGATCTATTTCACCTCCAAGGGGATGTACTAAGACGTATGAACCCTTTTTCAAAATTCCCTAGCAGCTTCTTCATTAACTCATCCAGTATGATAGGAGCCATCCTATAGGGAAACATTAATATAGGAGTTGCTCTGGGTATGAGTTTTACTGAGGAATCTACCTCATGATCCGGGGGAATTTCGGGTAACTCTTCCGAAAATACATCACCATATTCCCTCACAATAGGTATTTACTCATGTTTGGAACTTTCTCTCAACTCAACCATTTGGGTGAGGTATTCTTCATCATAGGGAATCAACACCCACAACCTTGAAGCATTTTTCAAAGGAGATTCATGATCTTCCTTTAATTTTTAGAGGTTCATGGGATGGTTCAGAATATGAAATGATGTTTTCTTTTCCCTACAGTTGAAATGTTCTCTATATAACGTGAGCTAATCGACTACCATTATAGCGTTTAATTCCACCGAGGGAAGTATTGCATGATTTTTTTGGAAAAATCATCCGACACACGCCAATAAGAGAATAGTGAAACACTTGGGTTGCAATGATTGCACCACTTGGTGTTTTTATAGATTTACCTAATTCAAGGTTTCAGGGATTCGATTCAATTGTTCTAGCAAACATTCAGTATATAAAGGAATGCATAGAACTAGAATCAAATAAGACTATTTCCATTCTTGAGTGAATAGTATGTGTATCTTGTATGACTTCATTATCATTCTCCACCTCTGCAATAATGATGGCATAAGACTTCCCTTTTTTCCTTTGGCTTCGGTGGCTGCTGACACTAATTACCCTCAAGAGCTTCTGGTTTAGTGCACTGATTTGCATTGTTCCCTAGCTCCCTACAGTTGTATCATTGAACCAAAAGTGGTTCTCTCCGTTCATAAGCTACATTATCCTTCCTCTTTGTGTCTTTTTGAAACTCTTGAGCATGATGTCTTTCTTTCCCACATATAAAGCACTTTCCCATCCCTTTGAGGCAGTTCCCATGGTGCATCGTTCCACATTTTTGTCTTGTGGGTCGTTGAGTTTTCTTCCCACCTTTATCCTTAGATCCACAAGATTGAATCTCCATCTTTTGTTTCTTATACCCATAGCCATGGGACCATTCTCAAAACTCCACATCCACTTTGAGGGAAGATCGAATGACTTCTACATAACTTCCAAAGTCATGAATCGCAAGAGCCTTTTTAAGGTGTGGTTTTAATGAACTAATGAATATATAAATTTTTCTATCATTGTTGAAAAAAAAACCCCGAAGCGTACCTTGCTAGCCTTGTGAAACTCACTTCTTAGGTTGCGAAAGATTCTAATTCTTTTTTGCTTGATCTCTATGAATTCTCTCTTCGTTTGGTTACGAAGTGTTCATGGGAAATACTTATTATGAAACATTATCATAATGTCGTCCCATTACATCTCTTCAATTTCTTCCCTTAGCTTGGTATTCTTAATAAAAGCCCACCATTGATCGGCTTCTCCATCTAGATGATAAATAGCTAGAGTCACCTTCTCCGTCTCAGAACAATATAGCACAGAAAAGGTCATCTCCATGGAGTTGACCCACTTTTTCTCAAATAGGGGATCGAAGATCCACATAACGTCTATGGTCATTGTCGCATAAAACATTCTATAGCCAGTTTCTCCCTCTTTGGTGAAGGAGGAAGTTCCAAATTATTATGGTTATTATACATAACCTAAGATAATTGGGAAATAATATCCATGAATTTTTGAACTCCGCATCCCAAATCATTGGGGATGTTGTTCGGGAAATCGTTGCATTGGCCCGTGCATGAGTTGTTGGCCTTATTTCTCCTGGTTCCTACCATTTTCTAAAATAGAAAAGTTTAGAACAAAAAATAAGTAAACAATTCATGAATAACTTATTCATTTAAAAAATAATACATATGAGATACCTATGTAAATATTTTTGTGTCCATATTTGTACTTAGACTCATGCTATAGGTTTCTTCTAGGGTTCACTAATCCTAATTCTAAAATTAACTAAACCATTCCTTTGATACCATCTATAGAAACCCAACCATTTATTAAATTAATACTACATAATATTAAAGATAAATAACATAAAAGTATTACAGATAGAGGATCCAAAGGCTTAGTTTCCTGGGAAAACTATAACCATTCAAAACTTTTAAAACATCAAGCATAATAATTTATTTAATTTCTTCTTCTCAACCTTCTTACTGGCACTTGTCCTATCCATAGTACATGTAACCACCTGAGGATATAAATCAAAATGGGTGAGCTAAAATCCTAGTAAGAGGATAGATAAGAACAATATATCATAGGGTGATCATAATCATAACCAGGGAGAATGATCATAAACATGAGAGGAAGCATAAATACCAAACATGAAATGTGGCAATACATAAAAATAAAAGATCATGTCTTAGTGGTTAACTACCACACATACATGTGAACCAAGATAAAATTTTATTCACACATCATTTCACATTTAATAATTATATGAATCAATTTACCCAATGCATTGGAGAACTGTATAATTATTGGGGGCACCCGTCACATTCAAACTTTCATATTACGCTATATAATTCCGGGCACACCCGTCACATCATAACATTATCATTAACATGCATGCCACATAGAACATATATCAATAATCAATATAACTATCACATGTAATGGAATGGGTTTAATCTCATAATAACACATTCATAAACATTGGGTTCCCAAAACAAAGGGGGAATATTATACTTGATACAAGAACCATCAACTTTGAATGAGAAGTAAAAGGCAAGTTCTTAAAAGAAGAGTTTTTTTGGAAAACAATTGGTTTGTCATAAATACCAATGAAAAACATGTATATCCCAAAAAAATAAATAAAAATATGAACAAAATACTTTTAATGAGTAACTATATCAAAAAAGATTGAAAGAGGGAGAACCCGAAGGATGAATGTTGGGTTTGAAAATTTCCCCTTACCAAGTATCTGGACACTTTCTTCTCTTTAATGTCTAGTATAATGACATTATATTCATTAATTATAAATTAAAAAACCTTTAATACCTTAATATAAGTCATTTTGGATTTATTATGTTATTTTATAGGCCTTTTGAATAGTTTTATAGTTTGAAAACATTGTTCAAGAATGTTTGTTTTTATTGTTTTCTTGAGTGGTTCACTAGTATTCCAAAATTGTAGTTTGGGTAGAACATGGGTAAATATCCAAAAATGATATTACATGTTATTAATAATATTAAACGTTTTTTAATTATATTGTTATGAATCACATTATATCCATGTGGATGAATCATTAGATATGAATTAAATGATGATTGTTTGGGTTAATTTGAATAGTTTTTCGATCATAACGAACTTGCATTATTTTATCACTTGTAATATACCCATAAGTTATTTTAACAATGTAAAATAGGACATAATACATATAATTTTTTTTCAACCATAAAAATGTTTTAATGACCAGATCTGAAGGTAGAAATGGATGAAGAATGAATGTCGTTCTTGAAGGCGATAAATTAACACCTCACGAACAACATTCTCTTTAACAAAATAAAAGGACGAGGGAAAAGGGTTTGGATGATATAAAATACCATTATCATCATAAAATTATATTATATTTATAATAATGGAGTTAAAATACCATTTGTATGAGGATATGTGGGGAGAGATCAAGAAATGAACTTGAAGTTGAAAGGAAATTAAAGGAGAAGAGGGAGAGAAATTACCTCTTAAATCCTCCTCTTGAGATTCTCCCTAAGGTATATTTTCTTGGTCATTTGATGATACTAGAAGCTATTGGACGTGGGAGAGGGGATATGAAAGTTGTTTGGGCAGATTTTAGAGAAGGCTTGGAGCTTGAGAGGTGTGAGGAAATGAGGGTGTGTAGTGTGGGTTTTATAGTGGAGGGGAGAGGGGTTTCCTTAATATAAAATTTATTAGTTTATTAATTTCCCCTTAGAAAAGGAATAGTGGGTCTTTAATGAACAAGAATAGTAATTTTATCATGTAAACCCAAACCATGTAGTCTTACATTAGCATAACATCAGACATGACTCTATAATAGCATATGTAGTTTATTTTTGTAAATTACTGTATTTCACTATTCATCAAAAATTCAATTATTTTATAAAAATCCAAAAAATTTACCCCAACCATTTTTCAACTTGTAGAATCTCAAAATGAAGTGAATTTTTCTAAAATAATTTTCTAAATATTATTAATTTAATATTTAATTAAAATCATAATTTACTTAAAAAACATTTTTGAAAATTAAAAATGATTTTATAGTGCTTTGAAAAATTGCATAGGTTCTTATAAAATTATCTAAAAACTATAATACATTGATTCAATAATTTATTAATACATTTTAGGAAAATAAAATTTATTTTAAATTAATTAATTAATTATAATTATTTATTTATGACTAACAAAATACCAAAACGTTTACTAAGGTCAAATTGTCACATTCTAAGATGTCTAAATTTTATTTAATGAGTAATGGGTAAGGTTAAAAATATGTTGGATGATTTACTATTCATAAGGGTCATATTAATATTCATAAGGGTATGTTACTATTCACAATGGTACAATAAAATTCACAGAAAATTATTTTTATTTCATTAGACTCCAAAAAACATATTGAACACAACCATGTATGTCAAATTTTCAAAATTCCAAACACAGAAGTGACAAACTTATGTTCCAAGGTAACTTAGCACTTTATAGTTTATTATGATTTTTTTTCATGTGATTTTATGACATTTTTATAAGAAGGTAATTTCCATTGAAAAGCATTGGGTTGTTACACATTTGAGTAGGAATATAATGTGTGAAATTAGTGGAATTAGTTTTTTATATAGGACCTCTAATGACAAATCTCAATGATGTGAGTGCCATGGAGGGGGAAATTCTAATTAACTATAATATTAAATGATTTTTATGACTTGTGTTTTTAAATTTTTTATGAGTTTTATGTTCGTTTTGTATTGGTAAAATATATGGGTACCATCATGGTGATATTGGAGTGTTTTAAAATTCATTATATGGGATCAAAAATAAATCTATGTTTGTAGAAGTTGTGTGGTTTCTCCTATGAATTTATGAGGCTTCTTAGAGAGGTGTGGTCAATGAAACATAGTTGGTGAATTTTTATTACTAAATAATATAAATTCTGATGATAATAATAAAAAAATAAAATATAAAGAATAGTATGAGAATTATTTACAAAACTATGGTGCCAATTTGTGAGGTTTTGGTGAAGGGGTAGAGAGCCTTCTAATGTTCACACATAGTTTGTTTAACCATGACAAAAAAATATATGTCCTAGAATATATAATATGAAATAATATATTTTAACATTAAATATTCTCAAGGGCACTCATTTATCCATCCATATAATTCTCTCTCAAACCAAGGAACTCTAGTTCCCATTCATGTGAAATTATATCACTCCAATGTGAAATTACATGTAATCTAGTGACATCGGTCCTACATAAATTATTTTAAATATGAATTTCTCATATTTTATTCTTGTTTTTTCATGATCTTATAACTTATTATTAGAAATGAACCTTGATCCATATAATCATCAGTATATCTAGAAATTATGACCCGATTTAATGTGATTCCTTCAAGATTCAATGAAAATTATTGTTTTATTGTTGGTTTATCTGGATGTATCTTAAATTCATTTAGATCCACTCATTATGTTGGATATCATTAAGTTAATATAAACTAGTCATAACACAAGACACGTTATTCTTTTTTGAAATTCACTAATAAATCCATATTTGAGGAATTGGGGTTTCTCTATTGACTAAAGGTGTGAGATCTTGATTTGGGTGGTGAACAATGATGTTTGACTTTGATACACTTATGGTTGAATTTTATGTACTTTATTACAACAATAATATAAATATTTATTATATTTCATGCTTATTCAAGCAGGTGTTGGCCCCCTGATAACTTTCTTAATATAATTTTTTAGTGTGTATGTTTTTTACTATTTTGTGACATGAATTATATTTCATATTTTGAGTGTGTATAGTTTAATACAATCCTTAAAAATTATTTTTAGTTCATATATATGTATTTATCATATACATATACTATATTTGTTCTTTGTGAATGGAGAGACCTTAATGAATTGGTTAAAACCTTAGAGGGAAAAAGTTTGAAACCCAATTGTAATGATTATGGAATTGTATTTAATGATATATTTTAGTGCATGATGGACAAGAAAACTGACTTGAGATTAATAATGGGCCTGAATTCCATATGGTATGTTCCCAATAATTTTGGTTTTGTGCCCTATTTTGAGAAATACATAGTTCTTGTGGCCCATTTTGAGATTCATATAAAATAGAAATGGCGTATATTCTATAATTAAACCTAAGAAGACATTTCTATGGTTCATGGAACATTATTTTATAAAAAATGACCAAATATATGTTCGTCTATTTATATATACACTTATCTATCACTATATACAATGTTATATAATTTTTTTAAATATGATAAGGAAACATTTGTCATGTCCTTATGGGTTTAATGTCACACCTCGAATGGGTTCCATATTAGTTGTTTAGACTTTATTGTATCTAATAAATTCATCGGTAAAAGCACTATGTTGATCATTAGATATTTTTTAGTATGGTTGATTGGTAGTGTTATGTTGTACTTGGGGTTTATAATTATGGAATAACCTTTTTTATTTATTATTTATATTATTTAGTTTCTGATTTGAAGTTGGTTGGGTATTTGTCTATCATGAATGACATAATGACATATCATGCTATATATATTTTACTACGGTTGTATGTGCCTATCATTTTATTATTTCACCCTCATATAAATTGTTTGTAGAATATTTATACCAAGGTCCTACGGAACAAATGATTTTAATTTTCCCCATTTTCATAGACATTTTTATCATGTGTACAAGGAGGTGATGATGATTTCATTTTGAAAACTATCCAAATCATGAAAATTTGTGATTGGGAATTATATGTATGGAAGTGGATAATCTACATCGGGTTCCATTGTAGGGATGTCTCTTCATTTTATTGAAGATGCATGTAGATTTTTCTTATGAGTACCACATTTATCTCATGATAGAACATCCTACTGTAGATATGAGATATCGTGCCCTCAAAGATCATTTCTGGTTGTCTGGTTTGAAATATTTAGTTTCTTCATTTGGGTATCAGTGTTTTAATTTTCACAAACCTGACGGATAATCACCATTTTTATGGTGGTTTTCACTAAAAATTCAATGCTACCCAATGGAAGTGAAAAGAAATTTAAATTAATTTTATCAATTATTTATCTAAATCTCTAGTTATATGTGATGTTATCTAGAGGATTTTGAATTGTTTTAGAAAGTAAATTATCCTCATTATGACTGATATGATGAGAAAGGTTATTGTTTTATCATTTTAGTTCCAAGAAGAAGTTTCAAGGCTATGTGGTGTTCCAAAGAACATTATCCCTAATTTTCATCCCCATTCCACCTATTAATTGTAGAAAGGTCTAAAATATACTTTGGATCTTAATTTTACCATAGTAACGCATTTTATTCATATACCAATTATAGCGAGGATAATACCAACTAACCTTAGGATACATGTTGCACATAACCATTCTATAATTTTAATGATTATGAGTGTAGCAAAAAAAATTACTGTGTTTACGTATAATAAAATGAATCACTCAACCGTTATTATGGATCTACTGAAAACATTTTTTGGGTAACCATGGAGGTCTCTATTTCCTTTTACCAGGGTTAGGGTGTTAACAATTTTAAATCAATATTGCATATAGTCCATGATCGAGAATGTCTACGTGATTCACAAGGTGATGAAGAAAGTGTATGATCATAAAAATCTCATATTTATTATAGAATTAATACATTGGAGTTAAACAATATCAATTAGTTGTTCATTAATGTATATCGAAAATATGGATGTACTGGTTTTCTAATGTGATTAATAATTATCATAATTTGCTTTGTACTTTTTGAGATGTTTTTTGTATTTGACATACTAAATATCAGTAACAATTTCCCGACAGATAAACCTGATTTTCATTTTTTTTCATCATATACAAATTATATATTATATTTAGAATGATTCATATATATTTTAATGGGGTGATTTTGATGCTAAATATAATATGATTTTCCAGTAATATCTTATTGAGAACTGGGACCATTAGTAGAACATATTTTTTAAACATTTAATATAAGGCCCTATAAATAAACCATACCTAATCTCGTGTTAATTCAATAATTTGAATTTATTTCACATTTATGGTCTTTTTAGGTATACTTTTTTAAATAATAAGGCTATAACATTTAATTTACATCTATAATATTACAATGTAGAAACTTATACACTATCAAAAAAATTTAACAATAATAATATTACGTAAATAAAAAAGCATTATATTCTTAATAAAAAAATCTTGAATTCATCCAGTATATTAGACATAATTATATGCTGTGATAAACATTTCAAAAACATGGGATAAGAAAAAATTAGTAGTAAGTAATATAAAAAAAATCGTAATCCATTGATTATTTAAAACAACTGAAAATATTATCCCATAATAAAACTTTTCAAACATAAAACATAAACTACTTATCTTAAATCATTTAATATTAATATTCCTAAAAAAATAATACATATCATAATACATGAAGGTAACTTGTGGAATCCATATCATACTTACATTATAGTTTACACAAATACATAGCGAGTAACCTTCATGGTTATGTTTTAAATACCCATCAGAATATATTCCCTAAATATGTTAGGTGAAACATTATCAGTTACCTGCTTTAAATGAAAAAAAATCATTGGAGAGATATCATGGGGTCACCAAAACATGTTTTATAACATAACCACCCATATACATAATTAATTCAAGAGAACAAATCATAATAAAAACGTATAATCCAAGCATAATGGAAAATTTTCATTTCCACATAGAAATCACACTTCATCTTCACATGTCATGAACTCAGAAATAATAATGCATTATTTTAAAAAAATTATAAATTATTAAACTAAAAATCAATACATTATTATGACATAAACACATGAAATTTTATTCATGATGTATATATAAAAATAAATTCAATGTTATTGAAGTAATCGATAATCTTTTAAAACAACATTTAAAAATTGAAAGATTATTTTTGAATTCAATTTTCCCATAAAACTTTGGAACATTTGAAATGAGTTAAAATAAGAAAAAAATTCATGTAAATATAAATAATACATTAAAATAATTTTGAAAACATGTACATTAAAAAGAACAATTTAGATGTTTGAATCAAAAAACATTTATAATTATATTTTTGATAAATGTGTACTTTATAATATTGAATATTTAAATTACACACCAAATGAATTTAGAACATTTTACAAGACAATATATATCATGATTTTATATAATATTGATATGTAATCTAAAATTGGTTTTACATACCTTTTTAATGAAATAAAGCTTCATAACATTAATAAATGTATCAATAAAATGAATTTGAGGTGTAATCCCTTCCAAATATCACATCGTTATATTAAAGAAAAATCAACGAACAAATAATTTCTGGAATTTATAAATACACACTATATAAGTGGATATTCAGCGTAAAACAATCATATATCATTCACTCATATTCATGAAAAAAAACAAATGACATGTATATTTAACTCAATGAAATGAGATTGAGTAAAGAATTCACATACAGAGATCATTATATTAATAAAATAGATAGATTATGTGTATAATTTAAATACAAATATATCAATTATACATACAATATCAGATATCCAAATTTATTTCTCACAAAATCATTGCACGAAATATTAATGAAGTAGAAGATTATCCCAATGACTGGAAATTTGGTTAAGAAGTTCCAATAAAATGTTCATATAAATGTCGCAAGAATATATCAATGTGGTTATTATGTGTACCACTAGTTTATCCACTCCAATGGAAGTGAAAATTAAAACATAAAAAAAATTAATATTGATTCCACACATAATCATGGAATAATATAATCAACAAAGTATGCATAAAATGTTAGGACTAGAAAATGAGTTTAGAAATTCCCTTAAAATGATAATTTTGTTAATAAAATATATTTATTATTTATATTAATTATATTTTAAAATTGATCAATTATAAATACATTTTAGGATATCAAATTTCATTTCTCACATAGTCATTACATGATATAATCATCAAGTAAATGATTAACCCAAAGAATGGAAATATGGTTAAGAAGTTCTCTTAAAAAGATCCCATAAATGATATAAGAATTTATCAATTTGTGGATTGTATGTTTCAAAAGTATATCCACACTATGTTAAACATAAATAAATAGACAGTGATTCTACACATAATTTTGTCATAATATAATTAACAAAGTATGCATAAAAACCCATGAGCGAGGAAATTGAGTTTAGAAATTCCCTTACCTTGAATTTGAAATGTCCCATTCATTCATTAAATTACATCAATAATAAAAATAATTTAATTTATAAAATTTTTTGACCCTTTTTAATTTTTATAATTCCTTTTATATCACTTATTACCATGTTAGAATTATTTATGTTCATATCGGTCATTTTGTCGATATTGGGTACATTTGTCGGAAATGACCTTGTTGGATGTATGTTGTCTGTGTCATAAAAATTACATCATTTCCAAATATTATTCACAATTTATATATCATATATATCACATATATATGTTTTTATAATATTCCATAACATTTTGAGATAAGAAAGGAAATACACTGTTCATAGAGAGGGTTGGTTATAAGCACGCATGAATGGTAGATTCGTTTCATTGTAATATAAAAGGAATGAAATGTAAATGATACATACGTATGTTATAACTCAAGTATAATTTATATGTTATAAATGTTATATATTTTCATTAACTCTATCCTTAATATGTTCTATGTATGGAATGAATGAGTCATATAATGTTAAGGGGGAGGTAGTCCGCACTTCCTCAAATGAAATTGTCGTATTTATGCATTATGTAAATTATAATCGTATATTGTAAATAAAAATTAAAATATTATGTAAAATAAAAAAATAATTTATATAATAAATAAATATAGTTCCATCATAATGTCCACCATTATAGGTGGTATGAAAAAAATGAACAATCATCACTTCATTAGGTAGTTGTTCACCCTATACAGTACTAGTGTGTTCATATCCATTAGATGAGGGTGTGTGAAAGGGTAGAAAGAATCCTTCCCATAAAAACATCATAGTATATTGTGGATAATGGTGTTGTTATGTAATCAAAGAATATGAAAATCAAACTGTATCACCCTAAGTATTATATGGTATGTTATTGTTAAATACATTCTATTCATTACTATGTTCATTTGAAACAACACTAGGTTATTTAGGAGATAGTAAAAACCTAGCCATTAAATATAAATTTCCACTTATATGTTTTTGAATTTTGAAAAATGTTCATCTAGAGTTGTGATCAGTATGTCATTTAGAGTCTGATAGAACAAACATGATTTTTGGGGAATAGTAACATACCCTAACGAATAGTAATATTAATTGTAATATGACCCTTATGAATAGTAAATAATAATATTATTTCATTTTCCTAAGGTAATATTATAATGAGATCTTATTTAGTTTTTCTATGAGATAAAATACTAATTGCACTTTATGATTGTTATTTTTAGAATTAACAATTACATTATTTAAAATTTAAATTAATAATATTTAGAAAATTAATTTTGAAAAATGGAGTTTATTTTTTAATTCTACACATCGAAAAATGGTTACGGTAATGTTTTAGGATTTTTCTAATATACATGAATTTTACATGAATAGTAAAAATAGAGTTTTGAGTTTTCTGTTGTTTAATGACATCATAATGATGTAATAATAAAATATAAAAGTATGTTCAACTATTGTATACTAACTTATGACATGAGGTGACCCATGTTGCTTAATCCATGGGAAATCCCATGGTTTTGCGAAAACCACTGACGAGGTGTCCCTTTTAATTAATAAAAAACTATCTCTTGATTATTATAAATACCCACTCACCCCCTCCCCCATCATTTTCATTCATTCAAAATCCGTAATCCTCAATGATCTGGTGGTTTTACCTCTCTTTGAGTCCTCCCATTTTGTCATTAAGCCCCCAAGGTCCCATCCTTCACGATGTAGGAGTTATTCTACAAGGTAAGGGAATCCTTCATTCTCTTCTTTAAGTCGACACTTATTTTATGTTAGCTATTTGAAATTCCATTATAATATATTGGGGCTTAATTTTATTTATTCTTCTTACTGTCCTTTTGATTTTTATATGATGAGATACCATTTTGTTCTCATCATTTCATTTTATGAAATTTTAAGTAATGTTGTTATGCTGCCAAATTTTCATAAGGGATCTCTCAAATTTTCTTTTATTTTCAAGTTCATATCTTATATTTTTCAGTCCTCACCTCTTCTATACAAATGACCATGATAAATTACAGTGTCCTATATATATTGGAAATATATCATGTTAATGGAATAACTATCATCAATATTTTTCCCCCTCTTTTATTTTTATAAATGAAATCAACATCCATGAGGTTCCAGTTTATAACCATTATGGATGACGGAGTTACATTCTTCACATTCATCATAATTACTGGTCATGATACCATATTAATGGTTGAACCAGATAATAATTTAACTATTTCATCTCATTAATGTTATGGAATCATTACACACTCAAAATATGGAATAATAATACAAAACGAGTTCATTGTATACAAAACTACCAAGCTAAATCCAAACGTTTATAAAAAACATTTAACTAATGATTCAACCTCATGAATATAAACTATAATCATTATAATATCATGTATATCTATTTTATTTCATTAATAACATATATTGACAAATCTAGATATTTTTACATATTTTAAAAAGAACTTCCATTCATGAGAGCAAGTAAAGGAAACATGAAAACCAAGTAAGAAAATGCTTCGAAAACAATAAAATGGAACCTCTTAAACCCATTAAAAGGGCAATGAATGAACCTAATAAGGGTATAATAAATGAATTACATGTATAGGAGGTTATGAAAATATTAATTAATGAATCTAAATTTTATTATTCAGGTCATTAAAACAAAAGAAGAACACACTCAAGCAAAAGGTAAGGGGTTTCTCATCTCACTTTCATTTCTGTGAGATTTTAATTGTTCGCCACTTATTTCATGTATGTGATATATGTGTACATAAATTTGATTTATAATAACATGAATATATTTATATTCATTTTATTCAATGATTCATTTGATGTTCATTAAGTTCTGGTCATATGATTCAACTGATTACATTATAGTAAGGGACTTTATCTCAACTACATTTTCATTGTGACCAACTTTGTATTGTGCACCTAATAATCATTATGTGTTGTAACTACTTCCCATTTGAGATCAATCTTCATTTAAAAATATATTTATATTAAATATCCATAATATCAAATCATGAATATGTTGTTTTTCTAAACTGTATACCATTTATCATACAGTGTTTATATTGAATGTTATTTTAACTATAGAAATATTTATGAACCGTACAATCTAAAATATACGGATATTGAAAAGGAATATTGATCTTGTATTGAATCAATGTATAAAAAATGATATTGACATGAGGGGGTGGGTGGGACCCTCAATAGCCCCTTGATACATCAGTAGGTCTCATGAGACAAATCAGTTGGCGACAAACCATTCGAGTTTGTTTCCAGATATCAGACAGATTTCTACACACAGAACCAAACCTTTTTAACGGTATTATGGTTTAATGTGCCAGATACATGAAATACAATTAATAATCATTCTCTTTATTCATTATCAATTATTATTATTATCCATGAGTTTTTCACTATGATAAAATATAGGGATGCAATTTCATTCTCTGTTTATTAATGGCATTAGTTTTTCATTTACTCACTATGTCGTATTCATTATAATTCAATTATTATTGTATTCATACTTCCATTATTTGTAACCCTTTCTGAGCTTTTGAGCTCACCCCTTTCATCGTTTACTTTCAACAACTGACAAAGAAGAGATCTTTTAATGAGTTCAAGGGGTTGCAGTTTTAGTTTTCGTTATGTATTGTATTTTGTAAACCTTTTCAACGTAATTTGTGAGAAATCTATGTATCTAGTTTCTTAAAAACTACTAAACTGATCGTTCCTTTGAGATTTTCATTTCTTCTAACCATGCCAATATCACAAGTAATGGACCAGATCCATCCTAGAGGGGCCAGGGTGTTACAATTGGTATCAGAGGAAGATTAGTAGAAAACATGGAAACTAGAGTAGGACATTTATAGTAGGGAACAATAAACCTAAGGTAATATTTTAGTATAAATGTACAAGAAAATCCTAGTATTTTTGTAAGGAATATATTATGTTAATAATTCTATAAAATTCATCCCTGTCTGGATACGTCTAGGTAGAGGTGGCTTTGGTACAGAGGTACCTAGGAGTTAAAGCTCTGAGAAGGAGTTTTGGGATTGACCCAGGGTATCCTGATACACGAAAACAGGCCTTGCTGCACTATTGGTAATGAAACTCCTACGGTATATTCTTAGGATAATTAATATTTTCTTTACATGAAATTATGAAGGAGTTGATGTAAAATTTTCATCAGAGGAACCATGATTAAAAGATTATCTATTCATATAATTTAAATCTATGTTGAGTGTCGTTCTATTTGAGATTCTTAAACTTATCTAGTGTATCCCTTTATTTAGAAATGGCGTCTAATGGAAGAAGGGAAATCAATACTCGTGGGAATGGTAGGGATATCCCTACTGAACAAGTCAACACGGTCAACGTTGGAGTAGATCAGATCATGACAATATTGGGACAACATACTCACATTGTAACGAATAACCATTAAAAACTAGTATTTGATCGTTTCATGTTCCTGAAGGCCCAATATTTCAGTAGCACTACTAATCCAGTGGTTTCTGAGCAATGGATCATGTTCCTTGAAATGATATTCATTGTGTGAAGATGCAATGAAAATGAAAAGGTAGTGCTGGTAGTATATTCTCTCAAGGGAGAAGTTGATCAATGGTGGTCCCAAATTCAAAATACCATGGAGGATGAAGAGATATTTGATACGGAATAGAGGACTTTTAAAAAAATATTCTTCGAAAAATATTTCCCTTGTGAGCAAAGAACTGAAATGAAGAGGAAATTACTTGGCTTGAAACAGAGGTAAGAAGACAATGTTGCAGAGTATGAGGCTACCTACACAAGGCTAGCCAGGTATGTAGTGGATTACGTACGTGACTCGGCAGACAAGATTGATCACTTCTTTGATGGTCTTAATCCAAGTATTTGAAAGGCACTAGCTTCTCAATCATTTTCATCATATGATGAAATTGTATCAATTTCCATTAAAATAGAGAAGGAATTTTCTAGATCAAAATTTTTCAAAGGAAACCAAGATAAGAAGTGGTACACTGATAACAAAGGAAAAGGAAAAGCACCAAAGAAGTGCAAGGGAATTAATAGTCTCCCATTATGCGAGAACTATAGAAAAAATCATTTTGGGAAATGCATGAAAGTCATGGTAGTCTGCTATAACTGTAGTGAAAAGGGTCATCGATCTAGTGAATTCAAGGGGAAGAAACCATTCAATGATATTTAATGCTACAATTGCAGAGAGATGTGAAACTATGCAAATGACTATACTAAGCTCCAATAAAACATGTCTCATAAAATTCCAAGAGAGAAAGGGAGTGCTTATCCTATTACAACTGTGGAGGTTGAAGTTCTTACTTATGTGGTGGCAGTTAATTTAATTGTTTCCTCAAACATAGCCAATAATTTATTTGATTATGGATCATCACATTCATTTATATCTTCATAGTTTTACAAGAAAATTAGATATGTCCAATTTGATTTAATAAAGGAGTTGTCAGTAAAAACTCCAAGGGGATGTATCATTTCAACAAAGGCATGTCGACTAGTCCCCCTCCAGACACCAAAAAGTGCTCTAATTGATAACCATTTCTTCATACCAATTACTAGATTTGATATAATTATCAGTATGAATTTGTTGTCGATTAATGATGTGAAGATATATTATAGGAATAAGGATGTATCAATTTTTGAAAATGGTGTAGAATCCCTTGTCTTTAGAGCAGAAACTTCGCCACCTGATTCATACTTAGAACCACCCCCAATAACTCAAATGAATGCAATTCATAGAGAGGATGATAAATCATTATCTGTGGGGGAGGAATGAAATATTCAAATTAATGATTCACACATTGTGAAATAGTCCATTGATGTATTTCAAGAGGATTTACCTGGACATCCTCCAGAGCGGGAAGTTGAGTTCTCTATTGATTTAATTCCTGATGCAAGACCTATATATATGACTCCCTATAGAATGGCTATTGTTTAATTAGTAGAGCTAAAGAAACAACCAGAGGATTTTAGTGATAAAGGATTTATTCGACCTTGTCTTTCTCCATGGGGAGTTCCTTCCCTCTTTGTCAAGAAGAAAGATGGATACCTAAGGCTTTCCATTGATTACCAGGAAATCAATGCTATTACAGTAATGATTATGTTTCCGCTACCCCAGATTAATGATTTATTTGATCAGCTTTATAGAGATCAATACATTTCAATGATTGATATTCGATCCGAATAGCATCAACTGTGTGTGAGGAAGGAAGATATTCTGAAGGCAGTATTTCAAACTAGGTATGGGCATTACGAGTTTGCAATGATGCCTTTTGGACTGAAGAATGCACCACTTGTTTTCATGGATTTATATTTAAAGTGTTTTCAAATAATATCTTGATAAATTTTTTGTTGTATTCATCGATGATATCATCATATATTAAAAAATCTATGAAGACCATGAGAATCAATTGCATATTATTCTAAAAACTCTTGGAAGAAATGACTTATATTGGATGTTTAGCAAGTGCTAATTCTAGTTTCAATTAGTTTTTTATGGGCCATATTGTCTCTAAAGATGGAATCCTAGTAGATCATGTGAAGACAAAGTCAATCCAAGATTGTCCCATGCCAAAAAACATAACTGAGTTACGTAGTTTTTTTGGCATAGTGTGGGTTACTATCAAAGTTTTGTTTAGAATTTTTACCGACTGGCTAACATGCTAACCAAGTTCACATGTAAAGGAGTTAATATTGTGTGGGCAAAAGAATGCATAGAATGCTTTGAGGAATTGAAATGAAGACTACTTAATGCTCCAATTTTGACTAATTCATCTGGATGTGATGGATTTGTAATATAAAGTAACACATCAATGAATGGATAGGGTTGCATCCTTATGAAAAACGGTAAAGTTTTTTCATATGCATAATGAAAGTTGAATAATCATGTGAAAAATTATCCAACTGATGATCTTGAGTTAGTAGCTATAATCATTTCTCTAAAAATATTGAGGCATTATCTCTATGGAGAGAGATGTGAGATTTATACAGACCACAAAAGTTTGAAATATATTTTCAAAAAAAATGATCTCTACATGAGGAAAAGAATATGGCTCGGGTTACTCAAAGATTACGATTTTTCAATACACTACCACAAAGGAAAGGCCAATAAGGAGGAAGATGCATTATGCAGGAAAGATCATGGCCTTCTGAATCAAAAAAACATTGAAAGAATTCCTATGTCATGGATATACTAAAGATGGATATGGGTATTGTTAAGGATGTGGAAACATCACTCCTCTTTCAAATGATTGCTAAACCATCATTACTATAGACGAAAAAATTTCTCAATCTGATGATGAAAATATTTACAAAACAATTAATGGAGTTAAGGATGAGAGACTGGCTGACTTCGTGTATAATGAATGAGATCTGATGTTTGGGGATAGGTTATGGAATCAATCAGTACATGAGATAAAAAAGGAACTATTAGACGATTCTCATAGATCACATTTCCCCATACACCAGGGCAGCACCAAGATGTATAGAGATATTAAGGAATATTTTTTGTGGGATAATATGAAGCGAGAAATTGCTGACTACATGTTAAGGTGTCTAGTATTTCAATAAGTGGAGGCTGAGAGGAAACATCCCAAAGGAGTGATGCAACCTTTACAAAATACTATATGGAAGTGGGATAACATTATGATGGATTTTGTCATCCGACCACCAATGGCACCTAGAAGGAATGATGTAATATAGTTAATTGTTGAACATCTCACTAAATCAACACATTTCCTTACAATAAGAGAGGATTTACCAATTTAGATCTTGGAATGTCTTTATATTAATGAAGTTGTGTGAAATTATGGTGAACCTATATTGATTGTCTCCGATTGATATCACCGGTTTATATCAATATTTTGGAAAATTCTCCAGAAGGCTTTCAATACTGAGCTTTGTATGAGTACTACATATCAACCTCAAACTAACAGACAGTCTGAAAAGACTATTAAAACTCTGGAAGACATGCTCAGAACATGCTCTCTTAACTTCCAAGGTATGTGGGATCAATACATGCCTTTGGTGTAATTTTAATACAACAATAGTTTCCATTAAAGTATTCAAATGGCTCCATTTGAATCATTATATGGAAAGAGATTTCGAACTCCAACTTTATGGGACAAAGTTGGTGAAAGGAAACTTATAGGACGAGAACATATTTAATAGACCACGACAAAGGTGAAGATAAGACAAGCCCACATTAAATCAACCCAATGTAGGCAGAAGAGTTATGCTGAAAACTAGAGAAAGGACTTCGAATTTCATGTGGGAGATCATGTATTTTTAAGAGTATCTCCATGGAAGGGCATCTTAAGGTTCAGTAATAAAGGGCAACTGAGCCCTATATACATCAGACTATTTGAAATTTTGGTAAGAATTAGAACTATGGCTTACTATTTTCTATTGCCACCAAATCTCTCCAGAGTTTATGATGTGTTCCATGTATCATTTTTAAATAAATACATGCTAGACCCAACGCATGTACTCTCATATGAAGGAATAGAACTGGAACCAGATTTTTCATACTGTGAAAAGCCTATCAGGATTACTAACATTAGGGAGAAGGTATTGAGAAATCGAACAACTCATCTAGTAATGTTTCTTTGGAGAAAATAGAATATGGAGGAAGCAACATGAGAACCATAGGATTTCATGACGATGAACCACCCACATCTTTTTTGTTTGATATATACATAAAATTTCGAGGAAGAATTTTCCAAAGGAGGGAATAATGTAGCACTCCAAACATTTTATGGTATGTTTATGTTAAATAAATTCTATTATTCACTGTGTTTCTTTGAAACAACAATAGGTTTTTTAGGATATAGTCAAAACATATCCATTAAATATAAAATTTTCAATTCTAGGTTTCGAATTTCGAAAAATGGTCATCCAGAGTTGTGATCAGTAAGTCATTTGGAGTCTGATAGGAAAAACTTGATTTCTGATGAATAGTAACACACCCTTATGAATAGTAATATGAATAGTAATATAACCCTTATGAATAGTAAATAATAATATTATTTCATTTTCTTAAGGCAATAAGATAATGAGATCTTAATTAGTTTTTCAGTGAGAGGAAAAACTAATTTCACTTTAAGATTGTTATGTTTCAAATTAACAATGAATTTATTTAAAAATTAAATTAATAATATTTATGAAATTATTTATGTAAAATGGATTTCATTTTTTAATTCTACACATCGAAAAATAGTTTGGGTAAATTTTTTGGATTTTTCTAAAATACATGAATTTTTTATGAATAGTAAAAATATAGTTTTCTGTTTTCTGTAGTTTAATGACATCATAATTATGTAATAATTAAATATAAAAGTATGGTAAACTATTGTACATTTACTTATGACATTATGTGTTCCATGTGGCTTAAAGAATGGGAAAAACCAAGGGAAATCCAATGGTTTTGCGAAAACCACTGACAAAGTGTCCCTTTTAATTAATAAAAAAACTCTCTCTTGATTACTATAAATACCCACTCACCCCCTTCATTTGAATTAATTCAAAATACCTCATCCTAAAAGATCTAGTGGTTTAACCTCTATAGGAGTCCTCCCAAGATGTCCCTAATCACCCAAGGTCTTATCCTTCATGATCTAGGAGTTATTCTTCAAGGTATGGGAATCCTTCAATCTCTTCTATATGTCAACACTTCTTTTATGTTAGTTATTGGAAATTCCTTTCCCATATGTTGGGGTTTGATTTTATTTATTCTTCTTAATATACTTTTGATTTAAATATTATGAGATAATATTTTGTTCTCATCATTTTATTTTATGATATTTTATGTGACGTCGTTAGGCTACCGAATTTTCATAATGGATCTCTCAACATTTCTTTTATTTTCATGTTCATATCTTTTATTTTTCTCTCATCACCTAATCTATCCAAATGAACATGATAAACTCCAGTATTATCTATATACTAGAATTATATAATGTGAATGGAAGAGCTATCATCAATACCCTTTCTCCCTCCATTTTATTTTTATAAACGTAATCAACGTCCATTACGTTCCAGTTTATAACCTTTGTGGATGATGATGTTTCCTTCTTCAATTTATTCATTATTACAGGTCATGAGACCATTTTAATGGTTGAAATACATAAGAATACAATTATTTAATCTCATTAATGTTTTTTAATCATTACACCCTCATAATACAGAATAATAATACAAAATGAGTTTATTGTATTCAAAACTCCCAAACTAAATCCAAGCATTTATCAAAAACTTTTATCTAATGATTCATCCTCATGTATATAACCTATAATCATTATAAGATAATTTATATATATATAATTTCACTAATAATATATATTAAAAAATCTGGATATTTATCCACATTTAAAAATGAACTTTCATTCATGAGAGCAAGTAAAGGATACATGAAAACTAAGGAAGAAAATTCTTCGAAAACAATAAAATTGAACCTCTTAAACCCATTAAAAGTTCCATGAATGAAACTAATAAGGTTATAATAAATAAATTAAATGTATAGAAGGTTTTTTAATTATTAATTAATGAATCTGAATATGACTATTCAAGTTATTAAAACAAATGAAGAACACACTCAAGAAAAAGGTTAGGGGTTTCTCATCTCACTTTCATTTCTGTGAGATTTTCATAGTTAGCCACTTATTTATTGTATGTGGTATATGTGTACTTCCATTTGATATATAATAACATTATTCTATTTATATTCATGTTATTCAATGATTAATTTTATGTTCATTAAGTTTTGGTCATATGATTTGACTGATTACATTGTGGTAAGGAACTTTGTCTCAACTATCTTTTTGTTGTGACCATCTTTGTATTGTGCACATAATAATCCTTATGTGGTGTACCTAATGACCATTTTAGATCACGTTTCTTTTGAAATTATATTTATATTAAATATCATTAATATCATATCATGGATATGTTGGTTTTCTATATTGTATACCATTTTACATACAGTGATTATATGGAATATTATTTTAACTATGGAAATATAGACGAATCCGTACAATATACTCTATATAGATATTGAAAAGGCATGTTTCTCTCATATTGAATCAATGTATAAAGAATTATTTTGACATAAAGTAGTGGGTGGGGCCATCTGTAGCACCTCGATGCATCAGTAGGTCTCATGAGACAAATCTGTTGGCAACAAACCCTTCGAGTTTGATTGCAAAAATAAGATGGGTGTCTACCCACAGAACTAAACCATTTTAATGGTATTATCATTTCATATTCCAGATACATGACTTCCAATTAATAATAATTCTCTTTATAATTATCTGTTATTATTATTATCCATGAGGTTTTACTATAACTAAATCTATGGATGCAGTTTTATTCTATGTTTATTATTGGCATTAGTTTTTCCTTTACACACTATGTCATATTGATTATGTCAGATGGCTATAATTCACTTATTATTGTACTCATGATTCCAATAATTGTATCCTTTACTGATCATTTGACCTCACCCCTTTAATTTTTTACTTTCAACAGGATACAAATAAGAGATCTTTTATTGAGTTTAAGTGGTTGCGGTTTTAGTTTTCGTTATGTATTGTATTTTGTAATCCTTTCTAATATATGTTGAGATACAGCTATGTATCATGTTTATTTATACTACTAAATTGATTGTTCCATTGGGATTTTCATTCCTTCTAACCATGAAAATATCACATGTAATGCACTGGCTCCAACCTAGAGGTGTTGGGGTGTTACACATAGGTAGTGGGTAAGGAATAAAAAGAAAGGAACTTGAGAGAAGACATTACATAAAAATCTGTTAACATATTTTTAATTGAGCCAAAAGGATTTATCAAATTTTTTAAGCCCATAGTAAGGCTTTTAGGTGGAAGGTTGGAATATAGAAAAAATATTTGAGAATACATTGTACATTCCAAGTGGATTGAGTGGTGTTTGTAAGTTGGTAGAGGTGGTGGCCATTTATAAGATGTAGGAGGGGAACATTCATAAAGTCTTGAAGTATTATTTTATTAAATATTTATTTTAGGTTTTAAATAGATTAAAAGTAATATTTTTATATTATAATATTATTATTGTTCGAAATCTCCTCAACCAATAGGGTTTGGAGATGTTCTTTTCATAAAATTAATCGTATCAATTAGATTTAACCCTTAGTTAAAAACATTAACTCTTACCAAGTCTTCATGTATTCTATTAATATATGGTTTCTATAGTTACTATATAATTACAATAGAATCCCAAGTAGAAATTAATGATTATTTTAAGATTATAAATTTGAGTTGAATGAATATAATTTATTTTGGAATATTAGAGAATTTTATTAAATAGTATTTGTCTTAAAAAAATCATTTATGTCAATTTTGACAGTATTTAGTAATTGACTTTTTTTAAAGTCGTAGAAAATTTATTCATTCAAAAAAAGACTTAAATCAAATATAATATGTCAATTTCATACTTAAAATTCAAGGATGGAGTCAAAATGTTTGAATTATATTTATTTTAATATTTATAATAACATTTATTTGAATCGTTCATTAATAAGGTAATCACTCCATCATCGTTGTGTCCTAAATAATATAATTTATTTAGTATCTAATAAATATAAATAAAATACAATTATTTATAAAGTATTTTTATCTTTAAATTTATTATTTATATTCAATGATATTAGTTATATGACCCTAGATTTAAATTAATTTAGTAATAGTTAATTTTTAATGTTATATTATACTTCAATTTAATTCTTATAACATGTCATTATCAAACCCATGCTGCACTATGGAATCCCAAAATCGACACAAGGAGGACCATAGTGGGAAATAACATATCCAATATGATTACGACACATTTTGAGGTAGTTTACTATTATTATAATATTACGTTTTCCACATGTTTACTATATTTACCCAATAATAATGGTAAATAAAAAAATATTATAAAGTAACTATTCATAATGTAAAAAAATAATAGGTACCTATTTAAACAATTTAGTCCTTATTATTAAAAATATGGAATCCATTTTTACAAAATTAAAAACACAGAATATAATGAAATTAATTTAATATTAATTCTCATTGTCAAAACCAATAAGTGAGTTTTTTGGAAATAGAAACTATCAAAATAATGACTTGTGTTTATTTAAAATTTAAAAAGTGAAATTATTTCCAATGAATAAAAATGGATTAAAAAATAGAAACATAATCCAATTAAACATAAAACCCAATTAAAATGAAAAACTATCTATACAAATAATTTAGATGAAAACCTAGTTTTGATATAATATGCAGCATTTTTCACTATTCGTTAAAAAATGAACATTATCAAGAAATTTTAAAAAATATGCAACCGATGTAAATATTGATATACATATTCTACATAATCATAAAATTTTATCAAATAGAACATAGAATTGTGTCAGAAACTATATTTAAATAGGGTTGTTCCTCAAAATTCTGTTAACAGACATTTTAAAATATATTAGAGTATTTTATACTTAAAATTCAATTTATTCTCATTTTAAGCCACTCAAATTTATTGGATAAATGTAAAAATAATTAAAAAAAATGTGTAATGTTATTGTAGTTAGTTTTGTTCATTTCCACCAATACATTTTCTTGAATTGACTAACATTTAAAATAATAATAATATCATTGTATAATTTTTTTGTATTACTCAATGTTGTGTGTAACGTTAGATTTTGGAGAAATCTATTGGTTTGTGTTTTGTATGCTATCAGAAAAAGTGTCATAATTAATGTAAAGTTAATATCAAAATCATATATATTAATAAATACTAAAATGTCTTATTCTCTAAATACATGGGTCGTTACATTATCCCCCCATTGGAAATTGTGCCCTTATAATTTTAAAATTAGACATGGAAACTTCAATGAAAATACCACATCAGAAAAATAATCAGTAAAACTATCACATTAATAGAATTAAATATATGTATAGAGGTCCCTCGAGATAAATCATAATGGGATTCAATGTATGAAAACATGGATATCGAATAAGGACTAACAATCTTATTTTAATGGAGAGTGATAGAAAACATGACCAGGAGAATGTTTACATTCTAAAAACCACAAACTTGTGATGGGTAAAATGGTCATTTATTCCACAATAATAAATCTAAATGGAAATCCTTTTTGTTTTACGTTCACTTTTATAAGGTTGATGAATTTATTTTGAGCATGACTAAGAACATATTGAAACATTATTACTTTCCAGGTATTGTTTTATCCAAATTTAAATATCTACCAAAAACTCATATTTTCTCCAAACAACGAGTTATCAAGACGAATTGGTCACACCTAGAGCACTATAATAAACATTTATGGAATTACATAATCCAAAAAATATATATGATATAATTACATTATCTTTAGAAATTAATCAAAATCAAACTGGATAGTAAAATATCATTTAATATCCAAAAAGGATAATATTTATAAAAATAAATAACAATTTTAATCTAAATAATTCTATAAACAAAACCCAAACGAGAAAAAATTACCATTAAACAATTAATTGTCCCTATAATTTCTCAAATAGATTAATCCAAACTTTTATTTGAACCAAAAATACTGATTCATTTTTTTCTCATTGTTTTCCATGATAAATCGTAATATTTATCTACAAATAACAAAGACTACTTATTAATGTATCACACATAAAATTGATTAACCTAATATCATATTGTTAATTATAGGATAATAATTATCCTAAATAACCCAAATATCCTTATTTACATAATAAAAACATATATTCTTAAGAAATTAAATTCAACCATTACTCCCCAAATAAAATCACATAGTATTCTATTTTCATTATGAATATAGGGTTCCCAAAATCAATAACATCTTCCAATATAACATAATATCCTAGTAATTTTCATTTAATAATGATATCCAATTGATAAAAAAGATATTCTGAAAATCAACTTATTTAAAATACCTAAAAACATTTCAGTAAAAATTATAAGGCATACTAACAACAGAACATCTCATAGGCCACTGGAAGGTTATAAATCTCACTCACACATTGGTTATTGGATTGATTCTTATAGCTTGGTCAAATGAGATGGGTTTTCACAAGGTATGTGTGTTTTCCTTTGTCGAAAACAATGTAATATTATAAAATTACCAACAATGAGATTGAATTCTAAAATCCACAATAACATATTTTAACAAAAAAATATAATCTCATACACCACATTTTTCATCCGAGAAATTAATAACACATAATTTCTTCAAAGGTGAATGTCCCCAAAAATACAATTAATCACCTTGAAATTTCATAACATATGTATCGTAAGGGGGTTTCTAAGGAATTTATCTTATGATCTACAATAATATTATAAACCCATGATGATATCCCTAACCCTTAAGAAAACATCATAAGATCCAATGTCGTCCAAACCATCCTCTAATACCAAATATATGGGCCCAGCTAAAAATAATACACAATCTTGAGTTATGTCAATAATTTTAATTTATTTCACATTTAAGATCTTTTTAGGTTTAGTGTTTTTTAGAAGTAGGGCCTATCTATAAAACTACATATCAAAAAATACACAGTTGAAAATTATATTCTATCCATTATTTTTCACAATAATAAATCTTTAAAAAAACAAGATTTATTTTCTGGATAAGAATAATCGTGAATTATTCCTCTCTCTTATCCTTCCATATACACTATGATAATAATATATAAAACATATTATGAGAATGAATAGATCAGAATGTAATATAAAATAATCATTAAAATCATTATTCACAGAATATTTAAAACATATGAAAACATTTTCACAAAATCATGATTTTTACCCATAAAATAGATAATACTTAGCTTACATCATGTAATGAAAAAAATACTATAATAGATCATCAAAATAATAAATATTAAAGGTAAAAAATAGAACCCATATCATAAATAAAATGTATATTTCATATCTACAGAGATAGTAACCATCATGGTAATGTTTGGAATACCAATCACATTAGATTCCTTAAATATCATAGGAGAAACATTATATTTTACCTCAGTCACATTACCCAATGCATTGGAGATCTATAACTGGTTTAGACAACCCGGTTTTATCACGAAACCACTCTTATACAAAAGTAATGGAAAATAACCATTGCATAATCGTAGCACAATAACCGAGCATAAAAGATAAATAAAATTTCTACTTTGAAATCCCACTTCAACTATACAATATCCACACTCATAAATAAAAACATGTTATTTTAAAATAAAATTTTAATCTTATAATATAAACATTAATACATAATAGTGATATAAAAGAGAAAAATTACATTAATGATATATATATATATATATTCAATTTTATTGAAATAAAAAATCCCCTTTTAAAACACAATTAAAAATGTTAACTGAATATTTATTAATCAAAGTGACCCATAGAGATAAATGTGCATATCATTATGAAATTTCTCTATGAATGGAAATAGAGATGAAGTCATTTAGAAAGTTCGAATCCATATATTAAAGATATATAAATGACATAATTATTAGTGGAAAATTTCAATACACCCAATATATGTGAATATTCGGTGTAAAACTATCACAGGTCATTAAAACATGTTATTTTAAAATTGAAACCATGACATGGACATTTAACACAATGAATTGAGATTGTGTAAATATTTCCCATATAATGATAATTTGGTTAATAAAAATAAATAAATTATGTGTATACTATAAATACAAATATATCATGTATAAATATAATATATGATATCATAAGTCATTTCTCCCATAATCATCGCACAACATAATCAAGATGTATGAAATTAACCAAAATAATGGAAATTTGGTTAAGAAGTTCCCTTACAATGTTCATATAAATGACATTAAAATTTATCAATGGGGTGATTATGTGTAGAAACTATATATCCACACCAAGGACATTTGGAATTGTAACCTAAATAAATTAATAGTTATTCCACACACAATAATGGCATAATATTATGAACTATGTATGCATAAAACCTAATAATTGGGAATTGAGTTTAGAAATTCTCTTACAAAGATCATTGTGTTAAAAAAAACAGGTTAAAAAATTATATTATATATAAATACACATAAATTTATTATAAATACATGAAATGATAACAAAATTCATTTCTCACATTGACATAGCATGACATAATCATGAAGTAAAATATTAATAAAATGATTGGAAATTGAGATATGAAGTTCCCTTACCAATTTCATATAAATAACGTAAGAATTTATCAATGGAGTGATTATGTGTCGAAATTGTATATCCACCCATATGAAAGTGTAAATTATAGAATAAATAAATATATAGTGATTAAAGACATAATTTAGGTATAATATAATCAATTGTGTTTGTGTAAAAACCAACGAGTGGAAATTGAGTTTATAAATTCCCTTAACTTGAATCTTACATGTCTCATTAGTTATTTAATTTAATGAAAAATAAACATAGGTAAATTTATAATTTCATAAGAACTATTTTAATTTTTAGTTTTCCTTTTATATCACTTATTACGATGTTATAATTATTCATGTGTGTAACACCCCAAGCTTCCACAATACACTTCTCTTTCAATAATGCAGAAGCTTGCATTGTATGCAAGGTCAAGATTCTAAAACATCACGACCAATCAATGTATCTGTTATGAATAGTAATACCCACTTTTTGAAATTTTATAAATTTTATTATTCTAATTGGACTTCAGTTTTGGATTCATAATATCGAAGTTATCCTATGTTTAATTTGTGGTATTTTTCTGATAACTTCAATTTTTTTTATGAATAGTCAAAATTACTAAAATTTTAATTAAAAACAACTTTTTTAATCAAAATAATTATTAGTGATAAATTATGAATTTGTGTGGTTTTAAAGTATATTTATAATATAATTTTACAATTTTATCCAATGGTTGTCATTGTATTTAAATTCACATTGATATTGGACATAAACAATTGTCATTCGTTTGATAGATATTGTGTCTTAAAACCACACTATTTGTATGGACCGCGGGAATTAACTATCTAATTTATTAATGAAATATAAATGTTTTGATTTTGGTAAAATGTACATCATTTTTGAATTTGGGATATCAAATATATCATAGGGTGAATTTTTGGTATTTTTCTGATAATGTTCATTTCTAATTAATAGTTAAAAATGTTGTATTTTGATTCGAAACTGCCTTTTCATCCAGTTTATTTATATAGTTATATTGTAATTTTAATTGGTTATAAATTATAATGGAATTATGTTTTTATCACTTAATAAAGAAAATTTCATTGGAAGTAATTTCACTTTTCAATTGGATGTAAAAATAAGTCAATCTTTTGATAGATTTTACTTCTTAAAAACACATCTTCTGTTTTGACAACGGAAATTATTTGTAAATTAATAACTGTAATTTATGGGTTATGAATTTGGTAAAATGAATTATAAATTTTTTATCAGAAGGTCCAAATTATGTAATTAAGACTCTTCTGTTTTTGGACAATATAAATAGTAACGACGACAATTATCTTTAAATATCATGATTAATTAGTAATCAGGTAGTTAATGGTAATGAAATAATATCATAATAAAAGTAAATGGCCCCAAAAAGTGTCCTAATTCTATTGGTTGTGTCATGGCCTACCATTGGATTAATTTTTACATATTAGGGACCCCATGTAATCACTTTTGTGTGATAGTGAGATTTTATCATTTTATTTGTAATGAAAGAAAAATATAACAAAAGAATGTAAAACCTAAATAAAACAATTTTAATTTTGTCTACATAAATTATAACTTAGACTATAAATATTCATTGGAATGATAAAAATATTTCCTACAAAATCTTATTTTTTTTATAATTTTTAGTCTTTATATAAATAAATTTATTTACAACACCATGATGATGCAGTGGTTACTTCATTAATGAACGATTTAAATAAAATCAAACAATAAGGTAAAATATAAGACTTAAACATGTATAAAGACTATTTTATGGGTGGATTTATAACCCTTATCACCTTATTATATAAATATATCATTTTTGGACCTTTAAAATCCGAAAATCATTTCATAATAAAGTAACATTTCAATCATTCCAAAAGAGACCCTCCTCTCCTCTTATAAAAGGCCCCACCTCTACCACCTAATTCACACCATAAAATCTATTTCGCTCAGACAACCACTGCCCAAATACTCTCTCAACTTCCCTATATTACTCCTAGAGTCCTAAATTTGGGAATAAGTCTTCCAAAGAAAGCCTATGGCTCAAATCAAAAAGAGTTACCTGATTTTAAGGTAATGTCTTCTCTTATGTTCTTTTGTTTTATTTTGCTTCTCCAACTCATTAAACCATTTTTATTACATTATTTTATAAAAACACCTGTATATTAAATATAATATCATTTTTTTATGTGATTTATTTGATTTACACTTACACACGCCTCCGTCTAATGGTTAAAGATCATACTGTTACTGTTTGTGGTGAATTACTTCCTCACAAAACGATGATTGTTCAATATTTTTTTACAACACACATAGTGGCCATTAAGATGTCACTATATTTATATATGGTATATATTATGTTTATGTTTCCCTTATTTTTCTTTATTATTAATTTATTTCATTTCTTTATAGTTTCCATTATGGGTAATAAGATATCTTCATTTTAGGAAGTGCGAACTACCGCCCCCTCAAAGTGATTTGAATCATTAATGCCATATGTGAGACATATAAAGGATGGAGTTAATGATATTATATATGATATTATACAATAATTATAATATAACTTTATATAATTATGATTTCATTCCACTAAATTTGAAATATTAACTAAAATAGTATTCATGCGTACGTACGGCTTACCGTCTCCATGAAAGGGTGCATTTCATTTCTTACCTGTAAATGTTATGTAATATTATAAATGAATGTATATAGTAGATATATATGATATATATGATATCAATATAATTAATATAATTATATAGATAATGGATATTATTACTACATGAACAACTTGTAATTATAATAAGTTTATTGTTGACTCAAGTACCAAAGATCGTCAAAACGACCGTTATTAACTTAAATGACTACATAATTTTCGTAACATGGTAATAAGTGATATAAAAGGAATAATGCACTTGAAAAATGTTCTTAATAAAGTATATACTATCTATAGTTTATTATTCATCATATTCATGAATGATCAAGTCAATTCAGACACGAGGTAATGGTTAATTCTACAACCTCTTCATTATTCAAGGTTGTTCATATGTAATTATCTACTATGACCTCATTATAATCCACATCCATGTTTCTTAAAAATGTCATTCAAAACCTTTTTACTATTTATTGGACAATGGGTTAATTTCATTTATACCCTTATTTGACCTTATATGTTTTTGAAAGGAATCTTTTCGTCATTTTCCAAACAATGTACTTTTGGGCGTTTTCGAAAAAAATAATGGTAAGAATGTTTTTTTAAGTTATACGGTGGGTGAGGCTAATTTCTGCCGTTATAAAATCGTTGAAGCTTCTCTTACAAGGTTATAAAAATATTTTCAAATTAAATGTTTTCTTTTAAAATTACGTGACTTATAAATTATATCAAAAAAGATATTTCTCTCAAATAGTTTTGATTTCACCTATGTCAACATCTTTTGATGGATATTAAGCTTATTTGAAGTTGATTTAGTATGATTCAATACATCCATATTGTATTGAAGGTTTTGTGATATGTCTGACTATGGATGTGTTATTAAAGGTTTATGGTGAAAGTATTGACATTTGGTATGCTAGTTTTAATACGAATGTTTATGTTATGTTTAATCCTATTCATATGAGAAATTCATTGGTCTTAATATGTGATTGGTGGAGCCCGTTGTAGCTCCTTGATGCTTCAGTAGGTATCGTGATACAAACTAGTGTTTTGTCACGATACCTTGAAAAAATCTTATTTTTAGTCTTCGCATGAGGTGTAAATACCCATAAAATTCAAGGGAAATTTTTTCTTAACTTTCTTTGGGATTTTACAAGAAGTCGGTTTCTGACGGAACATGATTCCAAGGCTCAGTGTGCTCGGAATTTCTATCTAAAGTTTAGCACGGGGACGTTCAGTGAAGGAACAAGTGGGTTTTTCTAACATTTGAACTGGTGCTCAGAATCAAATTTCGAGGTCACTGATGGATTCACAGCACTAGTAATTGCATAGGAACACCTTTTCTAGAGCTGCGTTTACACGAGAGATGTTTTTAAAAAATTTGGGAAGGTAAAATAAAATTGAGCATCAAATTTATTTTTCACTAAGTGGTTTAAATCATTGGGTGGAAGTTGGGGGAATCCACCCAACTTCCCATTGGAGGTTATGGGTGTGGTGGGGCCCACACAAACCCCACCCCTTCATCTTCCATAACCTTCCATAACCCTCATTTAATTTGAAAATTTGACTTAATGAATTGAGTGGATTAATTCAACCTTTTGAATTTATAACTTAAGTTATGTTAATAAAATAAGTGAGGGAGTTATTTTATTTTGGTTGGGGACTTGTATCTTGAGGGGTTTGGCAGAAATGCTAAGGGTGGCTTGAAGATCTCCATCTTCTTCGTCGAAGAACACGAAGAACGCGAAGAACGCACCGATCTCTGACGAAGAACACCAAATCCTCGGAGATCGACTACGCGACGCCCTATACCGCGACGCCAACGACGCCTTCTTCCGCGACGATTCTCCTTTCGCAATGCCTCCTTCTGTGATGGTTATTTCAGAGATGAACCTCCATTTAAGCTATGCTTGAGGCAGGGGTTTATGTGTTTTTATTAGTGAATTATTCTTGTCAACTATCCTCATTCAATTGGACCGCATGCTATCGTTTAACAGAAGGGGGCCGGACCACACAAACATGGACGACCCTCCTCACTTATTATTTTTGTGTTGTTGCAGTTCGAAGGAAAATGACGATGTGTCGTCGCACTGCGCGGGAACGAGCGGAAAGGATGTGCGGCGCCATCGCGTGGCGCATTGAAAATCGAACCAAGCCGCGGCGCCGTCGGCCGCGCCGGAAAAAACCCGAAGACATCGCTGCCGGAGCGGGGCTGCAGAGGAGGGGCGTGGTGTCGTCATGCCGCGTTGGACCAAAACAAGGCCACGGTAGAGTAGGGGAACCAGCGGCCAGAATCGGGCCGCCGGCGTCAGAAGAGGGGGGACCGGCCTTGCCGGTCCCGTGGCGGTAGAAGCCGGCCAGCCGGAGCAGGCTGGTCGGACAGGTGATGAACCGGGGGGTTCAAAACCCCAGGCTGGCTGGACGTGAGTGTCCCCCATTATGGGGTCACCGTTACAACAAGCGAAGGGCAGCCCCCCCCCCCCTCCCCCCCCCCCCTCCCCCCCCCCCCCTCCCCCCCCCCCCTCCCCCCCCCCCCCCCCCCCCGCATCCCGAACGGCTTGGCCGTTCGGCCGAGCCACCAGGCCAGCGCGTCGGGCCGCTGAGCCGAGCCGTGCCCAGGCCAGGCCACGCCCAAGTGGGCCGGGCCTTGACCCAGGTCGGGTCGACCCGGTTCGGGCCGGCCCAGGGGGTCTCGGGCCGGGTCGGTCCAGGCCCGAAACCCCCACTTCCGGACCTCTTTCGGTCATTTGCGCATATCTCGGCCTTCAGACCTCTGATCGATGCACTGTCAGCGGTGATGTGATCCTTGTAACGAGATAGTCATTTCAGTATATTACACTCAAGGTTTCGATGTCCTTTGGGTTTGTCCAGGTTGGTTCGTACACAAAACCAACAGGGCCTCGGAGCAGAAACACTTATAACTTGAGCTCCGGATGTCTGATTGACGTGCCGTTGACATTTATGGATTCCTCTAAGTGAGACGGACCTTTTGGCTTACTCCGCTCGAGGTTTGTACATAGTTGGAGTACGGTCAGGTTGGTTTTGTCTTAAAAACCAACCGGGCCCCTGGGACGAAAAAGCCAATATCTCTCAGACCGGGCATCCGATTGACCCACCGTCTGTGACGTTGAGTTCCGGTTGATGATACAGAACTTTTGGATACATCAACTCCGGACTATGTGTCAGTTGATGTATCAGCCCTCAGATCCTGGAGCGGACCCTCCTGAAAGAGCTTGCTGTGTGTGGGAACCCTAGAGCTGGCTGCGACTGCGATGATGATGACGACTGTACAGAAATCCTCTGTGGATTCGACGGCGACGACTACAGCACACAGCAATCCTACGTGAATTAGTGATACTGATCCTTTGTGGGTCCAATCCTATGTCGGTCAGCGCTTAGCAGTCCTATGTAGGCTAGCGCGTACAGATCCTGTGTGGGTCTGATCCTGTGTGGTTCATTGCGGGGGTTAGTTACCTATCGATCTTTTGTGTGTCATTACGGGGGTTAGTTACCTATCGATCCTTTGTGAGTCATTGTAGGGGTTAGTTACCTATCGATCCTTTGTGGGTCATTTCTAGGGTTAGTACCTATCCATCCTGTGTGGGTTCGATGACTTAGATAAATCGGTGGCTATATCTGATCATCTCTATCTTCATACGAAGAAGTATATCTGTGTGAGCTATTTCTTGACTTTCAATCCTTATCTTCAATATGATTGACATGATATCGTGTGTGGATTACATTATGCTTTCCTGTGTGGATTAGGTTTTGGTTTCCGGTGTGGACTGGGTTGTACTTGAGCTCTGATGTTGGAGCCGATTGAGAATTGGTGACTTAGGTATATGTATGGGCATATACCTAAGTAGTTTCAGGTATTACTTCGTGTTTTTATCTTTCCTTTTTGGAATATCCTTTGTGGATTTTGGGAGACCTTCGGGGGTCTCAGGGTCCCTATTGAGTAGCTTATACTCACCCTTGCACGGGCTATGCCCGCACTACGTTGTGTTGGTTGTAGACGACAGACAACGCTGATTGCGGTTGAGGCTTGTGGATCAGGTTGGTACCCAGAGGTGAACCACTAGGCGGATCGTACTCGGAGAAGACGGCTGGACCCGAGGAGCTGTGGAGTCTATCTGTACTCACCCTTCAGGTGTGACTTCTAGTGGATGGTTCGAGGCTGCGACTTTACTTTCAGTTGATGTTTTCCCTTTCCAGTTGTACTTTACTTTCAGTTTGGGTTTGTATACTGTCCCACTTACTTTTCTGCACTTACTTTTGTATCAGTTTTTACTTAGTGTTTACTTCTACTGCTTGCTTGCTCTGTGGTGTTTGTTTACTTTACAAAGGAAATTCCTTCCCTTTTTAATGGGAATTACTCCTTGGTGCTATTCTCCAGCCCCAGGCCTATGGAAGACGGTCTTGGGGTAGTCACGACATGGGCCCCGAGGAGGGGTCGTGACATGAGGCCTTGGCTACGTTGTTATGATAGACTATCATTATGCATTCCATCATTATGAAAGTGGTTATTGATATTGCATTTGATTATTCGAGTAGTAGATTATCCTTGGGAATAAGTAAATGGCATTATTTAATTTTATTTTTGCAATATTATGATGAAGTTCTAGTTTAAATGGCTTTTGTTTTAGTTATACATTTCCTTAAATGTTTATTTTTATTTATGAATGTTTCTGCTATATTGTTATCCTTAATGAGCATCTGAGCTCACCCCTTTATATGTTATATTTTTCCCAGGATATGGAGAAATATTTTATGACTGACCTGTGGGGGTAGTCTGATGGTGATATGAGTGTGGACTATAGAGACTTGGTTATTATAGTTTTTCACTTTATGATGTGATGCAACTTTTATGAATGTATCTAGTGTTTCCAAATCTATGAAACTAATAGGTCTTTTGAGACTTAATCATTTGTGATCATGCTTATGTTACGTAATAATTCAATGACTCTGGGTAACTTGGGTCGGGGCATTATATTTGGTATCAGTGGCAGTTTAGTTCAATCCTTGGAAGCTTGATTTAGATAAACTTTGATTAGAGCACATTACCCTAAGAGAGTCTTTGAGGGTTAGTATAAAATAACATCCTAGAATTTTGGTAAATTATATATTTTGTGTATTTTCTGAGAAATACATCCATGTCTGGACACGACCAGGTAGAGGCGGCTCTGGAACATATATACCTTGGGGTAACACCTGAAAACACCGCTTTGAGCTAGACTCGAACGAGAATTGGTGCATGACAACGATCCTTACTGCACTCTTGGTTACGACACTCATGGGGGATATTCTTAGGATAATTCACGATTTGTTTACAAACCATTATGAAGGTTTTATGGGTATATACATCATAAAGGAAAACATTTTTGTGATTATGTATTATATCAATAAAATGTTCAATTTATGTTAGGTGTTTTGCATGTTTGTTATTATGTATTTCTATTCATAAACTAATCATGTTTATGGAATTATCTAGAAATGGAACCTAGTCAAAGGAATAGAAACTGTATCAATGCACACACTCCAGGTAGTGATTTATTTCATGCTCGAGATAATTATACTGGAGCTGGTGATACAACTGGTGTTGATCATCTTTTCACCATACTGCGACAACTCACTTAGGTTATGAATAATAACCATACTCGAATGGAGCACCCTAATCCGCAATGTGGAGGTTCAATGTTAGACTGCTTCATGAGGAAACAACCACAAAAATTTAATGGGAGTAAAAATACCTTAATATCTGAGCCATGGATACATACCTTAGAGAAGATATTCCATTCCATGGGGAGTAGTGAAAGGGAAAAGGTTATCATGGCAGTTTACCGCCTCACTAGAGATGCTGATAAATGGTGGTCATTGATTCAAAACTCAAAGGAAGATGATGAAGTATCAAATATGGAATGGAGGGATTCCAAAGAGATTTTCTTAGAAAAATATTTTCCTCGTGACCATCAAGCTGATATGGAAAGGAAATTTATAAGTCTTAGACAAAATGAGGATGAGAATGTCGCAATGTATGAGTCTAATTTTAAAAGGTTAGCAAGGCATGTTGTAGATTATATACGTAACCCAATATTTATGATTGATCGTTTCTTTGATGGGTTAAAAGAATTCCTCCGTCAAGAAATATTATCATAATATTTCTCAACATACAATGATATAGTATCATGTGCTTTCAAGACAGAAAAGGAATTCTCTAAATCTTATAACAATAAAGTAAAGTCAGAGAAGAAGAAAATTGTGGAAAAAGAGACAAATTAAGGGAAAATGGAAATAATAATTTTCTATTATGCAATAATTGTGGGAATAATCACCCCAGTACTTGCCTAAATGGAATGGGAGTTTGTTATAAATGTGGGGAAAAAGGTCACCAGGCTCGTGATTGAAAGGTAAAGAAAGAGGATGTCAATATTGAATGATACGATTGTAGAGAAATGGGGAATTATGCAAATGAATGCCCTAAGCGCCAAGGAAACTTACCACAGGAAAGGCCAAGGTAGCAAGGCCAAGCTTATGCTGTTACTTGAGATGAAATTGAATAATTATTGTATTTGTGTTTTTGGACTCAAGAACAATATTATGGTTATTATAATAATGTGATATATATAATAATTGTACTGCGGTACATGTTTTTTTCATTAAGGTTTTAATATGATCAAGGTAATCATATTTTTAGTATGTGACAATAATAGAAACAATAATTTGTTTGGGTAATCTGATGTTACAATCGATTTTAGGATTTAGAGACCTTTTAGATAAAGTATAGATAGGGGTATTTTGGAAAACTATAAATGTTGGAATGGATTAAGATGAACTTTGGATATTATTGTTTAAGGTTAAAACATTTCTGAAGATTATTTTTGGAATATTATAGTACTATTTTTTTAGGAAAAGGACAACCTATAGGTCGGGGGATAACCCGTCAGGTTGGACAAAGCTGTAGGAATCGAACCCACAACCATAGTGTGACAGGCCAATATTACCTACCACTAGCCAATAGTAAGTCCCTGGTTATTTCAAAATAGTTTTCCTAATCTAAATGGTATTTGTTAATATTTGTCACCTTGTACAATTAAGATAAATATAATATTTTTTAGGTCTATTACCTTTTGGAGTGAATGATGGGTTTGTGGTAAAAATTAATTAACGAATGAAAGACTACATGACAAGTAAGTAAATTTCATTACATTCTTAGTAAATCTCCAAAATAATTTCCTCAACATTATAAATGATATCTTAAATCAAAATCGTTGTCGGTTAACTTATCCAACTGGGGAATCAATGACTATTTAACCAATCACATGTTTTTTATTTTCTTGTAAATAACTTTCTCCTAATTCTATTTTCTTCAACACTCCATCATTCCTTGATGGTTTGTTTCTCCTCCATATCCTTGTTTTCATAGAATCCTAGTATGGGCTATCTCTAGTGTCCATTGAAATTCACTTTCTTTCTTTTAATGTTATATTTTTACTAAGCCTTTTTTTGATATGGTTTTTTCCACAAATGTATTGTCGATTTTAAACCTTTTATTTGCAAAGAACAATCTCAAATTGCAAGGAAACAATTTATTGAAGGGGGGATAATGTAACACCCCATGCTTCCTTGATACTCTTATCTTTCAATAATGCAGTAGCTTGCATTGTACGCAAGTTCAAGATTTTAACACACTGCGACCAATCAAAGTAGCCATTATGAATAGTAATACCCACTTTTTGAAATTTTATATATTTTATTATTAAAATTGTAAATTTGTTTTGGATTCAGAATATCTAAATTATCCTATGTTGAATTTTTGGTATGTTTGTGATAACTTCCAATTTTTGATGAATAGTGAAAATTACTAAATTTTAATTAAAAACATCTTTTTTAATCAAAATAAATAATATTGATAAATTATGAATTTGAGTGGTTTTAAAGTATATTTAGAATATATTTTTACAATTTTATCCAATGGTGGTCATTATAATTAATTTCACTTTGAAATTGGACATAAACAATTGTCAATCTTTTGATGGAAATTGTGTCTTAAAAACACGCTATTTGTTTGGACATCGAGAATTAAATATCTAATTTATTAATGAAAATTATATGTTTATAATTTGGTAAAATGGAAAACAATATTTAATTTGAGATATCAAATATTTCATAGGGTGAATTTTTGGTATTTTCCACATAATAATCATTTTTAATGAATAGTGAAAATGTTGTATTTTGATTCAAAACTGCCTTTTAATCCTATTTATTTCTATATTTAGATTGTCATTATAATTGGTTTTAAAGTATAATATAATTATTTTGTATAACTTAATACAATTTTTTTCATTGGACGTAATTTCACTTTTCATTTGGATGTAAAAACAATTCAATCGTTTGATAGATTTTACATCTTAAAAACCCGTATTTGGTTTTGACAACAGGAATTATATTTAATTTAACTACTGAAAGTTCTGTGTTTAGAATATGGTAAAATGGATTACATATTTGGAATCAGAAGGCCAAAATTATTTAATTAATATTCTTTTGTTTTTGGACATTATGAATAGTAACGACGACAATTATCTTTAAATATCATGATTAATTAGTAATCGGGTAGTTAAGGGAAATGAAATAATATCCTAATAAAATAAAATGACCCCAACATGTGTCCTAATGATATTTTTTGTGTCATGGCCGACCATGGTATTCCTTGTGACAACCTAGGGACCCCATGTAATCACATTTGTGTGATATTGACATTTTATCATTTTCTTTGTAAAGAAAGGAAAATATAACAATAGTATATAACACCTAAGTAAAACAATTTTAATTTTGTCTAAATAAATGATCTCATATACTATAAATAATCATTGGAAATATAAAAATATTTCCTAAATCATTGTAATTTTTTTATAATTTTTAGATATTAAATATATAATTTTATTTATGACACCATGATGATGCAGTGATTACCTCATTAATGAACGATGTAAATAAAATGAAATGATAAGGTAAACTCTAATACATAAACTTGTCTAAATCCAATTGGATGGGTGTATTTCGAACCCTTATCACCTTATTATATAAATATATCATTTTGTGACCTTTAAAATCCGAAAATAATTTCATAATAATGTCGCATTTCAATATTTCTAAAAGCAACCCTCCTCTCCTATTATAAAAGGCCCCCACCTCTACCACCTTATTCACACCATAAAAGCCATTTCGATCATCCAAACTCTACCCAAATACTCTCTCAAAATCCCTCTCCTACTCCTAGAATCCTTAGTTTAGAAACAAGTCTTCCCAAGGAAGCCTTTGTATCAAATCAAAAAGGGTTACCTGATTTTATGGTAATGCCTTCTCTTATGTTCTTCTATTTTATTTTTCTTCTCCAACTTCTTAAACCCTTTTTATTCCATTATTTGATAACAAAACTAGTATATTAAATATAATTGGATGTTTTTAAGAGATTTATTTGATGTATACTTACACACACCTCTTTCTAATGGTTAAAGAACATACTGTTTCTGTGGGTGATTAATTACTGCCTCACAGAATGATGATTGTTCAATCTTCTTTTTACACCTATCATGGTGGCCATTAAGATGTCGCTATATTTATATATGATATCTATTATGTTTATTTTTTTCTTATGCTTCTTTAATTTTCATTGATGTCATTCCTTTATAGTTTTTATTATGGATAAACGTGATATCCTCATTTTAGGAAATGTAGACTACCGCCCCCTCAAAGTGATTTGAATCGTTAATGCCATATGTGAGACATATAAATAATGGATTTAATGATATTATATATGATATTATACAATAATTATAATATAACTTTATATCATTATGATTTAATTCCTTAAAATATGAAATATAAACAAAATTAGCGTTCATGCGTACGTACGACTTACCGTCTCCATGAAACGGTGCATTTCATTTATTACCTCTAAATGATATGTAATATTATAATTGCATTTATATACTGGATATATATGATATATATGATATAAATATCATTAATATAATTCTAGAGAAAATGGACATTCTACCACAAGGACAAGTTGTAATTATAAGAATTTTATTGTTGACTTGAGTACCAAAGATCGACAGAACAACCGTTATTAACATAAATGGCTACATAATTTTCATAACAAGGTAATCTGTGATATAATAAGAATAATGAACATGAAGAACATTCTTAAGAAAGTAGATATTAACTCTAGTTTATTATTCAGGAGATTACATAACGATCGCATCAATTTAGACACGAGGTAAGCGTTAATTCTATAACCTCTTCATTATTAAAGGTTGTTCATATGTAATTATCTACTGGGACCTCTTTATTATCCACATCCAGGTTCCGTAAAAATTTTATTCAAAACAATTTTACTATTTATTAGAAAATGGGTTAAATTCATTTATACCCTTATTTGACCTTATATGTTTTTGAATGGAATCTTTCAGTCATTTTCTAAATAAGTTACTCTTGGACATTTTCAAAATAATTAAGGTAAGAATGTTTTTCTTAACATATACTGTGGGTGCAGATATTTTACGCCATTGTAAAATTGTTGAATCATCCCTTACAAGATTATAGGAATATTTTCAAAGTAAGTGTTTTCTTTTACAATTATGTGACTTTTTAATGATTTCAAAAAAGATATTTCTCTCAAATAATTTTGATTTCATCAATGTCAACATCTTTGGATGGATTTTATGCTTATTTGAAGATGATTTATTATGATTCAAAACATCCATGTTGTATTGAAGGTTTTGTGATATGTTTGACTGTGGATGTGTTATTCATGTTTTATGGATAAAATATTGACATTTCGTATGATAGTTTTAATACGAATGTTTATTTTATGTTTAAACCTATTTATATGAGGAATGCATTAGACATAATAAGTGATGGGTAGAGCCCGCTATACCTCCCCGATGAAACGGTAGGTCTCATGAGACAAACTAGTGTCTTGGCACGAGGCCTTGACAAAATCTTATTTGTAGTATTGGCACGAGGCCTTGGCTATGGGGTTATGATAGTCTGTCATTATGTATTCTATTATTATGAATATGGTTATTGATATTGAATGTGATTATTCGACTAGTATAATATCCATGTGAATAATTAAATGGAATTATTTCATTTAATTATTCACATATTATGTTGAAGTTCAAGTTTAAAAGGCTTTTGTTTTAGTTATACATTGCCTTAAATGATTATGTTTATTTATGAAAGTTTCTGCTATATTGTTATCCTTACAGAGAATCTGAGCTCAGCCCTTTCAATGTTTTATTTTTCCTAGGGCACTAAGAAATATTTTATTACTGACCAGCATAGATAGTCTGAAAGGGATATGAGTGTAGACTATAGAGACTATGTTATTTAGTTTTTTCACTTTATGATGTAATGTAACATTTATTAATGTATCTAGTGTTTCCAAGGATACTAAACTAATTGGTTATTTAAGATGTGATCTTTTGTGATCATTCCAATGTTACGTAATAATGCACCAACTCTGGGTAACTGGTGTCGGGGCATTACAATGTGCATATCGGTCGTTTTGTCGATATTCGGTTCTTGAGTTTAAAATGAACTTGTTCAATTTAAATTGTACATGTTGTCAAAATTAAAGCATCTCCTGAATATTATTAATGATAAATATATCATATATATCCATTATATAGGTTTTTATAAATGTCTATGACATTTTGTGATCATAAATTAAATGAACAGTTCATGGAGACAGTAGGTCCTACGTACATAAGAACGCTACATTTATTTCTTGGTCATATTAATGGAATGAAAACTATATGATGCATTTGTAATTTATAAATAGATTATATATATATGTTATATATGTTACATAATTTCATTAAATCCATCCATTCTACATTACATGTATGGAATGAATGATTCATATAACATTGAGGGGGCGGTAGTCCACACATACTCAAATAAAATTATCATATTTACACATTATGGAATGAATAATGATATGTTGAAAATAAAAATAAAAAAATATATATAATATACAAATTTAATATTTCATATATAATCACACTTCCATCATGATTACCCCCATTAGTGGTTATATAATAAAATTTAACAATCATCATTTCGTGAGGCAGTAGTTCACTGTACATAAAAACATTATGTTCGTTACCATAAGATTATGGTGTATGTTAGTGATGTTCGAATCCTTATCATAAAAACATCCTAGTATATAAAGGATACATTTTTTGTTTAATCAAATAATAATAATATCATTATGTGTTGATAAGGAAACTACCAGAATGGAAGATGAGAGATGTCATTACCTCTAAATCATCCACTTCATTTAATTTAAACCAAAAGGCATTCTTCAATTTCTTTCTTCCAAAAGGTAACGCTTCAAGGAGGAAGGGAGGAATGTTTGGATCTTATTTGATTATAATTTTGATGAGACAAATGGTATTAGAGGTTTCTATATGTGGGTAGAGTTGGTTTTCTTTTATAAGAGGGAGTAGGTGCACTTTTGCAATGTCTTGAAATATTATTTTAATAAAAATTTATTTTAGGATTTTTATTGTTATAATGTAATATATTTCAAGGATATGATGACAAAAGGTTGAAATACCCACAAAAAATTTGTTTTAGACACGTTTAGGACTCAAAATAAAGATTCTCTTATAGATTTAATCATACGTTAAAAATATAATCTCTTATCACATCTTTTTTTATATTCATAATTATGGTTATAATAGTTAAAATAAAATGAAAGGAGAACAAAAAATGGAACATTAATGAAAATTTAAACATTATATATCTCTGTTGATGGGATATTAGATTTTTTGGACTATTATAGCATATAATAAAATATTTCTATTTGTAAAACTCATGTATTCCAATTTTGACACAATTTAGTAATTTGTTTCCTATTAAATTCATAAATATTTATTCCTTATAACCAAAGGTAATTTAAAAAAAATATGTTAATATAATCGTTACAATTTGGGGAAGGCATCAAAATTTCCAAATTATATTTATTTTAATATTTATAATATGAAATATTTTAATATTATTATTACACTTCTTCACCATATTGACTATTTAAACATGGTAAATAAAAATAATTTTTGAAGTTACTATTTATAATGTCCAAAAAAAAGGAATCAATTTACAAATTTTGACCATCTAATTCCAAATATGGTATCCATTTTTTTATATTCGAAACATATAAATTATAACAATTAATTTGAAATTTATATCCATTGTGAAAACCAAAAAGTGGGTTTTTAAGAAGTAAAAAAAATTAAAAGATTGACATCTATTTATGTCCAATTTAAAAGTGAAATTATTTTTAATGACCAGCATTATATTAAATAAAAAAATAATCTAACTAAATTTAAAAAATATTAAAAATAAAAAATAAATTTTCTATCAAAATTGGTTAATAGGTGGTTTGGAATTAAAATGCAATATTTTACACTATTAATTAAATAATTAAATTTTTATAAAAATTAAAAAAAAAATCAACCAAAGTAAATTTTGATGTCTAGATTCTAAAGAATAAAATTATTTTTAAAAATATAACATATAAAATATGACATAAACTATATTTAATAATGTCTTTTCATCAAAAGGCAGTAATCCGACCATTTAAATAATATTAGAGTATTATTTGTTTAAAACTATATTCATTCTCATTTTAAGCCTCTAAATTCTCAGTAAAAATAGTAAAAATAGTAAACAAACATGTAAATTCTTATTTTTGTTAGTTCTAATTTTCCTACAAATACAATTCCTATGCCTTAATTACCATTTAAAATAATAATAATATTATTATATTATCTTCCCATATAACTAAATGTTGTGTGAACCATAAAATTCTGAGAAACCTATTTTTGTGTATTGGGTAAACAATCAGGAACTGTTTCTACATTAACATAAATTTAATGTCTTATTAAAAAATATTAATAAATATTAAAATGTATTATTCTATTAATACATGGGTCATTAAATATAATTCCATTCATTTGTTTCTTTTGGAAGATAAATGGTGCTTATGAATGTACATGGGAGAATGAGTTCGTAATTAGCTCTCAATTTCCATTATTTTTCAATGATTTTTGACATGATAATTATTACATTGATTAATTTATGATTTTATTAATGAAATTTCTTTTTTATGTTACTTCATCTTATGACGTGTTATTTGAGTTCATGTTATAGAGAGATCCCTAATGGGTAACTTAAGGGATAGTTCTTTCTATTACCCATTATTTTCTTTCCTAGTTTATTGTGATCTTGAGTTTTTGAACTAATTGAGATGTTTTTTATTAATGTGTTAGTTTTTTTAAAAAAATTATTTTCATAATTTGGTATTGGGTTGTTTTTTGAGCGAATTATGAGTTTTTTCATGTTTAGGGAGTGGATTTTATTCTAGTTCTCTATTCACTAAACCTTGCTGCTAGCCTTGTCGTTGGTCATAGTGAGGCTTGTTTTTTTATCAATGGTTATGGTGAGCTTTATTTTTTAAAGTTGATTGATTGGATAGTGAAACATCTATAGTGTGGGGGTGGTGTTTTGATGTTTTCATTATGTAAAATTTTTTTGGAATCCATGACTGCAGTGGAGGGTGTGGTGTGGTGGGGAGTCAGATTAATTATTACAATTTAATATAATGATCAATGAACTTATAAGATTAACATTTTATTGATATTTAAACTTAATGCATTTCATTATATGATATGGGGTTCACTAAAACACATTGGTTCATGGGCATGGTGGTGAGCCAAGGTATGGTTGAGTTGAGTGGAGATAAATGGTAATGAAAACTATGGTATCACCATGTCATAATCTTTGTAACGACAAGTGAAAACAGTGAAGTAATATACTCTACATGTGCGTGCGTATCAACAGTTTTCATCAAGATTTTGAAATTATGTGTTTCATTCTTAGTGTATTTAACCATTCCATCGAAATCAGTCAAAATAATTTTTAAATGGTTATGAGGATTGTGGGTGACATGGATGTTTCAAAGAGCTGAGAATATGCTTTATATCTAAATTAGGGAATCCATGAAAATGGATTAATTCACCAATTTTTTTTGGATTCCAATCATTATATCTAGATAAATATGTGGTCAAATATATATTAGTACAACATTTATTTTCTCTATATAAATAAAATATGATATTAATCCCTCTTAATTCTTGCCAATCATTTCATTCAGGTTATTAAAGCTCTTAGATCAAAGGGTTTAGAATCTCTTAATTATATGTACTCTACTATCCCCTTATCATATTCTTGTTTTTCCCAATTTATTTTATATTTTTTTAGTGTGGTTTCTAGTGTTGTGGAATATTTTTTCGTATGTCCTACAGTTCTTTATCTAGTTATTGGTTTTTGTGTGGTTTTTATTATTTGTGGTGGTGATTGATTTTTTATTTCTCTAATATTTTTTGGTTATTAATTTGTGGTTGATATTGGGAAAGAAGATTCATAACATTTACATACATTATCCATTGATTTGGAGTTATTATGTCTACACTTATTTGATAATGTAGTGGAATTATCCCCATAAAAATAATATTGAAATTAAGAGTGTAATGTTTTTAGAGGGGTGTTGTGATTCACATTTTTTTATGTTATGTTTGCGTAATGACTCATAGTATTTTACAGATTTAATAATTTAGCTGTTATATGGTTAATATAGTACATTAGTTTGTCTAATGTTTGAAAATTTAAAGACAATTTACATATAGTAAGATCATGGAAAAAATGAATGAGGCATATAAATAGAGTATATTTTTTAAACTACTAGATATGAAAGGAGTTGTTTACATTGGATATTTATATTTTTTTTATATGATCATTATATTTTTTATTAGACAATGAAATATGATCATTGTTAATTTATAAATTTAGATTAGTAATGGATAACCTTATTTGATGATATTATTTTTTAGGGAGGTTGAGTTTCTAATAGTGATGTTTATGCTTATATCATTATGGTTATGGATATGGCTTCCTCTTGAATTTATTGTCAGGAAAAAATATTGTATTCCATTATATACACATTAGGATGGAATATCCATCTATATATTCTGATATACAATACATAGTGTGTCTATTTGATTTATTGATGAATGGATTATTTTTAATAGGGTATGGTAGTTTCTCAATGCCAGTGATTGTTGAATATAATTAATTGTGTATAAAGGTGACAATGATGTCTTCAAGATAAATATTATGCGTTTTGAAATTGGTTTTATTATATTTATTATTCATTGATGAATTTTTTATTGTCTTTGGATATTTTGTTTCATTACTTCTTTATATATATTTTTTATGCTCTATGACTACTTCTTTCATGAGGTAGCTAAGATAGAGTCATATAAAGAGTAATAATTTTTAATGGTAAATTAATTATCAATGAATTTATTGGAATCATTTTTTATATTGGTAATCATTTAAAAATGGACACCATGGATTTGGATGGATAAAATCCTTAAATTTTTTCTTGAAATATGTAATTTTATTATGAATCGTAAAAGAACATTGGATTATTTTAGCCAATTTTAATAGGTAAAATATATTTGATGAATTTAATATATAATGAAAATGGTAATTTTTATGTCATTAGCTAAATGATGATGATGAATATTTATTCATTAAATCTTTACTAAGCATGTTAATTCTATTTAATAAAATAGAATCCATTTAATCTAGTGGAATAATAGCTATATTTTGAGTATATTATTGGTAATTTCATATATATAGGTTGTATTATGAATAATATTTTTTTTTATTTCATATGAACCTCAAATGAGATAACTAATTATATATACATCAATATGTTTTTATTTGATTGTTTCCCCCAACATCAATGTTGGTGACAGAACAAATATTTGACTACATCACATCCCCTATTATCCTAAAATTATGTAAAGAGTATGTATTTGTATTGTCTATTTTATTGATTAATAAATATTTTATGTCCATACACGTTCTATGATTGATCCATATATTACCATAAATATGTATGTGAATATAGCACCTTGATGTTATAACATTTTGAAGTATTCCAACTATAGTGATTATGGTTATAAGATGAGTTCTTATTCATGATCTGTAATGGAATTCATTATAGGAAATTATACATTGGTTGTTTAAAATTTGAGACAATGAACCCTAGTCTTTTACTCATTATTTCCAAATAAATTATATTACATAATTTATGAAAAACAAAAATATAATAAAAAATTACGTCAAACCCATATTAATATATAATTTGTTTATTTATAATCACTTTCTACATGAATATTAGTTAGTTTTTCCTATTTTCCCACATTGGGTTGTTTTATTTTTTAACACTTGTACTGGTTTGCTAATAGTATTGTCAGTATTCTTTTTTATCCTGAATTTCAATAGTAAATATTCATTACTATTACAATAATTGATTTTTTATATTGATTTTTTATTATTGAATATCTTTTTAAGGGTTTTTCAATCATTATATGTGAAGTGAAATTTCATAATAGTCACATTTTTATGGATTTCTTAACCAATGAATGGCGTTTTCAAATTTAATGGGTTAATAATTTATGTACCTATTATATAAAAACTATATCAACCATTGTTTTCTTTTTTGTTGGAATTACTAGTTAAACCATATTTTTTATTTTTGGGGTCATACTGACATTATTTTTATATTTCAGATCTTTATTATGAGATTTTCAATGCTACATGGTGTTATTTAAAATTGGAATAAATTCCCCATTTATTCATAGGGGGTTTTGATATTTTTGTGTACACCAGTGCATGTATTTTTCATAAAATGATCAGAAAGAGTTTAATGGTTTGATTTAATAGTGAGCCCATTAAGGGGAACTATGTGGGATATCTGCTGCACTTTATAGATAGTACGCAGAAGATGCACACGGTTTGTCAAAATTTGTGGCCTTACCTCCAAACATAGACCAACATAGGTAGTGGGTTCACATAGTTGGTGAATGGATTGAAAAAATAATGTGAAAATACAAAGTGAACTATTATAAAAAGGTGACAGTTTGGATAGTGTTTGTGCACAGTTATTTCACAGTTGAAAAATCTATGAAACCTTGCCATTCCCCTATTTAAAAATTGGGAAATTACAAAACAACCCCTCACCACTTTTATATATTGTTTTCATTTTTTCTCTCCTCCCACATAAATACCAACCAACATATATTTAGCTCATTTTATACCATATTTATGGTTTTAGGATCCCTCCACCATTAAATCTCTATTATGAACTCTACCAAGTGCATTGTATGTGTAGTGGTATGTCCATCAATCCTCTTACTTATATTTCTCATATATATCGATATAAATAATTATAAATACATGTGATTTATTTTAACTTATTTTTATGGTGTTTATATAGAATCATGATATTTTTTTCAGTTCTTGTTAGTTGATTATATTCAATAAAAGATCGGTTAGGACTTTGATAATGGTAACTAGCATCCACCATAAATTTATGGACGGTATGTGATTCATTATTTAATAAAAAAATATGGTTGTCTATGGGAACCATTAATAAATTGGGTATATTATTTAAATTGACGTGATTATGTCCTGAGATACCGATGGCTATTTTTTATTCTAATTAATTATTCAAATATGGGTAAGGTTATTTTGATCAATTGAGCATGTTAGGTCTGATTTATAAATTGATTAATTAAATGTATTACAATTACATTTATTCCATGGGAATGTGTTGTGAATAGAACAAGTAATTGATGTTTTTTATCACTAATATTCATATTAAATGGGTTTTCAGGATGAGGGTGTGACCCAACAAACATGAGGTCATGTTGATCACTACGCTTAAGTGGCATGGTCATAAAAAATCAGTTGAATAATTAATTAGGTTGATGGAATCACACTTGGGTCATTAGATGGAATTAGCCAATTTGATATGGGTGACATGTTTCCTTGTGGAATCATGGTTTTCATTTTTTTGTAATAGAAAATATTAGTGACTATAGCTCACCATTATTGATCTTCAACACCATGGGATTTGTGTACAATATGATAAGGTGAAGTCGATGTGGTGTGGACCAATCATTTTTTGTGTACACATTCATAGATCATGATGATTAGGGGGTGGTGTTGAAAATAAATTATAGCGGAGTTGATCATAGTAAAAAAAATGGGTGTTGGTGATGAACCCTTATAAAAGGGTGTTGAGATTATCAGTATGGGGATAATGCTTATAATTATATATGTGGCAGATGGTCTCCAATTATTGGTGGAATGATATCACCATGCATCCAGACATCATGTTGTTGACCCAATGTCGATTTATTATATAAAGGATGATGGATATCATCCTACATTTGGATATAGGGATATTAATCCAACATTGAATTTACAAATATTGGTATAAAAGAACTTGTAAAAATATATTTCCATGTCATTGGAATGTAGATTACATAATTAATGGAACATTTGGTTTTTTATGGAATGAGGTGTCAGTGATAATTGTAATGGATAAGTATGAGGGATATCCATGTATAATATTATTTAGTGTATTAAAAAGGATGTAATCCACAGTTCCTGTCTAATAAAAATATTTGTTGGAAATGATTTAGTGCATGTAATATATATATTTGTGGGAATGTATTCAGAGATATATTGGAATTAGTCAAAAAAGGTAACTGTTAACTTTTGGCTATTGAGAACATGTGTAGAAAATAATTTAATCTATATTCGATTTGCTTCTATTTATTTACCAATTAATAGATTGTATAATTTCTAATGTAAGATAACACCGGTTGGGGGTTGACTACTGAGTTCATACTCACACCCAAGATGGGCCCCTTGTTATTTGTTTAGACATTATGGGTTTGAGATGATGTAAGGATTTATGTTGCACTATAGTAATTAGAGATGCACTACATTTATTAGGATGGATGGAGGTGGACTTGGTGGATCAATTTTATTGAGTTGTATCACATTTTTGGTTCTCGAACATATGTTTTAATGTGGTTATTCATAAGAGACCATACTAATCATTTTTGTATGACCACTTATGGCATGAACATTTTTTCTTCTTATTTTATGATGCCTCATTGGAAAGTTCTTAATGTTATTGTTTTTAGTACCTTGTTTATTTATGTTTCTTCATTGATTATGATATATATATATATGTATACAATTATTATTATAATAAATATAGGGAATATTCTCCATAAAATCACCTAATTGATCCCTCAATACTAGTTGATATCCCTTTGCATATGGGAAGCGCACCTGAGGCTAGGTGCCAACCTACCCAAGGCTTTTATTTTGTAGAGAACCTAATTGAGGCACTAAAAATTCAATCATATAAAATTACATTAAGTTTTTGAATTAATATTTGGGATATGGATGACCTAACAATATAATTTTTTTAAAAATGAGTAATGATATCATGTTTTGTTTCCTACAATTCCATACTTAGGGGGAAACCAGGTTTCCAATGGTGTAAATTGATGTGGTGATTTTAAATTTTACTACATATTGATTTCCACCATGAGTAGTGAAAATTGAAATGATTTTATTATATTATGATATTTTGACCCTTGGCCCTGTATAGAAATGGAAGAGTATTTATTTATCATGGTAGTAATTTAGGTTCATATGAGGTTTGTTTTTACTTGGGAGTGTTATTTGGATCTTGGAATGCGCTAAGAGGGTTTGGAATATTTGATGTTAAAAGAAAAAATAAAAAACAACTTACTACTTATAATTTTTGGTTGAATTATAATTAGCTACATAATGTTTGTGATATCTAGAAATACATGATATATGGAAATTGATTTTGTTAGGGGTGGGAATTGGCCCTAGGGCTAGATGAAATATAATATAAGACTCCTTTATGTTTAGATAATGTCCCATGAAGTTGGATGATAGGTGACATGGGTGTGGTGGGGGAGTGTAATGTTTGTGAGATTGAATACCTATTAAAATATTACAAATATGTGATATGTATATGAATTTAATGTCTTTTTTACCATGGTATTTATTCTTCATCATGATGCCACCAAGATGGATTCTTGTGGTGTGTGATGGGGGAAGAGATCTGGAGCCAATAGAATGTGCATGCGATGAGGCCCCTGAGGGTTAGGATAAAGACCCTAAATGTTGGGAAGATAATGAGATTCTTGTATTAGATACAATATATGTAGGGTATCCACAAAATATTGTTGCATTTTTGTTATGGTTAGATGAAAAACATAGGGAGGTTTTTGTGTTATTCATACAATGTGTTGACAAGGAAGCATAAAAATTATTTTACTTCTGAGATTCATTCCCCACACCCATATTTTTTCAGATTAAGGGTAGACCACATATATATGTTAATTGTATTGAATATCAATAGAATATTTTAATCAATGTTATATACCTTCATGTTAGAGGGTGATTCTAGCTATGTGCATGCTTATATGATCATAAAATTGATGTCTGGACATTAATGTATAATATGGTAGACATGATAAAATTTCATGAATGTTTTCAATGATATATTTTTTGATATTTCCATACTAGATACCATGAGGTTGTATAGGTAATGTGGGTTCAAACACTAAACATATGTAGATGCATCAATTTTTGATTGTTTGGTAAATTTTTCAAACATATCCTGATTTTCACTTTCAATGGTGGGTGATGAAATCAACTTGAAATGGTAATATAAAAGATGGCTTTTGTCCTGATGTCACGGTTTAGGTGAAAATATTTTTAATGAAATAATACTAGAAGGTAGTGGATCGAGTGGAGATATGATATGGAAACGATATGGAATGGTCATATCAGAGCTATATAAAGACATCAAGAGAGCTTATTGGTGATTCTTATAGTAGATAGAAGTAAGACTATATTTAGTCACTCCACAGATGTTAGGAAAGACACTTGGGTTGGTCACCAATGAATAGTTATTTGATGTGGTTGTTTCAGTGTAGGAATTCGGTGCATTTTTGGTTCGAGTTAGAGTGGGCTACAAAGGTGTTTTAGGAATGTGGTCACATTGTAAATATAGAGAGGTTCAACAAGATGTATTCCCCAACATCTGGGAGCCAAGGGTTGGGTAAGAATATGGTATATGAGGTATGATTGGGAGAGTTAATAAAGGATTGTACCATGTATTCAGATTCTTGTGTAGGATGTGGTAGGGGAAAGAGACCCATTCATGTTGTTAGTGGTTGATAGCTAGTGCAGCTTCACAGGAAGGAAATTCCATGGGTATTCATGCGTCAATCAAGTATCATGATACATATCTAGATGATTCTAATAATAATAATTTTTTATTAATGGATGTTGGTGCACTTGATCATGGTCTGATCATTTGTTTTCACACAGAGGGTTTCAATTTATGAGGTGAACCTATGATAATTAGACCTTGAAGATGTAGTTTAATATGTTAGAATTAGGCGTGATGCATGTTCTGATGAGGTTAGTATGCATCATTACTATTATTAGTTAGTATATATATATTATGATTATTATTTTTGAATAATTTATGATGTAATACCATTTGGAATTTGATGATACTTGACACATAATGGTATCCATGTATGGAAGTTGTACGAAATGATAATATAATGAGATGCGGGTCATTATGGATTCCATGAATAAATAATATATTAATTGAGCTACTGATGAGGTGAAATATTGACAATATTTCAATGGAGGACTTTTATTTATATGGATAGTAGTAGGAACAATACAAATGATTTCTTTTATGTTAAGGAAGTGAAAATGTAGAAAATTTATATGGCGGGGAGCACCATAAGGGTAATATACCATGAATGAAAACCAGTGCAGAATGAGGAGACATTATGTAATGGGAATAATCAGTAATATTTTGGATAGAAACCATATGGCTTAAGGGAAAACTATTGTGAGTTCTAGAGACCATAACATCTCATGATTTTGATCTGGGTAGAATTACTGGGTAAAGAAGAATTTTCAGTTTTGGTGGATGGAATTACAAGAATCATAGACATAGGAAATTAATTATGAGATTTTGAATGCACTTTATTGTTTTTAGAAATATTTATGAGCTGGCTAATTCCTCTGCATTTTAGATGACTTTCGGGTTCACTAGTTCATAAAAACCCCTTTCCCCGAAGGTGAAAGAATGTGCCCTCTATTTTATATAACCATGTGTCTTTTTTGGGTAATACTCATGGTATATATGTAGAACAGTATTTGTGGTGTGACCAAGATGTTAATAGTTTTTCGAACTGAGTTTCCTTCCCCACACACTTTGTGCCACATAGGTAGTTGGTGCACATAGTTGGTGTATGCTCTTGAAAAATTTTGCTACCAAATTGAGTGTCCTATTTTAATCGGGTGATCCATTAGATAGAGATTTCACACAGTTGATGCAAGATTAGACTAACCTTGTGACCTAACTATTTGAATAAATAGATCGAGGTAAATTACCAATCCTCACCTCCATCATATATATTTTTCGTCTCCACTATTTAATCACCCCGTGCACATCACCTCCTGTCACGAACTCACCCAGGTCGACCCTGAACCGATCACCAGATCTGGCCCACGACATGACCCAAGAGGCGTTACTGATCCTCCCGGGCTGGAGACAAGCACCAAGGCATCAATTGAAGAAAATGGGAACGCTTTCGCCCAGTAAAAACAAATAAAATAAAAGAAAAGTAGAATAACACAAAGTAAATAAATGACTCTGAAAATAATGAACGAACAACAATGTACACTAATCTGGTCTCGACCAAAACTCCCCGCGACTCCGAGAGTCGCTCACCAGCCAACAACCATCTCTCACCCGTGACGAGCAAGCTCGAACCAAACCTTCATCAAAACTAAATACTGGAAAACACTATAGGTGTGAGTATTAAAACTCAGTAGGTAGGCTCGACTAATTCTATTCGCAATGTACATACCATTAAATAAAGAATTTATCAATTCTATGATTTACTAAATTATATAAAATATTGGTTCCCACACACGCATTAATTTCAAAAACAAGTTACAATCCATTGCCCTTTTTAATTTATGAACAAGTTTTGTGTTTGGAAAAAATAGATGCATTACATTTTAAAATACTTTTGCGAAAAATTTAGAAATCCAAATTATAGTTGTTGTTAAAATGGAAAACGACACACATCACACACTAAGGGCAATGGAAAAAATGTCACACGGGGCCAGCAACTGAAGTAGACCTCTAAATCGTCTGCCACATTAAAAGAAACATGGATCGAACCTAGGAGATCGTAAACAATCCATAGCATACCATACATGTGACTCATCTTGAAGGAATGCCTACTATCGATGACGTCATAATGCCCTAACACACTGTGTTGCCCTGCATGGCCAATCCGAGGAGCCCGATCCCCTAGCAGAGTGTCATCCGTACTAGGGGCCACTAGCCAGTGTGTAATCTAAACTAGGGCAACAATATTTCTTAGAAGATTCACTCACTATGGTAGGTTCCCATTTTAACACAAGCAATAAAAATGGGTGTGTCCACAATGTAAATCAATCAGTCATGATTCACAAGCATCACATTAAGCTCACGCAATCAACGCACATCAAAGATCACCCCTGAATGAGTTTTCCAAAATAATTTATTTTATTAAATTGCCAAACGGGCCTTTACCAATTTTAAAGAAAAACCCCATTTCTCGAGAAAACCCAAAACACTTGTTCAAAAGAAATCATTTATCTTTAAAACTAGAAGTACATTTGAAATTCTGTGAATTAGGTATAAAGGCCAAATGTGCATTCATTCAATACTGGGTGTCCGCTCATCATGAAAATGTTTCAAGTGTTTCGTATAAAATAAACGGATCTTTTCACAACAAATAATCATTTTAAAAAATAATTATCTTATATTAATTTTCATTCATTAAAATTAATAAAAAATCAACCAATTAATAAATTCAAAATTTAACGGTGAGTACAGTGGAGGACCTACCTCAATTTGCAGCTCGAACATGACGATGCGGCCCACCTCACAAAGGCATGCAAGCACACACAAGCTGAGGACTACTGTTTCAGAGAATTACCTCGCCAATGTGCTTCAACCAATGCACAACATCTAAAATACATAAAAACATACCTAAAACAACCCATACAAACAACCAGCAAAAAAAACCACCTTTGCATGTTTTCAAAACACAATGCGCACCATCTGCACCATTTAATAAAACACTTTTTATAATAAAACATGCACCCAAAACACACCATATCAGAACATGCACTACATTCACTGTAAAAATAAAATAAGAATAGATATTAAACATCACAAAACTAGGTTTCATCAAAACGCATCTTAATTCACATGAGCGGGGTACAAAATAGAAACTGAAAACTAAGTTCCTTCAAAACTAAACTTCGTACCACACTAATTAATCAAAAATTATTCCAAATCGATAATTTAGGCAAAACAATTAACCAAATAAAATTATCCACAATACCACATAATTCCTTTTAAAATATATATAATCAAAACTAAAAAAAATTAATTAAAACAAAATGAAATTAAATCATATAAGAATTCGAATACCCTTAAATTTGAAGTGTCATAGGATGGCGCATGGTGGGTCGGGAGTTGCAAAACCAAAGGGCCCATGGCCGGAAGGGAGGAGGCATGGTGGTTCATCGCTTCCAAAGAGGGAGCGGATAGTGTAGGGCACTGCTGTTCTGGCCAGGGCTGCTGCAAGGAGGGTTCTACTAGGTGATAGGATACGCGATAATGGGAAGAAAGGCAGAGCGTTGTGGAGGGGTAGGGTAGTGGCTGACCTGGAGAGGGATGGAGAGCGGAGCAGCATGGGGGGAGAGGAGAAGGTGGCATGCAGGGGTCAGGCTAGCGTTGTGTGACCGAAGCGGTAGGAGGAAACCAGGGTGCATTAGCTTGGGGAAAGAGGGAGCGCAGAAGAGCTAGGAGCAGGGGCTAGGGGAACTATGATGAGTTGGATAGGGGGTAACCGGTGGAGGTCGCACAACCAGTGGTGCGGGACGACGCATGAGGCTTGCACAACAGAAGGAAAATCTAGAGGGGTGATGACAGGAGGCAGTGAACAGGGGAGCACATTGCTAGGCAATCCATGGTAGGGAAGGCGGGCGGAGGTGAGTGAGGTCAGTAGGCGGTGGGCGAGGCTGGGTGCGTCCAAGGCTGGGACTAGGGGTCGTGGTGAGGTGGCAGCCGAGAGTAGGAGTGCTGAGCGCGGACAGTGCTGGGTATATGCCGCGTGATGGAAGGGTGAAGGGTTCCTGGGTCTGGGTGCAACGCCGCAGATAGGAGGAGAGGGGAAATTAGATTCTCGCATGAAAGGGTGAGAGGAAGTTGGGGGATAAAGGGACAGAATAGGAGAGAGGAATAAAAAAGAGGGTGGCGGCAGGGGTTTGGAAAGGAGGAAGAAAAAACAAGAGAAAGAAAAAGTCAATGAAAAAAAATGATGAATGAGTTAGATAAAATTAAATAAAAGTAAATACCTAAATAAATAAACCTTAATAAAATAACAAATATGGGAATAATAAGAATAATAACATTTAAAAATACTATTAATTATAATGATCATAATAATAAGGTTAACAATTTTTGTTTTTTACATTAAAAGTGACATTAATAATTTTAATAAAAATAATGGTAATAACTAATAACAATAATTTCATTTTATTAATAATAATTTTATTTGAATAGTGCAACGGTGCGGTCTGTGTGTGCCTCTAGTGGCTGAGCACAAACCACGCATGAACTTTTTTCTGATCCAGAAGTTGTCGTACCGGTGTCGGGTTGTCTGCACGGTCTCTGCTAAAGATGCAGTACCTGCGCACCAGCCTAAAACCCATCCCAACTATCGATATAAAAAAACCATAATAATTAATAAATTTTTTATTTAGATCAATAATAATAATAATAATAATAATAAATTATTAACCACCATAATAAAATTCAAACAACTCAATAAATCACAAACATCACCCATTTTAAAATTTCTGAAGGCAAACATATCGTGCCGATGTCTAATTGGCACCGCAAAGGGGCATCCAAAATGCGCTCTACCCAAGCGCTCAACAACATCAACTCAAAACACGCCCTGCTTAGGTGTTAAGCGACGACAACAGAAAAACACACACTTTTTAACATGACTCAATAGTTTTTCGTCTAGGACTCAACCCGAACTCCAAAAAAATTTTAAAAAGTCAATGTAAATTATAATGTAAATTAAAAGACGGAGTGGGTGTGACAATTCTCCCCACCATATCGCTTTCCACCCTCGGAAAGCCAAAACAATATCATGACCCAAAGATGAAACTCCTTAAGCTTCACTCACCCCCAAAAGTTTAAGCACCTCTAGTTGATCGTTCCAAATAGACACTAAAAACCCATGACACACAACTCATCCATAAAAAAGGATCACATTAATCATGACCAAGATAAACACAAACCATTTGTTTCTACCAAGGAACGAACGAACTTGAAACACCTCCAAGACTTATCCCTATAATCTTGGTTCAACAAAAGCATTAGGTGTAATCCAATATCAAATTTTACTCAATATAACGAACTCCAGATTAGGCGGTTCCGCACGAGACCACATACCACTAAATGATACATGAATGAAAATATGATACTGACACAAGGAGGCCTAAATGGACTCCCCACCATAAGGATTGGGCTAACTCTAAATTATTTCTGGTGTCACTCTGGGAGACCCACTGTGGGTCTCCCCACCATAAGAACTAATGACATTAAATGAACTTAATTACTTTTCACATGGACCAGAAACCCCAACCATGAGGGGGGGGGGGAATGGCCCGACTGATAGAGAATCAAAACTATTGTCGTCTACCCATAAACATAGTCGCACCCTCAGAAACACACAAACCATGTCACACTATGGACGAAGATTAAACCAAGGCCCTTCTTCACCATTGGGGTCCTCCAGACTACGCTCTAGCTTCATTCCGAGGACTATGGCTGCATCGTTGATGATTGAAGAATCTCCTTCCTCACAGTCAGGCTTCAGAAATTCCCAAACATAACACCCAAATCAGAATTTTACTATGCACACTTCTTTTCAAAACAATGATTTAAAAGATGTTCAACCACAACCATTCTTACCACTAATAGAAAAGAAAAACTGCAAAACTCCACAAGAGACAAACGCTTCATCTAGGGAACACTACATAAAGAAAAACTCAAATTTTTCTCCGAACATCGCCCTACACCTGATGACGGGCTATGGTGACCATCGATGATCCATGTATAGCTTTACCGTCCTTCTTGGAAACACCATGGCGGAATCAATGCTGGTGACCCCAACGTCCACAAGTGTGGAAAGGTCTCGGAGCACTCAGACACGTCGGCCACTTGTGACCCTGCCTACCAAAGTGGTGAAAGATCAAAGCATTACGCTATAGAGACGAATACTAAAGGTCTAAAGACCTCTTGATTCCTCTACCAGCACCACTTGCATCAGGTCGGTTCTCACTCTTATTATCACTATCCTATGCACTGCTTCCCAAAGCTGGAGGATTTTCCACCTCAAGTCCTCCTGCTAACCCAGATTCAGCCAAAAAGGATTTTCCCACAACATCTGAGAAGTTGGTTAGGTTGAGCTCTTCCACATTCGATCGCATCTCAGGTCGAAGTGCAGATTCAAATTGTCGAGCCTTCTCGGGATCATTCGCAAAAAACCACGGATCATACGGAACTAGATCTATGAAACGTCGATATAATTCCAGTAATGATTCAATGCCCTGCTGAAGACAACACAAATCCATCCTCTTCCTCAGCTTCGTTAACTCCTAGAAGTTTTTTTGGATGAATGATGACTTGAAGACTCCAAAGTTAGATCTTCCCGAGGCATATTCAGAGACACGAACTTCCACCATTTCCAAGTTGGGCCTTCAAGCATGAAGGTATCCAACATCACTATTAATGACTCAGGAAACCCAATGAAACTGAAATTCCTATCAATCTTCTACAACTACTCCTCCGCCTCAAGTGGATCTACTTGTCCATAAAAGTTAAGAGGGTTCAACATCCGGAACTCCAGAACATAGTCTATGGGCTGGTCAACTGGAGGATTCTCTAGGGGCGCACCACCCGAAGCTTCACCTTGGGAATCCATCAAACCATCGTGGGGGTGAAAACTAAGGAACAAGGAAACAAAGAACACAATCAGAACATGGTCATTTCCATTTCAATATCAACTTTTCACATTTTCCCAAAAAAAACATTAAAAATAAATTTTTAGAATGAAGGAAAACTCAAACGATTCACTAGGGAGGAACTAGTGATAATGGGTGTCTCGGACATATGGATGGCATCCATACGCCTGTCATGCCAACATCTCAAGGAGCACTCTAGGGTAATTTCTCCAACTCCACATGGATTTCCAGGACCTGCGACCTCACGGAGGGAACATTCCCAGCTCCTATTTCATTTTCCAATAAATAAAACCATATGAAAAACCAAATTACACCAATAACTCGGACAACCCATGTTAACCTGATGTTCAGAATGAGCAAGGGTTCATGAAGTCCTTCTCATCTGTATGATTCGAGTCTCAACAATTATACTCCTTCTACCTTGATAACCCCAAATAACAATGGGAACTCTTAAAAAAAATGGTCTGCATGGAATGAAACCTCTTTCTGATAACATATTTTCAAGAACCAACCCAGGTCGACCCAGAACCGATCACCCGAGGCAGCTTATGAAATAACCCGAGAGGCGTTCCCATTTTTCTTCTATTGAAGCCTAGGAAATTTTCGCCAGCCCGAGAGGATCAGGAACGCCTCTCAGGTCATGTCGTGGGCTGGCTTGGGTGATCGGTTCAGGGTCGAACTGTGTTGGTTCGTGAAACCTCCCAATGATTGTGGAGATCATCTCTTCCCCTCATAAGGGATTCTATCTCTATCCTCCAATCGAGCCCTAAATTGAATGCTGTCATATGCATTGGATGCATAGAATTATAGCCTTGAACACTCATTCTTTTATAACTTATTCATCTCTCCAAACTTATTATTAATTATCTAAGTGTGAATTTTTATCATTTTTTACGGAGTTTGAGTAAAAATCATGATTTCTCATTATTTTGAATTAGTTAGAGGAAGATATAAGATGAGTGACGCCCTATGATTATATGGTATTTGTTTCATCTATTATTATTCTAAATTTTATGGTTGATATGCAGTGAGTTCATAACTATAAACAATGGGATGTTCATTGGAAACCATTAACAAATTAATGATAGTATTTCAATTGATTTATTGGTTTCATAAGATACATATGGGTATTCTCTAGCCAATTGAACTCTGATACATTGAATATGAGTGATTTTACGAACTATAATGTTTTATACATTTGACTAATTTAATTAATTAAATTTATAGAGATTACATTGTCTCTATGAAAACATGATAAGAATGACATGAGGTATTGAAAATTCAGTGACCAATGGGACTTAGATGACATGTTTCATATTATTTAGAGGGTTATGCAAGATACACGGGGACATGTACATCAGTGGGTTGAGGTGACATTGTCATGAGGATTCTCCCATTGATTTATTTTCCCTATGGTTATGAACCATTTGACATGTGATGACGTTGAACTTAAATATTTGGGTGAAAGATTTCCATGTTGCGATGAGGTTGATAGATGGGGAAGATTAGGAAATATTGGAGATTTCCTCTCACAGTTGTTGGCTAATGTTTCCCTTGGAATTTTTTGAAGATATATGAGACTCAATTGAGGTGGTTTTGACCACTCATTGTGGATAAAGGCCTCCATATATATTGCAACTTATGAGATGATGTTTTAAATTAGTTGTTGTGGAGGTTGAGGATCCCCATTATATTTGAGGTAGATGGGATTTAATTATTATTGAACATATTTATCTACTTCTCTAGATGATAGGATATTGATCTGCTGATGAATTTTTATATACGAGATTATGGATATAGCCATAAAATGGGATATTGAGCTACTAAGATGATGGTACATTTGGAATAGTGGTCACAAGGACCCATGAAATATTGATTAGTGTGCAATTATGAAACCTGTTACTTTATTAATGGCATGAGAGGTTTTAGAATGTTGAGTTTTATGTGACATATGTAATGTTAGATCCTGAGGGATCAACATGTATGATATTCTTTAAAATATTATTGAGAACTATGAAAAATTTCATATCCATTGAAAATTTATCATTGTAAACATGTATTGAATGAAAATATATATTTATGGGGTATGTATTCAAATATATATCTTCATACTCCAATATATGTAAATGATTACTTCATGATGTTGAACATAAGTTAAGGGGTCTTATTTACTTTATTGGTTAGTCATTTCCATTTATTTATGTATGAATAAACAGTATAACTATAGATAAAAGAATGGAACACATTGGTGGTGATCTATTCATTTGGTACTAACAGGAAAAATATGCCCCATGGAATGTTTGTTGACGTTATGGTTTTCAGATCATGTTAGGATTCAGGCTTGGGATCTAGACCATACTTGAAAGGGATGTACTGCATTATGATGGGATGGATGGTAGTGGACCAATATTTTCCTTTTCATCAAGAATAATCTCCGTACGGTATTTCATATATATATATATATATACTTATGTTGTTTTCTATAAGTGACCTTACTCTTGTTTTATGTATTTCATTTTACAGAATGTGTATTGTTTCTAAATATGATATCATTCCATTGAAGATTGTTGATACTAATTTAATTGTATATTATTTCATTTTTTATAGTCCTCCTTCCACTATGATATATTTATATATATATGTGTATAATTAAAATAATCACCACCATAAGGTATGGTATCCCCACTATAACCCAATTAGAATGTGACTAATAGTCTATATCCTTTGTTGTACCAGGAGGAACGTCTATAGCCAAGTGACTAACCAACCTAGAGAATTGATTTAGTAATCAAATGGGATAGTTATCTATAAATACCAAACTATTATTTAATTATATAAATTATATTTTACAATTAATTATAATTTTATATTCTATCATTATATATTTTTTTATGTTTTTTAACCGACCCAAAAATGAACATACTATGATTTAAAAATGATTTGAGGTGATTCTGTTTTAATTTAATTGTAAGAAAATAAAAATGATCATATTCATTGTCTATTATTTTGATATAATATAATTAGATTATGTTAGTAGAATATGTAATGGTAATAAAAATATTATTCCATATGAATAATTGTTTTCATCAAAATTTCCTTATTTAAGATGGTTAATTTTATAATGACTTTTTACCAATCATATCAATAATTTTATATTTATTTGGTAATTAAATAAACATAATAAAATAATTAAATTCATTTTTATCCTTTAATACCACTATCATGACTAGCCATGTAAGGAAGTGAAGAAATGAAAAATTTAAATCGATCATTTCATGGAGGCTGTAGTCTACATAAACACAAATATGGTGTTTTAATTTTTCACAAGACAATAAAAATGTGTAATATTTTTTATAATTTCATAGTATAATTTTTTTAGAAAATATTAATATTATATGTTAAATTCTTTATTAGTAACATCTTTTTATGGTGGTGAACGAAAATGAAGCATTACGTGACTTGTATGTGGTAGTCATCTTGTACGCACAATGAATGATTATTTTTATCACAATGGATGATATAGTAGAGTAAATAATGAAAATACCCTTAATATAATAACATTAATGTTTATAAATGAATTTAATATAACAATATTTGAATAAATAAATTAATTTTCAATTAATATAGTTAATAATCAATGATTATTAGTCGATAATAATATCATTAGAGACTTCAATTTCCCATGGAATTGTCATTGGAAAAGATAGTTGTATGCTCAATAATTGTGAAAGAACACTTTTAAATGAGATAAAGGGTTATAATTGGAGTCATTATTCCTATTTTAAATAATATATTATACAGATAGGTGTGTATTGATGTGGTTTAAGAGTTACCATTCTATATTTTAGAGGAAGGGTAGTTTTGGAAGTAACCAATAAATGTTCAATAACATAGTATTAGTATTCAATGACCAAATGGATGTAAAATGAAAAAGTGAAATGGATGTGTGCCTATTTTAATATTATCCACATAATATTTCTTTTAAGAAAACAAAGGTTATTTTTATGTTTTTTCATTTCTATTTTTATCATTTACCCAAATTTAATTTTATATTGGAAGTTAGTTTAAAACCATATCAGTTAATATTAATGAAATAAATAAGATTGTAACATTTTCCATATGTTATCATTATAAATTAATATGTGTTATGAATGTTACAAGTTTTTTTATGGATATGAGATGTTAGTTTCAAAATAAATGGTCATGATGTGTGAAAATCTTTTTTTTAGAAAAACTGATTTTTTGGTCTAACATTTTTTATATAATCAATCATTATCATAGATGGTAATTTTTAAGGAATAAATTGGACTATTATAAAAAATATTATATGTAATTAAATCTATCGAAACCTAAATTTTACCATAAAATCACTTAATTTGAAAATAGTATCAAACAATATTTATTGATATATCATTTTCAGTTAGTTCAAATAATAATGGACATAGGATTTATAAGTTAATAAATAATTTGAAATTCCCTATTTTATAACATATATTAATATTTTAGTACATATTTGGTATTTAATATTCTAGGACATAGTTTAATAAAGATATAATCATAAAAATTATAATATTCACACAAATCATATTTTTTAACTAAAAAAGTAGAGTTTTTGGAGAATCTTATAAATTTAATTTTTTAAAAAATTGAAATAATAAATCAAAAAATGTGTTAATTTTTTCTAATTCATATTCTAAAATTAATATTTTTTGTATTAAAAAGAAAATCCAAACCTTTTTTCAATTTTTTTTATTATTTACTTAAATATTCTGTGATCTCAATATTATATCATAAAAATATATGATATCTATATTTTTTATATATTAATTAAAATATGAAAATATTTTAAAATATTTAACTTTAATTTATTATTGAAAAATATAAAATACATACCAAAATAGATCATTGGAAAAAAGAAATATTTATTTTATATGAAATGCATTTTAATGAACACCATTAAATTATTTAATAATATTATGAAATTTATTCTTTACAATACATTGAAATAAAAATATTTGTTTAGATTTTTTCATTTCATATTTTAAAAATAATATAAATATTCAAATAGAACACATATATTTATATATTAAAAATATTTTTATATAATATTTTAATTTAATTATGTGTTATGTAGTATTATGTTTACTACTTGAAAATAGGTGACATCAATACACATATTGGATATATGACCCATTGGAAAACAATTCCACGTTCAAACTTCTTATGACCACATTAGATATCAATTGATTTTCATTGTCCATATTTTCTTCCAATATATATATAATAAATTATTCTTTTATTCCACTTATAGATAAGATGAAATTTTTATTATTGATATTATAGGTTTTAAAAAATAGTTCCTCCATTCAATGCGATTTTCATCAATATAGGTTGTTCTTAGCAATCAGTGATCCTCTTAGTTTATGATATTCTTATAGATTTCTTAATATTGTTGTTTTTATTCATTTTTTTCAATTATATCACTTTGATTTATGAAATTATAATCATTTTATTATAGCCATGGAGAATAATATTTCATGGGGTGGTATAAAATGTTTAATGTGATTTTGTTATAACATTCACATGTGAATGAATAAAGTGTTTTGTTTTAATTAATATCAACTATGGCTTGTTAATAAATTAATATCAATTCCTATAAACAAATAAAAAAACATATTTTATAATTATAATCACATAGATTTTCAAAATATTATTCTTCATAAAAACTTGAGAAGTTACAATATTGAGTGACTAATTGATTCTAAAAATTTTCACTCTAGTATATTCTCTATCATATTTTCAAGAGTCTCCCAAAACACTAACTAGTTAGAGGAATAAATCCCTTGTAATTTTTCTAATAGATGAGTACATCACATGTATATCATCCAAGTAGTTGATCACAATATATTTGACAAAACTAAGTTAGCCATGAATACCCTTATTGAAATTCAATCAATGGGAAAATTTCTATAATGATCTTATATGTGTCAAAATACCACCTTGGATTCACTCCAACTAATAGAATGATTATTAATATAACAAAACATATAATGTTTAGCTATTCCAAAATTTAAATAATTAATAATATTATAAAATTTTGAGGTGTGTCATGTTAGGTATGTCTCCAAACTATAGTTATATGTATTGATAATTATAATACACCAATAATAATATCAATGATTGGATGATATTATCTGAGATATAATTTTGAGGTTCCATCCAAGTAATAAGTCGATAATAATTTACCCAAGAATCTATTATAACAATATTTTATACAAACCATTATAATGTGTAAAATATTATATTGTTGATAATGTTAACATGTCATTAGAGAACATAATATTTTGTGGTGATTATCAAATAAAGAAAACTCAATGCCATACTTGAAAGGTATTTTAAAACTATACCATTTATGAAAATTATATTGTAGTATATAAGAATAAATGATAAATGGGTGTTCTTTTTATTATAATAAAAATGACACATTATATTACCATTAATTACTTTTATAATGTATAGTATGCATGAAGACTCAACAAGACCATCAAATGATGTCTATGATAACCGTTTTATTAATGGATCTTCTACATTGGTGTCTTTATTCAACTATTAAAGGTTTAAAAAAACTCTCAAATGATTCCCATATAATATGGTGTATTTTTTTAAAAAATATATCATTTTTAAGATAATTTTTTCCCTTATCTTGAGAAACAACATCATTATTATCGTAGTACTTAACTACCTTCACCGAATTCTATGAATCACTCCATGTTCATTAATACACTTCTTGATCAAAATAGCATACTTCATAATATTTATAATAGTGATGTAATATTTCTATTTTGTTTAATTATCTATGATTTAATTTTTGGATCATTTCCAATTGATAACTCAACTATTAAAGAAAAATTAAAAACCCAATTGAGATTTTATATCATATCATTCTGATTTCAATATACTATATGTGTCATCTTATTAATAGAGATCATGTTCTCCTATAATGTCTATGGATATATCTCCACTCCTTGTAAATTACATTTTTTTTAAATAATCCATTGTATCAATCAATCATTGTATTTTAATCTACATATTATTCTTATAGTACATGTGACATCAATTTAGGTACAAAACATATAATACATGATTGTTATTATAGATCCAGAATAAATAATTATATTTATCATTTATAAATTTGAGTAAGGATATTGAATCTTCTACTGATTAATTCCCTTAAATATTTGTAATACTCAAAATCATGGTTTTTTTCTTACTAATCTATTTTAGGAAAATAAAATTGTATGATTTCTAATTGATCCCAATTACCCTTTTATATATCTCTCTATAAGTTCTTATACCCAATATTTAGGATACATTAAATATTTATTTCATTGAAAATATTTTTTGAAAATAATTCTCGGTTGTGTGGAGTTTCATGATATTAATTTCGTTTACAATTATATATTCAACATACAGTATCAAAAAATTATACCACTCTCCCAATAACTATTTATATATTGAAGAATCATCCTCATTGTTGATCAAACGATAATTATTTATATCATTTTCAACGAGGGTATTCCAATAAAAAGAACAGTAATTTAATTGAAAAATTTACCATCACAAAATTTATTCCATAGAATTCACATTTGGAACTTAAATACCATCAATATTTATTTTATACACTTCCGTAGATAAATTCTAGTTAGGGAACACTGTTTTGAATTTTATATCATATATCTTGTAAAAAATATATTTAATTTCGAGAGAAAAATTATAATTTAATTTATCATTACAACATGTGAAAATGATAACTTATAGTCAATACCATGAATTTTCAGGTATCCATTCTCCAAAAGGCATGATTTGTAGGTAGAAACTCTACCATCTGTGTCATTTTTAAACATATAATACCACATTCAATATATAGATATTACGTGTTTAGTTACATATACAATGTTTTAAATGTTTCCTATGTTCATGGAGTCCATTTCAGATTCAATATCTCTTATCTAGGTCTCCATATCATAACACTCTCTGCCCTTATGGGAAGTTTCATTTTTATCCTCTGTGAAATATGCCTTATCGTCACTAGATACGATAAATCCAAATCTCAGGATCAATGTTACATTAGTCAGTTCTTCTTTAATGGATCCTTATTAATCGACTCAAACTATATATGAAGAAACATATATTTTTTTTAACATCTCTATTATTAATATTCGTCACCTTAACTCCATGATCAATAAATTCCTTCTCAATTAATATAATAATTTGGGCCAGAATCACACTGTTATCTATTGGGTTACATAAATAATATCACCTTTTTCTTTGGGAAAATAGAAAAATAATTATTTGTAAGATTTTGAGAAAATAATATGTGTAGTCAATATTTTGAAGGACTCATTACATCTCAAAATTTTAATAAAGGACATAACATTATTTTTTTAGTCCATAAATATTATAGTTCCACTATGAGTACTTTAAATAGAATACTTTTTTTAAATGATGAAAAATATATAGTATATACCAAATTTATAATAATATGATGATATTGACTCATCATTTATAGAACAATATCTGACATGGAATGCTTTTTCCTCTCTAATGTACCATTTGATTTTATTATTATAGATGGAGTGAGTTCTGAAAAAACACAAGAATCCATAAAATCAACAATTAGATCCTTGATAAATTACTCACCACCACTATATGACCATAGAATCATAAATCCTTTTTATAGTTATCTATATAAATAAATCTATAAGAATTTATACCAATAAATGGTTTAATATTTGTTTTCATTAGAAACACTTAACAAAAAAATAATTCCATCAGTAAATGTAATGAACTACAATGTTATCACATCCATATGTACTTCATTATCATTATACATCATTATGTAAGATATATAATAGTCGACTAAAAATTCCATTATTTACACTAATATTTTTTAATAAATTTTACCAAATAAAATAAACTTACATTTTGAAATAATTAATAATGTAATGGTTCTAATAATCATTCATTATTTAGTCTTTGGATGTGTTTCAAATTTATATTTCCATGTAGAAAATTAAATCATTAGGTGGGTTGTGAATAAACCATAACATTATTATTCTTATTATAAAATACATATCAAATATTTATACTCCATTTACCATATTCTAGTTCACGGAAGTCAAATATTTCATATATACATAAAACCTTTTTTTATGCACCAGACCGATTATCCTAAAATACGATCCAAATAAATGTATTAATTATATACCAGAACAAAAATAAACATAAGGAACCCAATTTTGAAAATTCATAAATATAATATTTCAATAAAATTATGAGTAACATACATTAGAATGTTCTTTTGGTTTCGAGTTTTAGTGCATTATAAAAAAATTATCTTATAATTCTTATTATTTTCTATTCGGATGGATATTTTTCCAAAATAAAATTTACCACTTAATCTATAATAAGACATAAAAATATGGCATATTTTCGATATAAAAGATATATTATTAGTCATATCATGTGTAATACATTGGATCTTAACTTAAAAATATTGAAACATATGAAGTGTGATATCAATTTCTTTATAAGTTTAAATGCCAGAATAAAAAATCAACGTTCTTAATAGGAAAAATGGCGACTGAAAATAAAATGTCATAATATATAATCAATGGTTTTTAAATAATATAATGATGGCTAAATTAAAAACATCCCTTAATTATAATAGAAATGATATTTTTATGAGGATAATAATAACTAGTTACTAGTGATGATTTTAATATTGTCACAAAAATAATTAAATTATATTTCAAAAATGAAATATTAGTATACATCACAATACATCAATCAACACCCTTCTTTAGGACATATTTCACTCTGGTTATGAATACAATGAAACACCAAAGGTATTTTATATCATGGTACATATTAATTCATCTGCAGACTATTAATGGACTAAACAATAACAAATTAGGACAAATTCATTCACCAAATCAAGTAATTATTATGAATTATAATAAATAAATAATATTCCTTATTAATCAGTAAACATGTGTATTTTAATTATACGTAAATAGATTTTCAACATTTCTCAAATTAATACATAGAATGAATTTTGTTATTACCAAACCTCAAATATGCAACATATTGATAAAGGACTATATATATTTAATTTTGTAAATTTACAAAAAAAAATTGAATCATGGTGTTCACCCTTCAATAAATGGAAGAAAATATATAGTGATCACAATGGAAGATTACTAGAATAAGAATTATTCTTGTAACGTAGGATTATTAGGAAAGGTAGTTGAATTAATGAATATCAGAGAGCTTAATACCCCAAAAAATAGTATTATAATAATTATAATTTAATTCATGATCATATGGATACAACAAAGAATGAAAAAATGCTTTTAATTAGAATCATGTCTGAATTATGAAAAATTTAAATACAAACACCCATTTTAAAGTGGTAATATATGTATAAAAAGATCATTAGATAAATAATATGAAATTAAAATATAACAAAATGAATGATATTGATTTTACATTATCATAATAGTTAATGGGCAAAAAAATATAAAATAAAACATGTCGTGTGATATCAACCATTTATCATGGAATAGAAAATTGTGACAAATAACACTTATGGAATTAAAAATAATCAATTGAAAAACAATTTTAATAATATAATTTGAAATTGAACATTAAATAACATATATAATGAGAGTTTGAGCATATTAAATATCAATGGTGTATTAATTACACCATATAATAGATATTGGGGTTTATAATATATTGATTTTTAGCTAAATTAAATTAATGACCAAAAAATATTTACATGTAACATAATAATTGAGGTATGAATCATTTTATAATGAGGATAAAAATAAGAATTTTGATCCACATAAAATAAGGATAAAATAAATTTACATTTATTAATTAGATATTATCAATTAGTCCTATAATATTTTTTTTCAATAAGTAATGTTCCACATAATGAAGGAAATTAGTGTTAGAAAAAATAGTACAATTTAAATACTAATTATGGTAATAATTAATTGATAATCAGGATATAATATAGAATTTCATAAATCATGAATAGAATATGAAAATGGAATACCAAGTACTTATTATTTCCAATACATTATTCATTGAATAGATGAATTTTAATAATATTTTTTTGTAACTTATTGGATTAAAATTGAGATAATAGAAACCCTTAATATATTGGTTTAATTTTTAAGGTTATCCTTTAAAAAACATGATACACCTATTTGAACATCACAAGTTATGTATGTATTTTAAAAATAAAGTATTTTTTAATAATCATGTCATTTCAAATAAATCATGTCACATAATAGGAAATATATCTCTAGAAATTATATTTGAGATAATTAAACCCTTACCTTAACAAATTGTTAATCGAAATTTTCTCTAAAATAGTGTATGAAAATCATAAAATGAATCTCAAATATATGAATCCATTAAATATACATAACGTATTATAATCATTTTATATAAATATGATATATGTTTATGTAAGTTATTATACAAATTTTAAATCAGTTTTTTGTAATCTTGAACGTTTTTTTAATAGATTTATAATATCACTAACATTATTCATGTCTCTAAAAAATTTTATCATTCCCATATCATTTAAGAAATTATAATTTGTATTTTATAATTATTTAAAATTATATAAATTCATTCTTTGGGATTTTGTGTTATTATCCTTAAAAATCAAATTGATGATGATCAGCTTTCTTTTATTTTTCATGAACCGACATTGGATTCACCCTTATTATGTTTAAAATTAATGTTACCATTACAGATTCCCAATAAAATCATTTCATTCATATTTCAGTCATATATTATATAAATATTCCCCCATAGTCATCCATAATATTATTTTATAGAATTTTTATTGTAGGTGGTTAGACGTAAACATTATGATGATTTAATTAAGGGATGATTATGACCATGAAAATGGATTATTTTTTGGTAGATAATAAATTTTCTAGAATAATAATCATATTATTTAGAGAATTTTAATCTGGTGGATGATTTTTTATAGGATTTAAAATTCATAATGAAACATTATGAATAATGTGATATGTTACATCTTGGAGCTAGTCGTCTAGACAATGCTTGGTTGATGTTTTTATTTCTCAAATAATGGGATGGGAAGATGGTATATAATTTTTTATATTCATAATAATAATTATATTATGTATATAATATTTATTCTTCTATTTCAACATTTTAAAAATGGATGACAGGTGGTGGTGAAAAATGGATTTCATTGCTTCATGGAGGTCGTTATTAACACAACCCACAAATAAAGATTTGATTTTTATTTATAAAACCATTGAATGAATTATAATATTTATTCTATAAAATAATAAACAAGTATATAAATAATTAATATTCTGGAACATAGGAATTATAATGGTATATTCTGAACGTATAAAATTATATTAATTATGGTGTGGAAAGAAAATACAATTATTGAGAAATTAGATATTCCATTGGAAGTATCCCATGAGAGAGATAAATTAAGGTAATTTAATATGACTAGAAGTTAAATAAAAATGTAATGATTTATAAATTAGGATAATGTGAATATTTTACGAAAAAAACTAAATTAATTTAGTTTCATTAAAGGGCCGGAGAGGGGACATATTTTTTAGGCATGAGAGTGGCATTTTTTGAAAATATTTGAAATTAATATAAAGAGGGTACTTGTTTTCCCTGATAAGTTACTTAAAAAAATGGAAAATGAATGTGTTTATATTGATTTAATTGTAATCATATCTCAACTGTAAAAGTATTAGATTTTTTATGACATTTCAATACTATTAACCATTAATTAATTACATTTACTATTTTAGATTTTATCATTGTAACTAGTATTTATATATGTATGCTAATTTTAATTCATGATGTTAAAATTGGTCATATTACATATTTTGACCTAATAATTAAAAATATATTAATACATTTTATTATTTATTTTTTTGTTTTTAATTACATTTTATAATTATGAAAGTATATTTTTTCCTAAAATTTTTATGTAGGTTAAAATTATCCATATATATGGTTTTGATGATAAAAATTATTCTTTTTATTAAAATAATTTTTCATTCGTGGATTACTATAAATAAATGAAATAATTTTCCTAACAATTTTTTTAAATTAAAATAAAACACCAGTAAAATTTATTTTGTTTGAAATTATAAGTGATGTTCCTAAAATGATAAAAATTCATGTTATGAATTTATAATTTTTTTTAAAAATGATTACAACTAATCCATATATATTAATTTATAAATTTAATTATTTTGGACATTTGAGACATTAGTGGATAATGATAATGGATTAAGAGTACAAATATTAATAAAAATTGGTTCTTTCACTATTTATTTAAAACCGAGTAAATCAGAAATATATTGTTAATGAATCTTATGTTAACATGAACATGATTTATCTTAAATTGATTTTTATTTTATATAATTAAAATTAAATAAATTTTAATTTGATTTTTTTTTAAAATATAATTAAAAATGTTTTAATATGAATTATTTATATAAAATCATCTACTATTATCCTCATTTTTTCTAATCAATTACTAATCAAATTGCCCTCAATATAACACTCATATTAAAAAAATATTTGATCCATAAAGTATTGAATTTCGATAAAAATTGAATATTTATAAGGTCTATATTTTGATTTATATATGTTTCTAGAATATTTTAACTTATTCGTGCCATAGAATTAGAAATTAACTCAATTTTTATTTTTAAATAGTTTTCATAATTTTGTTACATATTTTTTTTATAAACTTATTATATGGATATTTTTAACTTCTATATACCCTTCTTCTAACATCTTAAGATTTGTTGTATTATTATTTTAAAATATACGTCCCCTATAAATTTAATTGCATGTAACTATGAACCTAATCAAACACAAAAATTTAACTATTTTAAAATGTACATTATAAAAATGATATTAAATTTGACTGTTTTAATAATATTATATAAATTTTAAAAAATATATATATATTTCATACACATTGTTAATGCATAAATTAATTCTTTGTGAATATGAACATAATATTTTGTAAAATTCATTTTCATCAAGAATGGTTTTGTTTCTTTCTATGAGTAAATATTATAATATATTATTGAAACATAATTGAATTTAACATTTTAAACCTATTATAATTTTTTAAATCAACACATTAATATAATTTTTTTCATATTTTTTTTAATTTTCTATGAATATTTATTTTCAACTGAATAGTGAACTAAACCGATTTTTTTAATAAAAATATGTTTTTTATTTATAGTAGTAATTTCTTATACAATATAAATTTTTCCTAAAATTCAGTTATGTACAATTCAGATAGATATAGGCTTATGGATTATATTTTAACCATACTTAAAGTGTATTTTTGTTACAAGTACATTTTTATGTCAAAAAAGGTATTTTTTAAGAAAAATGTTTTAATTTCTTATCGTGAGATTAATTTAAAAATAAATTATTAAAATTCTGTGTTTTAAATTTTGAAATGTGGATACCATATTTGAATTTAAATGTTCCAATGGTATTAAAAATTTAGAATATATTTTTTACCAATTGGAATAATGTCATTGGTAATTTTCATTACAATGATTAAGGGTAAACGAGGGAATATATGTTTAAAATAGAAGGATAAAGACTATAAAATTACTCTTAAACATGAATAAATATTATGGGATGTGTAATTTTCATCTATAATATTTTAATGATCAATATATGTAAATTGTATCCATTATATATAGATTATAAACCATATAATATTTTATTTAATGAAAAGTCAAAGATACCACATTCATGATTTTAACAACTATGAAAATTTTAATGGGGTATTATATAAAATTTATTACAGACTATACATATTATTTTTAATTATTAGCGAATTATACACATGAGGTTAATTTATTTTTAAATTTTACCAATGATATAATTACATTATATACATTCAAACACTGATGTAAAATTTATTTAATTGTCAAAAAATAAAATAAATAGTCTTTAAAATATTAAATGTAATATAACATGAGATAATTAATATATCATTACCTTCATGAGAAATCATACATGTGAAAATTAAGAAATTTACCCTCTAAACAATGAAACAAATTAATTATATGTAATTCATGTGTGGTAAAATATTATTACATGATCATATAGGATATTATAAGTAATAAATATGGATTTGGAAGAAATTGATAACATGTTTAAAGCCATTATACATGATGTTAAAGAATAAAAACTAAAGGGAAGTGTGAGGTATGTAATTTCATAACATAATTTTCATTCATTGTGTTAAACATATAATTGATAAATTATGTCATGATTTGATATTGTGTGAAATTAAATTTAATTATATTTTTGTTTATTAATACTTATTACGTATATTTTTTTGGTATACCTATAATAAATTCGTATCATTAGTGGTAACATAAATTATTTGATGTTTTTAATGGATATTTGTTTAATTTTAACTTTATTGAGGCATATTGTAATATTATGCTCTTAATTTATTTGCTACGGTTTATATACATCATCTTTGATTTATTTGCGATCACTAATCATAAAAAAATTCCAATAACAATCATTTTTCATTGGATGATATATATGATTATTTCCAAAACCATATAACATTTTTACATACGGTGTTTACATTAAATGTTATTTGATTGAATGGGGAAGTAATGTTAAATCCATATCATTTATTCAATATATATTAATGATTATAGGGAACATTTTTAGGAATTAAATTGGTTATTATATATATATGAGGAATTACATGGATGTGTAAGAATTTTCAGGGGACATATATATAAAATCACCTCGATGTATCAATACATTTATGGGATGAAAAAGTTGTCAAAATTAAATGTGTTTTAACCATATATATTAAACAATCTTATGAAATGATTTCATGGTAAATGTATCATGTTCTCTGTTAACATTACATTTAATAGATATGAATTTATATCTGTAATATTTCAGGTATTTTAATCCCTGATATTTTTATTATGACATTATCAATGCATTCATATTGGGAACATGTTATTGATATAATTAAATTTGGTTCAATTAATTTTAATTTTAATAATATTGATACCTAATGAACGCATTACAAAAAATTCATTTTGTAAAATCAAATTAATGTTATCTTATTTATAGAGTTATATTGATTATTCATTATTCAGTGAAAATTTCTTCTGATGTCGGTATCTCCTATTAGGAATATGGGCTCATCGTTTTATTAATTATCATTTAACTAGGATAGGGAGATGAGTTGTTTTAATGAGATCAAGGATGAAAATTACCTTCCTTTTTATATTCCATTTTTAATTACCAATGTAGTATATTTAACAAGTATGTAAATCCTTCTTGAAAACAACTAAATTATTCATTACATCATGATGATATTCTATGTATCAAGTACCAATTAAATAATTAAACCACATAATTCTCTATAATGGAGTATAATTCATTATAGTTGGTATAAAATCAATTTTAGAAGAATATTTGGGAACTATAAGTTAAAATAAGAACAACCAACATTTAAACTATGATAACCCCTTATAGTAACCCTGGATTATACCATAATTGGTATTTTAATATATGGATCAATATTAATGATCATTTTTAGAATAATTAGTGTGTTATATTATATACCAATAGACCTTAACATATAAAATAGAATTAATACTGATGGTAAATGTAATGATTCCCCCCATAGAATGCTAGAAAAGTTAGAAATGGAGCTGATCAGATAATGACTATACTATGGAGATGGACCATGTCATGACTAATATCATTACACATATAGAGAAATGTGATGTTTCATGACATAGATAAAAATATATTTGATCATATTTTGTGATAAAGCCTCCATATTTTAGTGTACCTATAAATCTAGTGTTAGTTGAGCAATCGAACATGTCTCTAGAATAGATAATTCTCACACGGGGATGCAATAAATGTTTAATTGTTATAGTTTTAGTTCATTATAAATGAGGCAATGATGAAAAATAGTGTTTATTGATCCAAAATTATATATATGATAATGAAATTGATCTTATGGAGTGGGGTAATTTTTATATAATATTCATTGATAAATATTACCATCTTGAGAGAAAAACTGAAATGAAGGGAAGGTTTCTAATATTAAATTAAAATATGGAAGAAATTGTTTCTAAATATGAGGATATGTATAAAAGACAAGATATTTAAACTAATATATATATATATATATATATATATTTAAACAAGAAATAAATATTGACCATTCATTTGAATATCGTATATCCTCTCTCTAATGGGCATTGGATTCTAAAACATTTTCATCATAAAATTTACTAGGGTTATGTACCCTCTATATAGATAAGGAATTTTTTATATCCTAAATATTATATAGAAATAAATAGAGGATTTTTTTGGATGAGATCATGGATAAAGGTAATGAACTAATATACAATAATGGGATACAAAAATCTAATCATGTGAAAATTATGGGAAGAATCATATAGAGAAATGCATAAATGGAAAATCATCAATTTATTAGGGAGGAGATATGGGTGATTTGTCTTATGAATGGAAGGGGAAGAAAGAAACCATTGATATTAATTTATTTAAATTAAATTAATTAGGGATTTACTCAAATTAATATCTCAAGAATCAAGGTAAAGTTGCATAGAATATGCCAGTAAGAGAAGGCTAGATTCTCAATCACTAACGTTCATGTGGTTGTTCATAATTACGATTTTAAATGTTATTTATTGGAATCATTAATTTTATGAAATGTTTTATTTTAATCAGGATCCTTATATCATTTTATGTTTACCTTTTTTTTAAAAAAAATTATACATTTCCATTATTATTTATGATGGGATTTTCTATAAAAACTCTAATGGGAAGTCTCATTGTTACAAGGATATGTCACGAATTCCCCATTATGGCCCATAAAAATTATTTATTTATTGGAGTTTTTTTTCACATGTATGGTTTACATGAATTTAATACTTTTTATGGTCACGTATTCAAGATATCATTAAAAACAAAATTGAAATGGGAAGGTCTTTATGATTCATATTGATGATTATAAATTTCACATGTTTTGAGAAGAGACTTCATCACTTGATCCATGCATATACAAAACCATAGTAGCTATTATAAATAAAACACTTATTAAATAAGAGATAAAACACTCTATATATAAAAACGCTATTCTCCAAACTGATGACGTAATTGTTATAAATGAATAAGGTGATGTATTTTTTGAGTAATTACCTGAAAATCCCACAAAACATGAAATATAACATTCTAACTATTTAATCTGAAATGATAACCCCATATTAAAAATTACCAATTGAATTAGATTGACATATTTAGAGATGTTATAGAAAAAAAGAAAGAATTATATGATAATGGACTTATTTTTCCATGTGTACCACTTTGGGGATCCCATGTTCTCTTCTTAATGAATAAATGTGGATAAATGAGGTTATGTTTTCATTATTGGAAAATTAATCATATTATGATAATTAAAATGCATCCATTTTATTTCATTGATGAATTATTTTATCCTCTTCATAGAGATTAATATTTTTAAAATATATAACACTATTTTTGGTATTACAATTATTAGTAAAAAAAAGATATTCTAAAAACAGTATTTCAAATTTTGTATGGACAATACTTGTTTACAGTAGTTCCATTTGGACAATCTAATGAAAAATCTATTTTCATGGTTCTAATGAAATGAGTCTTCAAGAAATATCATGATAATTATGTTGTGGTTTTTATTGAAGATATCTTTGAGTATTCTAAATGCTATGAAGACTATGAAAATAGATTTTTTTATCATTTTTGAGACTCATGGATGGAATGTTATATTGGTAAGAAAATTAAGTGTGAATTTTGATTTATGAATATTCTTTTCATTCCAATTTTTACACTAAGAATTTATATTGATTTGATCATTTGAGGAAAAAGATAGAATGAGAATGTCCGAAAATGAACATAGTAGAGTTTTGTATTTTCCTTGTTTTATCATGACACTATATCCATTTAATTCCTATTTTTTTTAATTGGATAACCCCATATCAATGATCACATGTAATTTGGTTATATTCAAATATAAAAAATAAAGTAAATAATGTTTTGTATAATTTAAGAGGATATGTTTCAATGCACCTATTTTGAATCATGCCTCATGAAATGATGTGTTTATGATATATAACGTTGCATCCAATAAAAGACCAGGTTTTTCTGAATTTATCATGAAAATGTTTTTGTATACACATCAAGGCTGTTGAAGGCTCCTGATCAAAATTATCCAACACACGATCTTGAGTTAGTATCTATAATATTTTCTCTGAACATTGGAAAAAATTATATCAATGGTGAAATAGTTGATGTATATATAGATCCCAAGGTTTTTAATATTTTCATACATAGAATGTAATCAATATGAGTAAAATATGACAACTCAATTTACTCAAGGATTTTGATTTCTCAATACACTACTTCCCAAGAAATGAATATAAATTAGTAGATAAATTAATTAGTAAATGTTTTGATTTTATGACCCAAATAAGTATTGAGATAGATCCAATGTACATGGATTTATTAAGGCCTGATATGTGAATTATAATGTCTGTGGAGACACCACATGTTTTTTCAAATGATTATGAAACTGTATTTATTAGGAATGATAAAAATAAATCAAACTAATGATAATGGTATTCATAATAAAATTAAATGATTTGGATTATGGATAATTGGATTTATTTATTTTTAAAGATGGTGTTTTAAAATTTGGAATGAGGTAATATGTTCCATCAATACCTGATATAAAAACATAAATATTGGATGATTCTGATAAATCAAAATTTTCTATGCAATGATTTATAGGGATTTGAAGGAAACGTTTTAGTTGGTTTATATAATGTGGGGAATTTTGGACTATGTTGAAAGAATCGTATGTATAAATGTTATTAAGTTACTATGGATATTTTCACATGACTACCTAGGTAATTTAGAAGCAATGATTTGATATGGATTATTTTATATCACTTTGCCGAATATGAATATATTGTTTGAGGAAGAGAATATTTACTACATAATCACCTATAAAACATTATGTAAATTATATTTTGAGACTTTATGGTCCACCTCTAGTGATTGTGTTTGATATAGATTATTATATTATATAAAAATTATTGAAGAGTATTTACACACATTTAGAAACCAAGTTTTATTTAATTTGATCTTTATGTTATGTGGGATCATTATTTATCTTTGATAAAATGTTCATAAAATTATAGTTTTTACTATACTATTTAAAAGGTACAATATTTTGATTTATAATTATTGTGAGGTTGTAATCTAACATGTTGGGAAGAACTTGGTGAAATGAAACTTTGAAAACCAAGAAAATATTGTGGATAAAAAATAGTAAAATACTATTTTGTTTATATTAATTAAACACATAGTAGAAAATGTTGTTTTGATTCTAATTGGGGAAAGGATTTTGGAATTTATATTAGGAGATCAGGTAATTCCGAACTTATCTCCATAGAAAGGGTTTATATGGATTGGTAAGAGAGGGAAATTAATCTGAAGTTACATTATAACATTCTAAATAGTGTAAATAATTGGAGATATAGATTAACATTTAGAAATTCTTCCATGTATCTCTAATGTTCATGATGTGTTCCACATATCATTATTACAGAAGTGCATGGTAGAACCAACACATGTAATCACCAATGAATAAATATAACTGGAACATGTTCTATCATACTATGATGATCTTATGAAGATTATTTAGACTAGAGTTAATGTGAAGAGGGATCAGATAAATCGATTTGTAAAGGTACTTTAGAGAAAGTATAAAATTTAAGATGAAATGTTAGAATGATAGGATTTTATGAAGAATAGACTCTGTCATATCATTAGAAGTTAATTTTGATTAACATTTTCCATTATTTTTTCTTAGAAGAGTGGATAATGTAAAACCCCAATATTTTAGGATATGACTCTTTCTAAATATTTTTTTATAGCTTACAATACATAAAACAAAGTGCATAATCAAAATCCAAACAAATTTTTTATATGACCATTATAAACTACTCGATAAATTTGAGAGAGTTAAATGGATAAAATATATTGTGAAATATATAATTTTACTAAAAATTTATTATTAATTATTTTACTCATTGTGAATAATCACTTATTAATAATTAAAAATCATTTTATTCTTTTAAAATAATTTTTCATCAAAAATAGATTTCATTTTTTAGTAGTAAATATTATAATATATTTCTATAACTTCTATAAAATATATTTTATAAAACTAATTTTATTTTATAAAAATTCATATTATTGGTATTTTATGGTGAATTTTGTTAAATTTTCTAAGATGATTGATTTTCTAGTGAACTGTGGAAAATATCATTTCAAAAAAATCATTATCTTTATTTATAAAAAAAATATCTTATTACATACATATTTATCTACAATCAAATTAATTACTCTTTATTGAGATATTATAAAATTAATCACATTTTAATCATACGTATACCTTATTTTGGTATTAGTTCATTTCTTATGCTTAAAAAAGAATTTTTAAAGGAAATTGTAATCATTATGTTTTTAATGATGAATTTTATATTTTGTTCTCAAAATATTGTGTTTATAATTTTGAATAATTAATTCCATTATTTAGTTTTGAATTCCCATACATACTAAATATTTTCCTTTTATTTTTATTCTTTATGAATAGTGACCTCGGTAATTTTAATTACCATGGTAAAGGATAAATTGAACAATATAGATAATAAATAAAATAATAAGAAAAAGAAAATGACACCATCAATTTCAAAAAATTTACTAGAAAATTAATTTTGATTCATAAGAATTCATGGTTCTGATATATGGATGTTTTTTCCATGATGACATTATTATGGCCCTTGTTATATCTCATTTAATGAAAAGTCAATGATTTCACATTCATGATTTTAATAAATCTGAAAATTTAAATGTAGTGTTTCTTAAAAGGTTTCATTAACTATACTCTTTTTTACAATATAAATAAATTATCATCATCATTGAAATTTATAATATATTTTTTCATAAAAAATAATTAACTTAAATGTATACATAAAAATTATAAAGAAATTATTTAATTAATTGAAAAATTAAATAACTGATATTAAAAATATTAAAATAAAAATAGTTTGAGATTATTAATATAGAATCTTCATCCTTACCATTCCACCCGTTAATGTTTTGATATCTTTTCTTGTGTGTAAATACAACTTACCATCTCCAGGACGTTGTCAGATTCATTTTCAATGTTAAACATTTAAGAATTATTAAGAAAAAAATATTGTATGATATAATAAGATTTTTATAATGTTAATATCATTCTATATTAAATGGACATACAACTAATTGAAAAGAACAGGGAAATTCATTATGAAAGATACATGTGGAAAACGGAAATTATCACCTAAAATAACGAAACTAATGAAATATAATTAATGAATGTGTTGTAAAATTTTAAAAATAGGATCACATAATATAATAATAATAATAAATATGGTTCTTGAATAAATTAGAAAAAATTAATACCATTATAATGTATGATAACCCCTGATTAACTGAACGTAATAATGAGGCCAAGGATTAAATAAATCAATTTCCATTCATTGTGTTAAAATAATACTTAATTAATATTTTAATACTAATATTATGTTTGAAATTTATATCAATTATCTTATATATAAATAAAAATTTTATTATGTGTATTTAAGTGGATACATATTATCAATTCATTGTATTAATTCTCAATGATATTATATGATCGTTATAAGGGACTTCATCTCAATTTTTAAATAATTGAGGCATATCACAATATTAGGTATCGAATTTATATTCAATAGTCTATATAATTTCCATTTTATTTATTTTTTATCATTATTCAATGAAAAAATCATTTATATTATATATCCATATTCTCATTACTATTGGTATGATTATTCCCAAAACTGTATAAAATTTTTACACATAATTTTTACTTTGAACGTTATATGATTAAATATGGAAATAATTATATATCTATATCTTACAATTAAAAATTGATAATTGATGATAAGACACATTTTTATGAACTAAATCTATTTTTTGATAAATGAAAAATTCATTGGACATGAATGAAAATGTATGACAGTGTTTAGTAAAGCCTCTCAATGCATTAAAAGTCTCACGAGATAAATAAATTTGAAAAATTAAATGGGGGTTCCACACAATGAAATAAATGTCTTTTGAAATTACTTATAGGTAAAGATATCATGTTCCTATGAAACACAAATCCAATATTTTTGGATTTAATTTTTTAATATTTCAGTTATTATTGTGCTTGGTATGTTCACTATGATATTAATCATTTATTCATATTTCACTAAATATATTGATTAAATGAAATTTCATTTATATTTTTTAAATTACGTTAAATAATATTATTTATTATATAATGATGGAAAATTTATTTCGTAAATTGAATTATATTTTAGTTATTTATGTTTCTATATTTGTTGTGAATTATTGATTCAAGGAATCTTTACTTGTATGTAACTCTTACCTGGTATTTAAGATCAAACATTTATTTGTTCTTTTTCCCCTACATATGAAGATAAAATTTTTAAATGATTTCAAGGTTGAAAATTACAATATATTATTAGGATAATTTTTTACTTAATAATATTACATGGGTATCATTTATGTATCTTGTTCACCAAAAAAAACTAAACTATTTGTTCCTTCATGATGAACTTTCATATATGTATTACCACTGTAATAAGGTAACTACCAACTCTGGACTACTATAGCTTTTGTATTTACACTTATGTGGTTCATTATCATTGAATATGGAAATAATCAGATGATATAAAACATATGACTTCTTAAAAATATATATAATTTAAAATCTATGGGTATCACATTCTACCCCCTTTACGAAATTATTTGTTCAAAGAGCTTTTACAGGACAACCTAGGAACTCGGGTAACAACTCTATCCTAGATATTATTTAGCGTAACTACTAAGAATAATCTTAATCAATTTTTTCAATGAGTTTTTGGTGTCTCACTGTGTTTTCCAACCTCGATGAACACTTTTGGTTTATCACTTTCTTCCTTAAAGGTGTCATGAAAATAAAAAAAAATTGGTTGTGGTGGTGTTCCAAATTTTAATGATTTTTCATTGATGAAATATGGTATTGGTATGCATATATTTTTTTTCATTTGATACATAAATATTAATATTACATATAATTTACACACGTAGGAAATATTTTCTTATTTATTTTTCAAAAAAAATGTTAATCATTCATACATTCATATACTAATGTTTTTTTCACTCGAATCTTACACTCCCCAAAATCTAGTTTTCCCAAAACCATCTGAATCACAACAAAATTAAATCCTATTGAATCCATAAATTATTCCCAAAATTAATACTATTATTAACACTCATCATTATTAATCTCTCTATCATATGTTCACAAATTTTCTATTATATACGAAGTACCTAAAAATGGGATAAACAGTCCCAAATACATCATTTACCAATTATCTATCCTTTGGTTACAAATATTTTATATCTAAGTTTTTAATGTTAGTAAAAACATTACTAAGAAAACATCGATTGTATGTTAAACCAATGTTTTATCATTTTCTCAATCACTTTTACCTAAATAGTTATCCCTAAAAAAATAAGCATGACATAAATTAATGTTTCATGGTTATTTAAAACATTTGATATATGTTTCCAAACCATTAAAAATTACGAAGAAAAATAATTATATGATTCACTAAATCCTCATGAATTATTAAATTTACCATAATATCTTATAAAATATGACTCAGCAACGAAAATATCATGGAGTATCATGATTTAATTTCAATTAAGACATCCACCTCAGTATATTTGGTTTTATAAGAATTATTTCTTTTTCTATTATAATATACATATAAAAAAATTCTACAATTTATATTTTGTAGATTATGGTGTAATAAAAATTACAGGTTTTTAGATGCATTAATTTTTCATCTTCATCATCTCAAACCTTTTTCAAATATATATTAAAACTAAAATGGTTTTGGTAATACAAAATAAATTAAATATAAAAACATGAATCCTAGTATGTATTCCCCTATTATAATTTTTTTAAACATATCATAATTTCTATTCAACCAATCAATCTTTGTTAAATCATTGGAAATCATGGGTAATTATTAATAGGTTATCTAACCTAATTACTTTACATCACAACAAAATCACTAAAAATGGTTCACAAATAGAATGTGATTAAGCAATGTATAACCTCTAAGAGTGTCAATCTAGGTGTAAAAATGTTCAAAACATATTGTGCCCAAATGAATACTATGTTAATAGTAAATCAACCATTTTTAGTGTTGTTACTACAAGTTACATCATTATGAGGTCATATATCGACTTATTTTATCCAAACAGGGATGTAATTTCTAGGATTTCCACTTAATATCCACATTAAAATAAAATTCAGTAGGATATTATATACATAGACATATCTCTATCTCTTATACAAGGGATTTAAAAAATGTTCTCTTATCCTAATCCTTATTAAATATAAAGTATCTAACACAAAATCCATTAAAGGTATCGTGTTATCTATTACTCTTAAATTGTGATCATCTAGGATTTATAAACCCATTTCATGTCATCAACTAACATCCTAACAACAAAAGTTATCCATTACGTCCTTTGTTACAAACTATGAATCCTCAGATATGATCAACCATAATCTAGTGAAAATAAACACATTCATTACATAACAACATTATAATAAATTTAATCAGACAAATTTTTACAAAATATTGTCAGATTTTGACCAATAAATATTGTAAAACATACATTAAAATGACTTTTTTCATAGTATTATAGTGTTTTAGTAAAAAAATTAACTCATATGACTATGTTAGTCTCAAAAACTAGAAATTTTTTATTATATAGATGATACTACGTAATCAATAATAATTCATTAACACCTCCCATCAGGTTTAATATATATCTTCTAAACATGGGGTAGTTAAAACATAAGAATAGGGGGATATAACACATGGTAAGGGTAATCATTAGAGATATCAATCATGTATCATAACATAGAATACGATTATAATAAATAATATGGAATGAATAAATGAAAAAAAATTAATTCCATAATAGATTGGCAGTGAAAACATAATATAGCCTTGTATAAAAATAGAAACTAAAAGATAACCTGGATAAGAACAACTAGATGCTTAGAGTTGAAATGCATAAATTGAAACAAAAAAATTCCATGCCATAATCTAAGAGATCATGATATTATATATCATGATCTCACTATAATGGCCCTATGCCAAAGAAACATTCTAAAAAGGGATACACCTAAACTCACAATCTATTTTCCCCATGAGAACTACTAATTCATAAACGTATTTTTGTGGTCCCCACCCATCACTATGTTAGATGATTTAATCATTTAATTTACTGAATATGTTATATAATACATAACAATTATTTATTGTTAATCAATAAACAGTATTATTAGAAGAATAGATTTTTTGATTATTAATATTTCTAATATAAATAAATGGATTAAACTTCTATATTGGAATAATTCAAATTAATTCCATATATTGAATGGAACTTATTGATAGGTCAATTATTTTCCCAATAATTTGACATATAAAATATAGGTGATCACACAATAATCAATAAATAGAAATAAATATTGTTTGAGATGGAATACTATTAAATGAAATATTATCCTTATATAAACGATAGTTGTGATAGAACATATAAGTAATGTATTTCCTAGAATTTATGTCCCCAAATGAAAATTTTAAGATAAGAATTAAAATTGGATCAACAAAAAAAAATACACCATAAAAAATAAGAATGCAGTGAATATGAATCATATATCACTGATGTAAAATTGTTAATCAAAAACCCTTATGGTATTGGTTATATCATGAAATTAAAATACAAAAAAATGAAATATATATTTAATTTACGTGTTGTGAATAATGAATGTAATACATTATTTAAATGTGATAATAGTGTGTAATAACAATCATGTATAATTTAATATGAAATTGATACAACAATTTAATTCTAACTGTAATTCCCCAACATAAACTACATATTCAATGCTACAGAGTAACATGAAATCATGAACACCTCCACATACTCAAAAAGTTCATATCTAATTATATGTTTTTAACACCTTCAAAATGGAGAATATACCATCTATATATTATATATTAAAATATAATATAAATTTAAAAAATAATATATAAATAATAATATCAAATAGAAGAGTAAATATAAAAAGTAGTATCATATGACACACTGTCCTGAAAATAAATAAGGTATCCTGATTTGGAAATTAAAATCAAAGTATTATTTTAGTATAACAATTAATAAAAACCATGATAGAATAAAGAGTGCCTCCATGTCCCTCAAATATCTCAATGTTACATGGATCAACTATCTTCCATGGGCATGATAACCTTTCTTATATCCCTACCAATTAATTCTACACATGCATGACAATTTTGATATATGGTATGAGCAATAATACCTAATATGACACCAAATATGCATCCTTAACATATGTACATATGTATAGAAGATTAATCCCAAGATAATAATACAGTTTTAAGAATGATTAAATATAAGAATATTGAGCTCATATGTGACAATTAAGCCACTATGAACCTTGACCAATCCTGATTTCACTCAATATTGGTAGGAATAACAGGCTACCACAGGTGATATGTAACTAATAGAAGAGATAGAATCATGTGAATAACCATTCTTAAAGCATTTACGGGACATTATAAATGGTGTCCACAAGGTATTTTTTCTTTTATTCTCTTTTATCTTCGAAAAGAACTAAGTTCTATCTAGGTAACATTATGCCATTCTGCAGTCCCATGTAAAGGTTCACCATTTTCATCACCATATATTTTGTACTCTATACCTATAAGGGGTAATCAAACCATAATGGTACAAAAATTATGAAAACTGAGAAAAAAACACCATCAACATGTTAAGACAAATAAATGGGTTGTATATATTAATTTAAAATTACATATCATCATGAGAATATAGTATCATTATATAAAAACATTTAATTAATATCCAGAATGGTAAATAGATAATATAGAAATAATCATTGAATCAAGGATCATAAATGGATATCATGGATACACACACAGACATGAAATAAAAATTAATTAATATAAATATATATAAAAAACATCATGAATTATATAAATAATGATATACAAGGTCATAAAAATATATGAAAATTACTATATAAAGGATTTTGGTTATGTACACCATGGTTCGTAAAAGGATTAAAAACAAAACTGAAGGACACACCCATTTTGAATAAAATCTCACACCAAGGATTCATAAATCATGATCACTTTTTCATAACAGAGGATTAAAATGGACACCCAATAGCATTTCAAGTGATGAACCATGATTCTATAATCATATACCTTATAGATTCCATTAGCGGAACCAATATAATGGTTTGATAAAGGAGAGTTTTCTAAAATACAAGATCCATTATTGAATGAGGAAGTAATCCTGATCAAATCATTCATTAGAAAAAATATAACCTTATTTATAACCAATTAACTAATATCCCTAACTAATACATCAATATAAAATGGATCTATGTAAGGGAGAGTCTCATGTACATTAATGAATTTTTACTTAATCGAAAACAACTACCATTATTGATAGTTCTATCACCAGACAAGTGGGTATTTGTTGAAATATTCATTTCACCACTAATATAACATATAAACATCAAAAAATTAAGTTTCAAACATTAGACCCCCAAAAAGTAATATGTCTTGGATGAGGAACCATGAATTGTTACCATCAACATGCTCATATTCAGAGGTATATCTTCATTTAAACATGAAATTATTTAATCATACTATATATACCACCAATTAATTTAAAGGAACGATACTTCATTAGGTTTTAAGGGAAATCCGATAATTTAAATTGATAAAACCTTATCTTTGAATAAGGAAACTAAATTTTATATAGATAAAAAGAAAAATCACCTTGAGATATCAATAGATTGGTCCATGTTTTGATAACCAAGAATCGTTGATTTTTTTTATCTTTAAAGACTAGAGAGTATGTCAAAAATTATGATTATATACATTTTGGATATTAAATGGTTGACTTTTAATTATTATGGGAGGTAATTAATGCACAAACATAATGGGGACACATACTATGTAGAGACCCAAGCTTGGCGTACATAGAAATAACATTTTTTATGGAATACATAATACAATTCATGAACTGATTCCCAAAGACTCTACTACATAGTTGTCACTGGAAACATGTAACATAATATTCTAACAGATTTAAAGATCTTCCAAATCTCCCATAATTATATTACAATTTTTTCATCCTACCTAAAACCTTTCATTATATCCTGAGGAAAGGAAAACATAAAGAGGATGAGATCAAATGCTCAGTATGGGTAATCTTGGAGATCATAAAATAATCCATAAACATTTGAATGTAAAAAATATGAACATGAGGTTTAGACATCAAAATCATGAAAAATGACATAAATCATGGTCATATTTAAGTCATAGATCATAATAGAACAATAAAAATGATATAATAGAATTGGAATAAATTATGTAACTGTGGAATAGTAATAAGCACATAATATGATTTCTAAGAAGCAAAGGCATTGTTTCTAAGACAATAATAGTGGATGGAGTCCATGAATGAACTGGGTTTTCTTGTCATTCCTTGTAACACCCTGACCACAGTTACCCAATGTCAGTGCACTATTAAATAATATTTGCATGATCATAAAACATCAAATGTTGAAAGACCGATTAGTTTAGTAGCCATGCAATCACAAGATACATTCATAATGTTTACATTACAACATAAAATTAAAATATACAACAACATCTTGTCGCCTTAGACCACACTCATATCCCCTCATACTATCCCTACAGTTTATTCATAAAATACTTCTTCACATCCTAGGAAGAAATAAAACATTTAATGGGGTGAGCTCAGATACCCAGTAAGGATAACAATATATTGGAAACATTCATAAATACGCATAAATATTAAAGGCAATGTATAACTAAAACAAAAGCCTTTTAAACTTGATTTTCAGCATTATATTTCAGAAATAAAATGAAATAATTCCATTTAATTATTCACATGGATATTATAAAAGTAGAATAATCACATGCAATATTAATACAAACTTTCATAATGATGGAATGGATAATGCCAGACTATCATAAGCACATAGTCAAGGCCTTATACCCAGACTACAAATATGATTTTTTTCAAGGCCTTATGCCAAGACTCTAGTATGTCTCATGATACCCACCGATGCATTGAGGAGCTATAGCAGGCTCCACCCATCACTTATTAAGTCCAATGCATTCCTCATATGAACAGGTTTAAACAGAACATAAACATTCTTATTAAAACTATCATACGAAATGTCAATACTTTATTCATAAACCATGAATGGAATAAAAATAACACATCCACAATCATAAATATCACAAAACCTTCAATACAATATGGAAGTCTTGTATTATAACAAATCAACTTCAAATAAGCATAAAATCCATCAAAGGATGTTGACATAGATGAAATCAAGACTATTTGAGAGAAATATGTCTTTTTTTGAAACCATTTAAAAGTCACATAATTATAAAAGAAACAATTTACATTGAAAATATTATTATATGCTTGTAAGGGAAGCTTTGAAATTTTATAATGGTGAAAAATAGTCGCATACGCCGTATATGATAAAAAAAGAAATTCTTGCCTTAATTCAGTTGAAAAGGATAAAAAGGACATTGTTTGGAAAATGAAAGAAAGATTCCTTTATAAACATCATATAAAAAGTAAAACATGGGTATAAATGACATTAACCCATATTATATAAAATAGTAAGAATGTATTGAAATACATTTTTAAGAAACATGGATGTGGATGATAAAGATGTCCTAGTAGATAATTACATATAAACATCCTCATATAATGAAGAGATTTTGAAATAAACCCTTACATTGTAATATTCCTTGGATGAGTGTAGATTAACATCTTGTATAATGGGGATATAATTGTTATTAAATTATACAAGATTCATATACATTAATATGATATCATATTTATCTTTTAATATTGCATTGTTAATAATATCTTAGTATTATCTTCATTTCGGGTGTTTACTTACTCATTTTCTTTTATATGTTTTCTTACATAATCCATGTTTGTTATGGATAGGTTTTATATTATTCATATCGAGAATTATATCATGTCCTTAAAAATTATTTTTAATCATCAATTGATATTTAGACTTGAATGGATACAATGGGGAATGAATCTCATCGCGTTCGTGGAGACTGTAGTCTGTACGTACACACGAGCGATAATATCATTATTTTGATATTATAATATTATATAATTGGATGTTATATCATATATAAAGAATCATTACCATGTTATATTTATTATTTACATCAATTAGACATCATTATCATAAACATCCAAATAATAATGTTTTGATTAACAATTACACCACGACGTGGAGATGGTAGGCCGTACGCACGCACGTATGATCACATGTAATTCAAAAGATGGATAGAATACTAAATATGGTTTTAACATATTTATAAAACATCAAAATATATAGAAGTTACAAGATTTATTATTTTATAATGTAAATAAAAAATAATGCAGATGTGGATGGAGAAAGAAACTTGATAGAGGGTGGTGGAATCATTACCTCTTCTTCGGATTCTTCCTTTTGATTTGATCAAAAGGACCCCTTATGTTCGATTTATGATCAAAATAAGGCCTGTAGGTTGAAGTGAGTGAAATTGGGAGAATATTTGGGTTGGGGTTGGCCGAGCTAAATTTCTTTTATGATATGAATTAGAGAGAAGGGAGAGTTCCCTTTCATAAGAGGGGTGAGGGGAACCGTAGGAAAAACATAAAATATTATTTTATAATAAATTTATATTCGGTTTATAATGGCTCCAAACTACTTTATATCGAGGCTAAGGTGGGTATGGGTCGAAAAAAACTCATCCAATAGGTTTTAGGCAGGTTTGGGTCACTTTATTAACCTTATCTTTTAGTTTTAACCCTTAGTTAATTAGTTTGACATTTACCATGTCTCTCAGTATTTTTTTATTATATAGTTAATAAACATACTATAAACATCCAAGCGAACCCCAAGTGATCCATTAATGATGCACCTATCTGTATATACATCTTGTAGATGAATCATATATTTTTAGGAATAGAATATCAATTAATAAAAATAATATTTTTTTTAAAAACTCTTTTATGTCAGTTTTGAAACTATTGGGTATTTTGTTTTTGATAAATTCATAAAAATATTATTACTATGAAAAGTATTTATATAACCAGTATTAATATGTCATATTAACCTAGAAAATTAGTGGAATTCAAAATATGGTTCAAATTACATTTTTTTGGATATTTATAATATCAATTATTTTAATATTTCATTAATTAGGTAAATACTGCTTCATAATTGTGTCCTAAATAAATTAAATTATATTATATCAAAAAAATTTAAATAAAATTCCATTATGTAGGAAATATTTTTATATTTCTAATGAATATTTATAATAGATTTTATCTTATGTATAATCATATATTAAAAATGTTTTGGTAATTAAACATTGATTTTAACTCTTTTAACTCTTATTTGAATTAAATAATAATAAATGTCCAAATAAAATCATAGTAGACCTAAATGATAATATTTCATTCCTAATGATGTTTTTGGTTGATATACCCTTATCCGATAGAATTAGGACATGTGTTAGGGTAATATGAATATCATTGTTAACGTTAATTTCCCTATTTACTTTTAACCGTGGTAAATAAATGTAAAAAGTCACTATTCATAAAAAATTATATTCATCTAATTGAACCACATTTTACTTACTGATATCAACTATGTCTCTTAGATTTTTCAAATTCCACTCACAGAATCGGTAAAATTAATTTTTAGGAGAATTTGAAAATTTTCTTTGGAGATGTGTAAAAGACGGTGAAATTTTCTAAGAAATTTTTTTATATCAAAAATTATTATAAATGGACTCCAATGAATTACATTGAACATATATAGGTATTATGTGTCTATTTTGAACTTAATGAAATATAAATAAAATAAATAATTTTTTAAATAAAAATTTGGTTTTATACTATAACTTAATGTTTTTTAATTATTCATCAAAAATTGAATGTTTTTAGAAAAATACTGAAATTTCACCCTAAGCTAATTTTGATATTCCGAATCAAAAAATAAAGTCCATTTTGGAAAACAGTTTTTTTAAATTTCAAAAACTGGGTATTACTATTGAAAATGGGTAGTTTGATTGGTTGTGGTGTGTGTTAGAACTCGAAGTAGCATACAACACACGCTACTGTATTATTCAAAGAGAAGCGTACCGTGGAATATTGGGGTGTTACATTACCCCTTCGTTCAAATAATTTCATCCTGGAAATTTATAGAATATTATTACATAAAAAGGCTCAGGTGGATCTTTATGATATGTTCCTTAGTTTCCCACGTTGCCTCTTCCATCTTATGGTTTCTCCATAGAACTCTTACCAGACGAGCCGTCTGGTTTCTCCGCACTTGTTCTCTGGTATCATGAATCTTGATAGGCTCTTCTCAATAAGACAGATCGGGTTCCAATTCTAATTCCTCATAGATGATTACATACGTTGGGTCAGGTATGTATTTTCTCAATAGTGATACGTGGAACACATCATGAACTTTTGAGAGACTTGGTGGCATTTACAAATGGTAAGATACATGCCCAATTCATTCTAGAATTTCGAATGGTCCGATATACCTGTGACTCAATTTACCCTTCTTACCGAAACGTATATCTCCCTTCCAAGGAGATAACTTCAAGAAAACACAATCTCCAACTTGAAATTCCAAATCCGTCCTTCAGTTATCGGCATAGCTCTTCTTCCTACATTGAGATGCTATGATGTGGTTTTGGATTACCTTCACCTTCTCCATACTTTCCCCCACCAGTTCTAGTCCTATGAGTTTTCTATCAACAACATCATCCCAACAGGTTGTTGTGCGACATCTCTTTTTGTATAACACTCCATATAGTGCCATCAGAATACTCAAATGGAAGCAATTGTTGTAGGAAAATTCTACTAGAGGTAAATATTGATACCACATACCCTGAGAGTCATGTTATCATGATCTCCACATGTCTTCTATGGTTTGAATAGTTCGTTCTGATTGTCCATCAGTTTGGGGGTGGTATGCAGTGCTCCAACGAAGTTCAGTATCCAGGGATTTCTGAATACTTTTCCAGAATCTTGATGTAAAATGGGGATCACAATCCAAAACAATTGATAGGGGTACTCCAAGAAGTCTCACAACTTCATTAATATATAGTACCGATGGACTTTCAAGTGGTAGATCTTCTCCTATAGTAAGAAAATGTGATGACTTGGTAAGATGATCAACAATGACCCATATTTCATTACTTCTTCTAGAGGTCTTTGGTTGTTCCAAGACAAAGTCCATCGTAATATTATCCTATTTCAACTCTGGTATGGGAAGAGGTTGGATGACTCCTCCAGGTTGTTGCCTTCCAGCTTTCACTTGTTGACAAACTATACATCTTGACACAAAATCAGTAATCTCCCTCTTCATGTTGTCCCACTAAAAATGTTTCATCAAATCTCTATACATTTTGGTGCTCCCACAGTGTATAGAGAAATTGGAACTATGAGTATCATCCAACAATTTCCTTTTTTGATTAGGTATATTGGGAACACAAAGCCTCTTCCCAAATTTCAAAATTTCATCTTCATACACAAAGTCCCTCGATCTCCCATCATTCAAAACATTAGTCCTTTTTTTAAAGTCTTCATCATTGGTCTGAGAAATCGTTATCCTTTCTAGTAAAGATTGTTTGACAGCTATTTGAAAAAGTATTGATGTTTCACCTTCCATGGTGATTCCCATATTCATCTTTACTAGATACATGTATATAGGATCATTTTCAACTCTCATATTGTTCAAAACTCCATTATCCTTTCTCCTCAATTCATCTACCACCTTATTTTCCTTCCCCGGGTGGTCGAGTATCGTGCAATCATAATCCTTGAGTAATTCAAGCCATCTCCTTTGACTCATGTTGAGTTATTTCTATGAGAAAATGTACTTGAAACTCTTGTGATCGGTATATATCTCACATTTTTCACCATAGAGAAAATGTCTCCATATCTTCATAGCAAAGATTACAGCAGAAAACTCAAGATCATGAGTAAGACTGTTTTGCTCATTAATTTTCAGCTGTCGTGATGCATAGGAAATAAATATATCATTCTGCATTAGGACACAACCACATCCCTTCATCAATGCAACACTATAATTAACAAACCCGTCATTCCCCAATGGTAGAGTCAATATAGGATCATTAACTAATCTTACATTCAGTTATTTAAAACATTCTTCACACATTATTGTCCAGAAAAATTTAACCTCTTTATGTGTGGGATTTGTTAATGGGTTAGCCAACAGAGAAAAATTCTGGACGAGATGTCGATAATAACCTGCTAAACCAATAAAAATACATACCTCAGTTATACATGTAAGTGTTATCCATTCTTGTATTTCCTCGCTCATAGAAGGATCAATAGATATTCCATCCTTAGAGGCAATATGTCCATGAAAAGAAATCTCTTGAATCCATAATTCACATTTGCTAAACTTCCCATATAATTCATGTCTTCTAAGAGTCTTTAGGATAATGCGCAAGTGATTTTCATGAAATTTGTTTATTTGAGAGTATACCAAGATATCATCAATAAATACCACTACAAAATCATCGAGATATTCCTTGAAAACTATATTCTTTAGATCCAAGAATACAGACAGTGCATTAGACAATCCTAAATGAATTACAGTAAACTCATAATGCCCGTACCTAGTTTGAAATGCTGTCTTCGGAATGTCTTCCTTCTTCACACACAAATGATGGTATCCAGATCAAAGGTCAATATTTCAAAAGCATTCATCACCATGTAGTTGGTCAAATAAATCATCAATGTGAGGTAGGGGATACTTGTTCTTTATTTTCAACTCATTGATTTCCATGTAGTCGACACATAACCTCAAAGATCCGTCTTTCTTCTTAACAAAAATAACAGGGGATCCCCATTGAGAAACACTAGGGAGAATAAATCCCTTATTACTCAATTCTTCTAGTTGTTTCGTTAGTTCAACTAATTCCACAATGGCCATTCTATAAGGGGTCTTTGATATGGGCCTTGAACTCGGAATTTAATAAATGGAAAACTCAATTTCTCATTCTCGAGGATGACCAAGTAAATCTTCTAGAAACACATCAACATATTATCTCACAATAGGTACATCCTCTATTTGAACATTCCTTTCCTTAACAATAGTTATTTCATTTTCTTCCTCCCCAATAATTGAATTTAGATGAGATACTAGTGGTAGATCAAGATAAGATCTAGGTGGTGACGATTCTTCTCTAATGATAAGTTGTTCTTTATCATCATCATAAACAATTTTAACCTCCTAATTATTACAATAAATATTCGCATCATTGTCTATATGCCAATCCATATAGAGGATTATATCAAATTCAATCATAGGTATGAAGATGAGATCAGTAGATAATCAAATTTTATGTGCTCGAATGGGGACTGATTCACAAAACATTGTTGCAATGATACTTCCCTAAGGAGTTTAAACTAACAAATCCCCTGTTAAATCAAATTTGAAATATATAATTTTCATTGAAAACTGGGATGATATGAAACAATGTGATTATCCAGAATAAAATAATGCATTTGATAATCTTAAGGAAACCATTAAATTACATGCCCCCACATCTTTTATATCATAAAACTCACCTGTAGTGATAGCATAAGCTTGGCCTTGATCCCTTGGCCATTTCTGCGGTATGTTTCCCTGACACTTAGAACATTTATTTCCATAATGTCCCAACTCCCAACAATGGTATCATTGAACATCAGTAGCTTCTTTCTTCCCCTTGAAATCACAAGCTTGGTGGCCTTTTTCACCACACTTGTAACAATCTCCCATTCCTTTTATGAAAGTACCAGGGTGATTCTACCCACATTTAATATAGAATGGATATTAATATTTTCCCTTCTTCCCCTTATTTCCATTTCCAGAGTGATCAGTAGATCTCTTCTTCTCTTGCTTTGATTTAAATTCATAAGACTTTGAAAATTCTTTCTCTGTCTTAATAGCACACGAGACAATATCTTCATATGGTGAAAAGGATTGTGATACTAATGATTAATGGAGAAATAGTTTTAACCCATCAAAGAAAAAATCAATATTACTTCTTGGGTTATGTATGAAATCTGCAGCATACCTCTCTAATCAAGTAAAGTTAGCCTCATACTTTGCGTCATTCTCACCCGCATTTTGTCTCAGACTCAGAAATTGTATTTCCATATTTGCTCGATGGTCATGGGGAAATTATTTTTCTAAGAAAATATCTTTTAACTACCTCCATTCCATTTTTGATACTTCATCATCTTCCTTTGTGTTTTGAATCAATGACCACCATTCGTCAGTATCTCTAGTGAGGTGGTAAACTACCATGATAAATTTTTCCATTTAACTACTCCCTAAGGCATGGAATATTTTCTCTAAGGAATTTATCCATTTCTCTGATACTATGGGATTTTTACTCCCATTGATTGTTTGTGGTTGGCTCCTCATGAAGAGATCTATCATTGATCCTCTATAATGAGGATCAGGGTGCTCTATATGGGTAAGGTTATTATTCATAACCTGAGTGAGTTGTCCCAGAATGGTGATTAGCTGATCAGCACCAGTTGCATCACCAACACCACTAATTAATTTGAGTAGGAGGGAAATACCTACATGGAGTGTGTGCATTGATACAGTTTCCATTCCTTCCACTAGGTGCCATCTCTAAACAATGGCATAAAGTAGATTAGTTTATGAATCAAAATACATAATTCCAAACTTCTATAGACCATAACATAAATTGAATAGTTTATGGATATAATATATAAAAATAAAAAAAATTCATTTAGGAAGTATATACTCATAAACCCTTCATAATGGTTTTTAAATAAAATGAGAATTATCCTATGCATATCCCCCAGGAGTGTTGTAAACAAGAGTTCAACAAGGCCAGTTGTCGTGCACCAGTTCACATTCGAGTCTAGATCAAAGAGGTGTTTTCTGGTTTTACCGCTAGGTACATCAATGCCAGAGCCTCCTCTACCTGCTTATATCCCGACAGGTATGTATTTCATGGAAAACTCACAAAATATCTACAATACCAAAATTCTAGAATGTTCTTCTACACTAATCCTCAAAGTCCATATTAGGTCTATGTGATCTAATCAGATTTTATATAAATCTAGCACCCACAGTTTGTATTAAACTTTCTCTGATACCAAGTGTAACACCCCGACCATAGTTACCCTACGTCGGTGCATTATTACATAACATTGGCATGATCACATAAGACTAAATCTCAAAAGACCGATTAGTTTAGTAGCCTTGGAATCACAAGATACATTCATAATGGTTACATTACAACATAAAGTGAAAAACAATAAAAACATCTTGTCTCCTTAGACCACACTCATATCCCCTTATACTATACCTACAAGTCATTCATAAAATACTTCTTCACATCCTGGAAAAAAATTAAACAAAGAAAGGGGTGAGCTCAGATGCCTAGTAAGGATAACAATAAGGTGGAAATATTCATAAAAAAGTAGAAACATTTAAGGTAATGTATAACTAAAACAAAAGCCGTTTAAACTTGAACATCAGCATAATATGGCTGAAAGAAAATGAAATAATTCCATTTACTTATTCACATGGATATTCTACTAGTCGAATAATCACATTAAATATCAATAACCACTTTCATAATGATAGAATGTATAATTCGACACTATCATAACCACATAGTTAATGCCATCTTCAAAGAATACAAATAATATTTTTTTCACGTACTTGTTCTAAGACACTAGTTTGTCTCATGAGAACTACTGATGCATCGTGGAGCTATAGAGGGCTCCACCGTCTCTTATTAATTCCAATGCATTCCTCATTTGAACATGTTTAAACATAACATAAACATTCATATTAAAAATGGCATATGAAATGTAAATAAATTCTCTAAAACCATGTATGGTATAAAAATAACACATCCACATTAAGAAATATCACAAAACCTTCAATACAATATTGATGTTTTGTATCATAATAAATCAACTTCAAATAAGCTTAAAATCCATCAAAGGATGTTCACATAGATGAAATCAAAACTATTTGAGAGAAATATATATTTTTGAAATCATTTAAAAGTCACATAATTATATAATAAATCATTTACATTTAAAATATTCTTATAATATTGAATGGGAAGCTTCGATGATTTTATAATGGCAGAAAATAGTCAAACACACCGTATAAGTTAAAAAAAGGCATTCTTAACTTAATTCTGTCAAAATGGTTAAAAATGATCATGTTTGGAAAATGACAGAATGATTCCTTTATAAACATATTATAAAAATTCAAACAAGGGTATAAATGATTTTAACCCATATTCAATAAAATAGTAAGAATGTTTTGAAATACATTTTTAAGAGACATGGATGTGGATGATAAAGAGGTTCCAGTAGATAATTACATATAAACAACCTCGGATAATGAAGAGATTGTGAAATAAACCCTTACTGTGTACTTTTCCTTGGTTGATGGTAGTTTAAACTCTTGTATAATGGTGAAATAACTATTATTTAATTATAAAATAATCATATACATTAATATGATATCATATATGATCTTTTAACATTTCTTTGTTAATAATATCGTAGTATTATCTTCGCTTTGGATGTTAACTTACACATTTTCTTTTCTATGTTTTGTTACATAAGTTGTGTTTGATAGGGAAAGTTGTATCTTATTCATATCTAGAATGATATCAAGTCCTTAAAAATTATTTTTAATCCTCAAATTAGAATTATACTTAGATGGATATGATGGGGAATAAATATCATCGCGTTCGTGGAGACGGTATTCCATACGTACGCACGAGCGATAATATCATTCATTTGATATTAAAATATTATATAATCGGATATTATATATTATATACAGAATTATTATCATGTTATATTTATTATTTAAATCAATTACACATCATTATCATAACCATCCAAATAATAATGTTTTGAATAACAATTACACCACGACGTGGAGACGGTAAGTCGTACGCACACACGTATGGTGACATGTCATTCAATGGATGGATAGAAAACTGAATATGGTTGTAAAATATTTATAATAACATCACATTATATAGAATATACTAGATTTATTATTTTATTATGGCAATAACAATGAATGAAGATGTGGAAGAAGAAAGGAACTTGAAAGAGGGTGGTGAAAATATTACCTCTTCTTCGGGTTCTTCCTTTTGAATTGAACAAAAGGTCTCCTTAGGTTAGATTTATGATCAATATATGGCCTCTTGGTTGATGTTTAGGAAGTGGATATAATATTTGTGCAGGGTTTGGATGACCAAAATGGATTTGATGGTATGAATTAGAGAGAAGGGTGAGTTCCCTTTTATAATAGTGGTGAGGGGAACCTTTGGAAAAACTTAAAATATTATTTTATAATAAATTCATATTAGTTTTATAATGGATCGAAACTAATTTATTTCGAGGATAAGGTGGGTATGGGTCAAAAAAAACTCAACTAATAGGTTTTAGATTTGTTTGGGTCACTTTATTAACCTTAACTTTTAGTTTAAACCCTTAGTTAATTAGTTTGACATTTACCATGTCTCTCTGCATTTTTATATTATATGGTTATTAATCATACTATAAACTTCCAAGAGACCCCCAAGTGGTCCATTAATTATATAAATATCTTTAAATAAGTCCTTTGGCCGATCCTTAAATTTTTTGGAAGAGAAAATAAATTAATAATATAATATTTGTTTTAAAAACTATCTTTGGTCAATTTTAACACTATTGGGTATTTTGTTTTTGAAAAATTCATAACATCACTATTACATCAGAAAAAATTTATATAACCAGTCCTAATATGTAATATTAACCTAAAAAATTAGTGGAATTCATAAAAAGTTTAAAATTACATTTATTTGGATATATATAATATTAATTTTTTTAATATTTCATTAATTTGGTAATTACTGCATAATCATTGTGTCAGAAATAAATTAATTATTTAATTGCTAAAAATTATAAATAAAATAACATTATTTATGAAATATTTATATATTTCTAATTAATATTTATAATCGAATTTATCTTATGTATAACACTATATTTTAAATGTTTTAGTAATTAAACTTTTATTTTAACTCTTTTAACTCTTCTTTGAATTAAATAATAATAAATCTCCTAATCTAATACAAGTGGACATAAATGATAATATTTAATTAATAAAGTTGTTTTTGGTTGAGATACGCTTGTACAATATAATTAGGAATTGTGTTAGGGTAATATTAATATAAATTTTACCCTTAATTAGCCTATTTACTTTTAACCGTGGTAAATAAAAGTAATAAGTTACTATTCACCAAAAATTATTTTCATATCATTGAATGAAATTTTACTTAATTATATAAACCATGTCTCTCAGAATTTTTAAATTCCACTCACATAAGCAGTAAAATTATGTTTTATGTAAATTTGAAAATTTTCCTAGGAGATTGGTAAAAGATGGTGAAAAGTTCTAAGAAATTTTCATATATATAAAATTTTTATAAATTAAATCCAATGAATTCCATTGAAATTATATAAGTATTATGTGTCTATTTTGACCATAATTAAATTTATATAATATAAATAAATATTTAAATAAAAATTCAGTTTGAAACTATAACTTAGTGTTTTTTCACTATTCATCAAAAAATGAATATTTTCAGAAAAATACAAAAAATTCACCGTAAGCTAATTTTGATATTTTGAATCCAAAAATGAAGTCCATTTTGAAAGATAAAATTTATAAAATAATGAAAAGTGGGTATTACTATTCATAGCTGCTAGTTTGATTGGTTGTGGTGTGTGTTAGAACTCGAAGTTGCGTACAACACATGCTACTGTATTATTCAAATTGAAGCGTGTCGTGGAAGTTTGGGGTGTAACATTCATTCCCTGTATTACACAACCATATTTAATTGTCCTTCTAGCCATGTATATATAATGAGATATAAATATTTAGCCAATTAATTGTATGAAGATATAGGTCCCCCCTATCTCATAATGAATTCATTCTAACATGTGACAAAAAAACATAAATCATTTATCATAACATAACCCAGGAAATAAAATGGCTTCCTTAAATATCATTTTATAACAACATAATCTATATAGATGGCCATTCTATCATTAATTAATTCAAATCATAGTAATAACTGGGATATAAACCAAACCCAATTTATGAGCGTCCTCTTAGATATACAATAATTTTGATAAAACACTTTATATTAATTATTCAAGAAAACTTCCATTTCATTTCCAAAAACATTTTTGTTTCCCAAATTGTCATTTAATTTTAATAGAAAAGAATTTTGTCCAAAATATGAATGTAAACTTTTAAATAAATTTTCATGGAAATAAAATGTTATGATGATGTAATATCTCTTTTAAGACATATAAAATTATAAACATTATTCTCGTAATTCTGGAAAAAAATTCAAAAGTACATCATATGGTGAAAAAATATATATTCCATTCAAATATGTAGTAAAAATCAACATAGGAATAGTAATCCTTACCTTAGGTCCTATTTCTTATATATTTTCCCAAAAAACCATTATAGTGTGTTTAAAAATATTATTAACAAGTAACAGAACCATAAAAATATTTATTATATATTATATGACTTAGTAACAACTTTAAATTACCCATTCATTTGCAATTCCATTGTTAATGACACATTTTGTGTAATAATCTATAATGACCCATACTTTACATACGTTGTTATTACTTCAAAATTTAATCACACTAATTAAAACATATAACAAAACAATGAAAGGACCATATAGGTATAGTGTCTTTAGAAACTAGGAAAACATAAACAACTGGTTCATAATCCATCTACGTTGTCTCCAATTTATTTCATCATATCTAGAGTCAATTTTGGAATATTCTATATAATACCCTTAATTAATACCTAGGGAAAAGAAAACATACAAAAGGGTGATCTCAAATTCTCAGTAAGGGTAAACAAAAGAAATATAAATCATATCATATTCTTAAGAACAAAAAATTTTGAAAATCTTAACATGAAAAAGAGATCATAATATCATGTAATGGGATAAATCATAGTAATGAAAAGTAATCCAAAATAATCATAACTTAAAACATGAAACATTTTTTCATACACACATAATCATTAAAAAATCATTTCATATTAGTCAAGGCTCATTTCCAAGACTATCATAGAGGACAAAGTCCATTACTGAACCGATTTCACTCCTCGTTCTAGTCCTGTATCACTGAACCAGTTTAACTTGTCGTTCTAGCCATGTCTATCTCATGAGATATAAATCTTTACCCAATGCATTGGAGGGAGATATAAGTCCCACCCATCTCATAATGAAACCATTCTTATGTGTGCCACAAAATCAAAAATCGTACATCACAGCAAAACCCATGTAATAAAAATGGGATTCTTAAACATCATGTCATCAAAACATGATCCATGTAATATTAAAGGACATCATAAAATTAATTCCATCATAACATAATAAAATAAATGTAAATATAGGGATAGAAACAGAACCTTATATTATCGTAGATGGAAAATAATTTTGATAAAACACTTGAACTCCATTCTTGTGGAAAATAGCCATTCTAATTCAAAAACATTTTTCCATTCTTAACATTTCAAACAATTTTAAACTAAAAGAAGTTGATTAAAAATAAACATGAAAACTTGTAAAGGAATCTTCTTGGAAATAATATTCTAAAAATAAATTCATGACGTATATGTGAAAAAAAACATTCTTCTCGTACTTTGGCTGGAAAAGTCAAAAAGTACCTCGTACTAAAAACGAAAAAAGATTCCTTTCATATCTTTCACAAAAAAATCACCGAAGGGTAAAATTGTATTTAATAAATTGTAGGAGGATAGAAAATAATATTACATATTGAGGACACAGGGATGTGGATGATAAATATTCCCCTGTAATTTCTGAAGTATAAACAATCTCGGATAAAAATGAGATTGCGATATTTTCCCTTACCATAGGTCTGATATACTTTGTACGTGTCCGAACCTCCTGTATAATGATTTAAATAATGTCATTGACATATTCCAGAATCATACTCATTGTTATTATATTATATAAGGTCTTATTCTTAGCTTCTTATTAAAAATATTTCATTGCTACTTGTTATTCAGGTGTTTATTGCTTTATGTTCTTATGTGTGTTCTGTCGAATAAATTCTTATTCTTCTTTTTATGTTATATATACCTGATTTCCAGAATTTTATTATTGTAATATATATCATATTAATTCATTAAATTCATTTATATAATCATTATGCAATTAAGATCATGTAGAACAAGTCACATCACATCGTGGAGACGGTAGGCCGTACGTACGCACGAGCGATGATATCGTTCCCATGATTGTGGAATTGTATTGAAGTTTATGTACACTATTTCAGAATGAATATCACTTTAAAATAATCATATATATTTATTATTTATACTATTATACCCATCCAAGTATGGTGGTGGTGGAAAACAGATTACATGACGGCAAGGAGACAGTATTCCATACGCACGCACGCACGGTGATTTCGTTTTCTGTAGGATGGATAGAAAGTGAAATAGGTTTGTTTAATATTTATAATAAAATATCAATATATGTGTTATACTGATGTTATTACTTCATAATGAAAAATATAATAAAGAATATGTAGAAGAAGAAATAAATTTGAAAGAATTGGTATCATATATTACCTCTTCTTCAACACGCCTCTTTGAAACCTTCTCTTCGGGCACTACGATTGGTCTTTTAAGTAGTCCAGGGCCTCTAGGATGTTTCTAGGGAAGTGGAGAAGATATATTGGTAGGGCTTGGCCGAGCTTGAAGGCTCAAATTTTTGTGAGGAGGAGAAGGACGAGGTGGCCTTTTATAAGGGAGGAGAGGGACACCTTTGGAAAGTGTGAAAATATTATTTTATTATAAACTTATCTTCAATTTCAAAAGGTCCAAAAAATCATTTAAGACGAATATAAGATGAATCATGGTCTAAAAAAAATCATAAAATTATAATTTTATGTGTTTTGAAAAATATTTTAATCATTATAATCTTATTTATTTAAATCATTTATTAATGAGGTAAATTCTGCATCATTATTGTGTCATAAATAATTTAATTTATTTGATATCTAAAAATTATAAAAAAAATATCATCATGTATGAAATCTTATTAGATTTCTAATTAATATTTATAGTCTAAAATATAATTTATATAACCCTTTATAAAAATTAATTAGTAAATGATTTTTGTTAATGTCAATTTTATCTTTACATTAAATTAATTAATCCAAATTGTCAATATCACTACCATGTGGCTCAATGGGGTCCACAAATCGACCCAAGGATGGCCATGGTCGGCCAATACTCATCCAATAAGGTTAGGGAAAGTTTCAAGGTAATATTTAATTATTAGAATATTCTGTTAATCTTGAATCACCCTATTTACCTTTAACCGCAGTAAAAAAAATTACCATAGTTATTATTCATAATTTCAAAAAAAAAGTATCCTATTAACATAATTTGGACCCATTGATTCCAAATATGGAATCCATTTTTAAAATTTCAAAACACAGAAGTTGCAGTAATTAATTTAAAATTAATCCTGTTGTCATGAAAACGGGTTTTAAAAGTTAAAACATTGCCAATGATTGAAATGTTTTCACTTATGAATTCAATGTAAAATTAATGTTAATGACATAAATTATATTAAATGGTAAAAATATATTCTATTTATAATTTAAAATCATTCAATATCATAATTTAACCATATAAATTATTGCGACGAAAAAATTTGTTTTTAATTAAAATATAGCGTGTTTTTACTATTCATCAAAATATGAAAGTTACCATAATAATATGAAAAATTTATCCAAAGTAAATTTTTGTTTCATGATTCCAAAGAATAATTTTATTTTGTCAAATTGTACTTATAAACATATAAAAAACTATATTTAAAAATAGTGTGCCATCAAAAGGCGGTAACACTCCATTTTTTGAAAAATACTTCTTTTATCTGAAAAACTTATTTTGTTTTCATACCTCATTCTAGAATATGTATAAGATGAATTATAATGTTATAAAATTCAAAATTCAGTAAATACTATTCATAATGGATGGTTTATAATATTTTAATAATATATCATTATTTATTGAAACTCGGTATTGCGTACTACACACGTTATCGAGAAAGGTCATGATTGTGTGTAATGCAAGCCAAGCTAGTGAATGATTCCTTTGCATATAACATAAAAACAATATTTCTCCTAAAATATCTGGGTGTAACATTCTACCTACATAAAAATAATTTCTCCCTCAAAATTCATCACTTCATAACAAACAAATGAGGATACCTCTCCCTTATCATATCCTCAAGATCCCATGTAGCTTCTTCTAATTGGTGGTTCCTCCATAAGACATTAACCAAGCAAGTGGTCTTGTTTCCTAGAAAATTTTCACTACGATCCAGAATCTCTATCGGCTGTCCTTCATAAGAAATATCTTGCTCCAGTGGTACAACTTCTGAGCTTATTACATGTGAAGGATCAGGTATGTACGTTTTCAGAAGAGACACATGGAACACATCATGAACATGAGAGAGATTCGGTGGAAGCGCCAATCTATAAGCTAACTTCCCAACACAATCCAGTATTTCGAAAGGACCGATATAGCTAGGGCTCAGCTTTCCCTTCTTCCCAAATATCAATACTCTCTTCTAGGGACATATTCATAAGAACACTTTGTCACCCACTTCAATCTCTAGGTCTTTTCCTCGATTGTCGGCATAACTTTTTTGTCGACTCTGAGCTACTCTTATGTGATGTTGAGTAGATCAGACTTTTTATGCCATATCATCAACAAGATTAGGTCCTAATATAATTATTTCCCCTACTTTATTCTAACAATTTGGAGTTCTGCATTTCTTTCCATAGAGATCTTTATAAAGAGCCATCTGAATACTATAGTGAAAGTTACTATTATAGGAAAATTCCACCAAAGGTTCGTGTTGATCCCAACCACATTTGAAATCCATAGAGCAAGCTCTTAACATGTCTTCTAGAGTTTGAATTGTCCTCTCAGACTAACCATCTATTTGAGGATGATATGCAGTGCTAAAACTCAACTCTGTATCTAGAGCATGCTGATGACTTAGCCCGAACTTCGAGGTAACCTCAGATCCTGATTAGATATAATGGAAAGTAGTACTCCATGCAATCTTACCACTTTCTTTATGTATATCCTGGCAAGATGATCCAGAGAGAAATCATCCCTAATAGAAATGAAGTTTGTCGACATCACAAGACGATCAACTATAACCAAGATAGCATTATTGCCTTTAGATGATTTAGGAAGTCCAGTGACAATGTCCATAGTGATGTTTTCCCATTTCCATTCTGATATGGGTAATGGTTGTATCATCCCTTTAGTCTTCTGTCTCACAGCTTTAACTTTCTGAAAAACCAAGAATCGAGAGATATATTCATCAACATCTCTTTTTATGCCATCCCACCAGAGGTACTCTTCCAGGTCCCAATACATCTTTGTGCTTCTAGGATGAATAGAGAATGAAGAACTATGAGCCTCATCCTGTAGATCCTTTAATTATGGGATGGGAGGAACACAAACCCGATTCCGGAATCTTATTATCCCATCATAATCAAGGTTGAATTCAGGAACATCTCTCACATTATTTTGTAATTCAACATCTTATTTTTGTGCCTCTTTAATCTTCACATGTATAGATGGTTGAACATTCATTTGAGAAAGATATTATTTTTCCCCTTCCATTATAATTCCAAGATCCATCCTTTGTAAATCCATAAATATTGGAACTTTTGAGATCCTCATCATGGATAATCTAGCACAGTCTTGTCGACTTAATGTGTCTGCCACCTTCTTTGCATTCCCAGGGTGATAATGAATTCAGCAGTCATTATCCTTAATTAGCTCAAACCATCATCTTTGGTGCATATTCAGATCCTTTTGTGTGAAAATATACTTTAAACCTTTATGATCAGTATAAATATCACTCATTTCACCATAAAGATAATGCCTCCAAATATTTAATGCAAATATTACCGCAACTAAATCCAAATCATGAGTTGGGTAATTTTGCTCATGGATTTTCAAATTTCGTGAGGCATAAGCTATCACCATATCATTTTTCATGAGAACACACCCCAATACCATCATGGATGCATCACTGTAGATCAGAAAACTTTCTCCACTACAAGGTAGTGTGAGCACAGGTGCACTGGATAACCTTCTTTTCAACTCCTTGAAATTCTCTTCACACTCCTCCGTCCACACGAACTTAACTCCCTTTCGAGTCAACCTAGTGAGTGAATTAGATAATCTTGAAAAATATTTCACAAAACATCGATAATATCCATCAAAACCAACAAAACTTCGGATATCATTTATTATTGTTGGACATGACCATCTTTTGATAACCTCTGTTTTTTTGGGATCCATATATGTCAACTATTTTGAGATAATGTGACCCAAAAATGAATCTTTTTGAAGCCAAAATTCACACTTGGTAAATTTGGCATAAAGCTTATCCTTTATCAGGGTCTTCAATACAATTCTCAAGTGATCTTCATGTTCTTCCTTGCTCTTTGAATAGACAAGAATATCACCTATAAAGACTACTACAAACGGATCAAGATAGTCTCCAAAGACTCTATTCATTAGATCCATGAAGATAACATGGGAATTAGTAAGACCGAATGACATCACTATAAATTCATAGTGTCCATACCTTGTACGGAACATCGTCTTTGGTATATCCTCCCTTTTAACCCTTAATTTATGATAACCTGAACGAAGATCAATCTTGGAAAAGTATTGAGCTCCGCGTAGTTGATCAAATATGTCATCAATATGTGGAAAATGATATTTTCTCTTAATAGTGATCTTGTTAAGTTCTTGATAATCAATGCAGAGTCACATTGATCCATCATTCTTCATAACAAATAGAAAAGGTTCTCTCTAAGGTGACGCACTTGGGCATATGAATCCTTTATCAAGATTCCCTTGTAGTTGCTTCTTCAATTCCTACAACTCAATTGGGGCCATTCTATAATGTGTCGTTGAAATAGGCACAACACCCGATATGAGTTCTATTGAAAACTCAACTTCACGATTTGGTGGAAGGCCTGGCAGTTCCTCAGGAAAGACATCATCAAATTCTCATACAATGGGCTTATTCTTAATAGTGAGTTTTTCTCTAACCCTTTGAGATAAATAACCTTTATTTATTGGAATCAAGACCCATAAGATGGAAGAAATTTCCACTGGAAGGTTATATTCATCCTTGCATCGATAGGTGATCATAGATTGATCAGGAATATGAAATGTGACTTCCCTTCTTTGGAAAATGATATGAGATCCGTATAAAGAAAACCAATCCATGAAAAAAGATTTTTTAATTAAAATATAGCTTGTTTTTACTATTCATCAAAATATGAAAGTTACCATAATAATATGAAAAATTTATCCAAAGTAAATTTTTATTTCCTCATTCCAAAGAATAATTTTTTTTGTCAAATTGAACTTATAAACATATCAAAAACTAGATTTAAAATGGATGCGCCATCAAAAGTCGGTAACACTGCATTTTTTGAAAAATACTTCTTTTATCCGGAAAACTTATTTTGTTTTCATACCTCATAATAGAAAATTTATAAGGTGGATTATAATGTTATAAAATAAAAAATTTAGTTAATACTATTCATAACTGTTGGTTTATAATATTATAATAATATATCATTATTTAGTGAAACTCGGTATAGCGTACTACACACGCATTTGAGGAAGGTCGCGATTGCGTGTAACACATGCCAAGCTAGTGAAAGATTATTTTGTGTATAACATAAAAAAATTATTTCTCATAAAATCTCTAGGTGTTACATAATCGTTTCATTTATCTTACATGTTTGGACATGTTATTCTTTATATGATTACATCGATCATGATTTAATTTCATATATAACGTATAACATGATTTATATATCATATATATTCATTATATAAATATATATAATAGATTGATAAATGGAATGGAATAAAATATTTATTGAGATGGTAGGTCGTACGTACGCATAAACACTATTTTTATTTAATTATTAAATTGAATGAAAGTTAGTAAATGAAATATATATACACATAAATATAGTATCATTATTATTTATTATATTTCATGGATATTTATTATATATATTTTATAATCAATCTTGAATAGCTAACATGGAAAATGAATCTCATCACGTCGTGGACATGGTAAGTTGTACATACTAATGAGGGACGATATCATTCCCATAGTTGTTGAATGGTATTTAAGTGGATGGTTTATACTATCTCAGAATTATTATCATATTATAATAATCATATATATATATATATATTATTCCTACCATTATACCGATCCATGTAAGGTTTTGGTGAAAACATATTACACCACGACATGGAGACGACAAGTCATACGTACATACGTGCGGTGATTTCGTTTATCATACACTAGATAGATTGTGAAATAGGGTTCTTTAAATCATATAATAACATATAGGTTTATGATTTATACTTTTTTATTAATTTATAATTAATCAACTAAATAAGAGGAAGTAGAAGAAGAAATAAATTTGATAGAATCGAATGAAGATAATACCTCTTCATTGATGTGATTCATTTAAATTCCAATTAGGGCACTATAGTATGTTTTTTGAGAAGACCATCCCCTCTTGAATGTTACTAGGTAAGATGAGAAGATACATGTGATGGTGTTTCCAAGATTGAAATCTCCAAATTGAGTTAAAAGGAGAAGGAGGGGGTAACCTTTTATTCGAGAAAAAAGGGGCACTTTAGGAAAGGTCCAAAAAATTCATTATTATTAAATTATATTTTGAATTAAAATAGTCCAATTTTTTTAAATATAATAAAATATCATGTTTTATTGATTATAAAAATTCCGATTTTTTTTGACAAGTTTTGAATATTTTTTATCTTTATCTTTTTTGATTTTCTCTTATTTTACCCTATTTAATCTTACTTTGATATCATGTTATTTTCGCATTTTCTGTTAATGTAATTATCCCATCATGTCAAACGAACCAAAAAAGTTATTTATGACATATTTAGACTTATATAATAAATTTTAACTAATATTATATTTTTAGGAATTTAATAATATTTAATAAACTATTTTATGTTTAAATTTATGAATTATGTCAACTTTGAATACTATTCATACATGGATTTTGTTAAAATTTATAACCACCGTATTACATATTACAAAAAGAATTAAATCATCTCTAATATGAAAATTTCATCAACAAAATTAATATATGGAATAAAAAAATCAAATTAAACTTATTTTACTAATTATAAATTCATTTATTTGAATCGTTCATTAATGATGTAATCACTACATCATTTTTTGTGAGAAATAAATATATTTATCTATTGTTTAATAATTATAAATAAAATTCCTTGATTGATGAAATAGTTTTATATTTCCAATTACTATTAATATACATATATACTTGTTATATAACACCATATTAAAATCGTTTTAGAAAAATATATATGTTTAGGTTATAATTATCCATACATTAAATTAATTTTTATAAATTGTTTTTTAACATCCAAGTGAATCAATGGGGTCCCAAAAACATCTCAGGGATTAGCATGGTCATAATTATATGATCTAATGGGATTTTGAAATTTTTTATGGTTGATTAATATTATTGTAATATTTTTTTACCCTTATTTTTATTATTTACCCTTTAACCATGGTAAATAAAATAATTACTCAAATTACTATTCATAATGTCAGAAAAAGGGTGCCTATTTACAAAAAATTAACCTTTTTATTCAAACTATACAATATATATTTCAATATTCAAAACCCAAAAGATGTAGTATTTAATTTTAAATTAATCCCATTGTTGAAAAGAACATGTTTTTTTAAAACATTACAAAATATAGAAATGTTTTTACATATAAATTCAGATTAAAATTAATTATAATGACTTATATTGTCTTAAACTATAAAAAAATGTTCTATTTATACTTTAAAACTAATCAGTAATATATTTTAGCCATTTAAATTATTTTTATGAAAAATTCATTTTCAATTAAAATTTATCATATTTTCAATATTCATCAAAATAATAAAGTTATCAGCAAAATGTCAAAAATTTATCCAAAATAATTTTTTTATTTCCTACTTCCAATGAAGAATATTATCTTTTCTAGTATAATGTATAAATGTTTCAAAAAAAATGTTTAAAATGGGTGTTCTATCAAAAGGCAGTAAACCTGGTTTTTTTGGAAAAATACGTCTTTTATTTTAAAATTTGATTTTTTCTCATATCATGTGTAAGATGAATGTTAATTTTATATAAAATTAAAAATGTAGTAAATAATATTCATAGAGGTTAGTTAATATAATATTTTAAAAACATATTCTTGTTTATTAAAACTCAGTATTTCATACCACGCAAGCTACCGAGGACGACCGCTCTTATGTGTAACGCAAGCCATGTTAGTGTAGAATGTAGATAAAGATTCATTTATTGTTGTGTTTAACATAATAAAAACTTAGTTCATTTATACATTGAACATAATCTATACTAAGTGTTGTGGGAAATTAAATATATCAAGATAACATGAAATTGTGTGTAACACTATCCATGTTAATTGTTGTGTGTATTGCAAGATAATATGTTGTTGTATATAATGCAAGATAATATTTGTTTAGTATACATCACAATAAATCAATGAAATTAAAAAGAATATATCTCCTAAAATATTTGGGTGTTAGATTCTACCCCCCTTAAAATGAATTTTTCATCAGAATTTGTTAGGGTTACAAATGGTTTGGTACTTGAATGTTTATTTCATGGAAAACCACATTGTAAAAAGGGATTCTATGAAATTATTTTAGAAAGTAAAGTTATAAATATAATGTTTACCCAACATAACTCATCAATGGGTTTCCTCATAGAATAACATATGTGAAAAGTGGAAATATATATATGGAGGATAAATTTTTCCATAATGATCAGATGGATAGTGATAGAGAATACAGTTTAGAGAAATTTAGATACCAAAAATCCATAAATATGCAAGTATTTAAGAGACCATCTGATTCATCAGTTAATAAGGTACTAGGATAACATTTATTGTTTTCATGATCTTTTCCCTAGATTTGTAGAATTTTTCCATTAGGAGAACTAATTACATTATTTTAGTATAGTATCACCTTGGTCTTTCCCTGAACAATTTATACTTCATATATTATTTAACAAAATAAAGATTAATTTGTCATTTTTTATGTGTTAGCTGATCATACAATAAAATTATAGTTCAATCCATCCATTTAAATAAAAAGGTTAGAACAAATTATTAAATATGCATAAGTCTACATATAGTGAGATAATACATTAATCTAAAAAACATCAACCGGAAAATAAACTATACTATCCATCAATGTATAACATTACAATCCATAAAAAACTAAAAATACAAAACATATAAAGGAGGTTAACTAAATCAATATAACATTTTTCTCTCATATCTCTTTTTGTATATCTATGTTTTCACATTCCAAGAATCTAAATACGTTAATCATGACTTTTCTTGAAATATGAAAATAACATATATTATTGTACATCATTAGTGACAACATTCATTATAAAAAAATTAACTCTTTACACACACAAAATATACCAATAATTTTAAATTATGAAACCATGATGACACTTATTCCTTTTATCAGTCATGAGATCATTAATACTATCAAACATCTCATTATCTCATTACACCTTCTTTATTTTCATATCGGGTTATATCCAAAAATATATAAATAACCTTTCATGGATACTAACTCATTTCATTATATACTTTCAAATACATAAGGGAAAAAATAATGTTACAATCCATAGATGTTTCTTTATTACATAGTTCCATTAAATTACTTATAGAACATTAATATTGATAAACATGATATCAATCCACTACCTTATTAAACTGTTGACCAAGCTTCATCATTTTTTTCCTCAAAACTTATTTCATGTTATATATCATTTGAAGTAAATTTATCATAATCAACATAAAAACTACCCATATACCATTCTGATTCTCTTCATGTGTTTTTTCTTTATGGAATAGATTTTCATTATACCTGTACATTCAACATTTAAAACATTTAACCATTGTTGATGTCTTAGTAATACCATTATCCTTCTCAAAATGTTATTCAATTTTAAAGGACATGAATTTAGTTCCAAATAAACTTGTAAATGTTTGGAGAATTATTCATGTATGTTAGGAGATATGAAGATGTAAAAACTCATTCATGTTGTATAAGATAAATAACATTCCTCATTCATTTTATGAAAAAGTAAAAATTGACATCGTACACTAATCAAATGAATGATTCCTTCCAAAAAATGTAGCGAATGTCATAATGTGATAAAATTATATTAAAAATACATAGAATAATATTACAAATTCAATGATTATAGTTTTTAGAAAACGTTAATATGGATGATAAACAAATACACAATAGATACCAATGAATAAACAATCTCGGATAAAACGAGATTGAAATAGTTATCCTAAAACATATGTCCAATTTCATCAATATGTGTATGAAACAATTATATAGTGATTTTAAAAATATAATTAACTAATATCAGAATAATTATAATATATATGATATCATATATTATTCACTTATGACTTCAAATTACCCGTTCATTTTCCAATTACATGTTAATAAGACATTTTGGGTAATAATCGTTTCATTTATCATATGTGTTTAGACTTGTTATTATTCATATGATTACATAAAAGGTGATATAATTACATATAGTATGTAAAACATGATTTATATATCATATATATTATTTATTTTAATATATATAACAGATCAATAAATTGAAAGGAATGCACTGTTCATGGAGAAGGTAGGTCGTACATACGCATGAACATTGTATTCGTTTTATTATTAAATTGACTGGAAGTAAGTAAATGAAATATATATATATATATTAGTATTATTATTTCACATATATATTTTTTATTTACTATATATAATATATAATCATTCTTGAACGGATAACATGGAAAATTAATCTCATCGAGTCGTGGAGACAGTAAGTCGTACTTACACACGAGCGACAATATCATTCTCATAATTGTTGAATGGAATTACAATGGATAAAGTATATTATATCATAATTTTTATCATGTTATAATATTCACATATAGTTATTAGATATACCATTATACCCATCCAAGAATGGTGGTGGCTAAAAGTATATTACACCATGTCGTGGAGATGGTTAGTCGTACGTAGGCGCACATAGTGATTTCATTTTTATAGGATGGATAGATGGTGAAATTGGTTTATATCATATTTATAATAAAATATAAATATATTATTGATACTAATGTTAATAATTTATAATGAATCAACTAATTGGAGGATGTAGAAGAATAATGAAATTTGAAATAATTTGTAGAAGAGATTACCTCTTCCATGGGAGAGGAGAGGGAACTTTAGGAATGTTCCAAGATAATAATTTATTAAAAATTTAATTTCGTTATAAAACGTTCCAAAAAATATTTAATTATATGATATGATGATTTTGGTTCGAATACCAATCATAAAATATTTTTTTGTAGATTTTGAATATTCTGATATCCTTATATTTTTTGTTTTACTCTTATTTTACCACATTTAATCTTAAAATGATATCATGCCATTTTAAAATTGTGGATCAATGTAATTACCATATCATGTGAAACGATCCACAAGAAGTAATCTTTGAAATATTTGGACTTATATAAACTATTTTGTGGAATCATCGATTTTTAGGAACTTAATATCATTTATAAACTATTTTATTATTTAATTTATGAATATTGTATAATTTGTATAATATTCATACAATAATTTTATAAAAATTCATAACAACCATATTACATAGAAAAAATGGAATTAAATAATATCTAATAAGTCAATGTCCTCGAAAAAATTCATGGATGGTTTCAAAATATTAAAATTAAGCATATTTTAAAAATTAGAAATTCATTTATTTGAATCTTTCATTAATGAGGTAATCAAAACAACATAATTGTGTCATAAAATAAATTTATTTATACACTGTCTAAATATTTAAAACAAAATTCCAAGATATATGAAATCGTGTTATATTTCTAATGACTTTTTATAGACATAAATATTTCTTATATTACCTCATATTAAAATTGATTTAGTAAAAGATATATGTTTAAGTAATAATCATCATTACATTAAATGAATTCTTATAAATTTTCATTTTCACATCCTTGGGAATCCATGGGATCCAAAAATTGACCCATGTATGCCTATTATCAAACATATATCATCCTATAGTATTAGTGCATGTGTTAGGATAGTTTAATATTATTATAATATTTATTTACCATAATTTACATGATTGACCCTTTATCCATGGTAAATAAAATAAATTATTGATGTTAAAATTCCTAATGTACAAAAATAAATATTTCCTATTTAAAAAATATGATCCTTATACTATCAAATTTGAACCCTTTTTTATTAAATTTCAATCACAGATGTTGCAGTAATTAATTTAAAATTAATCGTGTTGTCGAAAATAATTGGATTGTGTTTAAAACAATGCAAAAGATCGAAATGTTTTTACATATGAATTCTATGTAAAATTAATGAAAATGACTTACATTGTCTTAAAATATAATATAATAATCTATTTATACATTAAAATCACTCAATAATATATTTTAAAAATATAAATTATTTTGATGAGTTTTTTTTCAATTAAAATTTTTCATATTTTAACAATTCATCAAAATTTGATCGTTATCAAAAAAATATCAATAAAATTTCCAATGTATATTTTTATGTCCCAATTACATGGAAAAAAGTTTTATATTGAAAAATATAAGTTATAAAAGTGTCAAAAACTATATTTAAAATGGGTGTGCCATTACAGGGTGATAAAACTGCATTTCTTTGAAAAAATACTTCTTTATCCAAAAAAATTGATTTTGTTCTCATATCATGTGTAAGATGAATACTAATGTTATATAAATTTAAATTTGTGGTTAATATAGTTCATAACGTCTAGTTTATTTAATATTTAAATAATATATCGTTCTTTAGTGAAACATAGTATTGTGTATCTCACAAGAAATCAAGGATGCTCGAACTTGCGTGTAAGGCAAGCCATGTCAGTGTTGCGTGTAGTGAAATATTTCTCTGATGTTGTATATAACATAATCTATCCATCCAATGGCTCGTAGGAATTCTATTTTTTTTTAAAATCAATACCACTTTTAAGGGAAGAAGGGTAAATCCATAAAGAAATCATCGACATTTAACAACCACAATCCAAAAGAAAATTGGACAAACCAGACATGCAACATGGAACACCACTCCCCAGAAAATAAAACTGACAAAAATCTACACCAGTGTAAGGATGAATTGAAAGAATCAGACCAGTGTCAATGAAAAGGTCTAATAAAATGGAAAAAGCCACACCCTTATAAACAACTAAATCCATAAATCTCTGCAATGCCTAGCAGCTAGCTCTAGAACCTCCTCTCAGGCCTGGTCCATGAGGTCATGTTTGGGTGAAACACAGAACCAAAAGACCGCACTAACCCGTACACCATTCCAATAGTGTAGAACCAAAAAAACCATCACCAAATTTACATCCCCGTCTAATCGGACATCCTCTTCTGTCCCAGCCACTGTAGACATGGAGGTCCGAAATACAATTAATGAACAAGAGATCAAGACATAATCACCTACGACTAGTTATCCCAACCCCGCATCAGGGGACAACCATCAATGTGGGAATATGGGTCTTCATAAAATAAAAATGCCACTCTGGGAGAGATTTTCACTGATTAGAATGGCGGATACATCCTCAATAGGTTTCATCCAAGCCTCAATCTGACAAGAAGAAGAAGGACCATCTCATTGTAGCAGCAAAACGAAACCAAATACATCCATTAGAACATATCAAAACATCACCAAATTAAACACCTATAAAAACACATACAAAAAGGTGGGCCACACAAGCTGAAATTAAAAAGAATATATCTAATAAAATATTGGGTTATTACCGACTAAACATTGGGCCTTACCAGTAGACCAGTTTACCTTGCAAAACAACCATGATTATCATTGAACCACTGGCCAACCCATAGAACACCATTGAATATCCCATGGGGTTCAAATAATCATGGATAAATTCGAAAGTTACAATAGTGATAAAATGGAAGTCTACAACCATGGTAATTCCGTTATATTTCTATACACCTAAACGGCTGAATCACAATACCATTAGGATTAAAGATCCACGTCACAAATCTCCACCTATAATGTCTTATCGACCACAAGATGTACATTCAAAGGATTATCTATAAAAAATCAATCCATTGAGGCAAAAAATAACACTCTTACTCCCATGTATCATCCTTGAAAATTTTTTATTACAATAGTATCCAATAATGTAGAACCATTTCCCCTTAATGTAGACTGTTACTGTAGTTTATGATATGTATTTTGTGCTCCCCATTTGATTACGTATAATCTAGAACAATATACTCATAATCGATAGACTTTATAGGACACGACATGTACCTCTAAAGCTGAGACACATGAATAATTTTTTGAAAATTGATATACCAATAAATATAATCTTTTTCTTATGACACTATTATAATCAACTTGGTGTTATCAAATGTTCCAAGTTAGTGTTGTGAATGTTACCCTTTCTTCCTAAAATGGTGATCTCTTAACTAAGGAATCAGATTCAAAAGAAATAAATCTTCGATAGAAAACTAAAAATATACCCTCTTATAGTTGATACATGACTATTACAAACTCTAACATATTATAATTCTCCTATGAATCAGTTTCACAATTTCATGTCTCTATAATAGTATGATGTACAAAACAAATACTAAATTTCAATCCACTTAACTTATAATAGTGAACAACATGGCCTTCCATAAGGTGTCTCATTATGTACCATCTTCATCCATTCATCATAACTATTTATCATGGAAACATAACTAGGTATATGTTATTATCTTACATTAAACCTATTTCTATAGACATGGCGTAAATAATATACTACATGTTACAATTAATCTTTTCAGATTGTATTTCTGTATAGGTAAGGTGCACATTATTAAATATCAACTATTTACCTAAGGCAATCTATAATCCCTTTTAAGACATTGTTTTGAAAATCTGGTTCTTTCAGATACAATTATAATGATAAATCCATGCATGTCTATTATATCAACGATATACTACATTCCATCCTCATCCACTAAATAAGTCACACAGACAAGTAGGAAATGAAAAATATTAATTATAATCTCAAAAATCAACTAAACAACTTTATATCTACTATGAGGTCGTGGGAAACCCCATAAAAATACCCATTGTGATTTTTTTATAATTTCCACATGTTTAAATTAGAAGTTGTGTGAATGAAATAAGATTATTGTGCAATACCTTTATCATTGGGTAGGTAAGGCATCAGTAAAGGAATCCAGTGATGCACCTCTTCATCCCAAGCCACCTGAACTATTACATAAATACATGTTAATTGATTTCCAATCCATGATAAATTTATTAAATAGAATGTCATATTTCATGCATGATGACTTCTATGATGGTTGTTGGGATAAAAACACTCACATGTTCATGTTTAACATTATAGTAGTCTAATGACCTCTAATGTATAGAGTACCCGAATCTTAGTTTTTATTTCATATTAACAAGATATAGATTATCCACCACTCCATAGTTAAACTAGTATACTAAAAAATATGTGACTTACAATGGGGAAAATTTTATAGATCCCTGGTCCTAAGAACCATCCATCCTCCAATCAGCTATCTAACACATCTTGAACCACATTTCCTTTGACGATATCTCACCAACATGTTGTCCTACATAAATTTTTTTGGATAATCTTCATGGGAATTAAATGTACATAGTTTATATGAAATTTAAATTTTTACGTTTTTTTAGATACTACAACCATATCATATTCCACATCTTTAGGTCTCATTGTCTATAGATATAGTGGAAGATCATTTGATTTGTATAGAATACATAACTTACACATAAGTGATCGGGTCATCAATACATAATAGAAGGTGAAATTTTTTTCTAGTTCTTATTTATGGATATGATATTTCAACCCATGTATTAGATGAATATGTGATCCACACATTAATAATTTCTACCATTACATTAGTATTACTCCCAACCCAAATCCAAATTCATAGATGTACAGAATATTTACAAACACTGAAATGAGAAGTATCAGTAATATAATTGTAAAAAACCACATTATCAACATATGATACTTGTCTTGGAATTGATGTTATAACATAAACTTCACTACCATCTTCTTTTTCATAATTATATGTGTAGATTAAAATAATAATTAGTATATAAAAGTATTATAGTGTCCTGATACTCCTAGAAATATCCTAGTCTCCAAGAAGATGTAGGGATGTGTATAGGACATAACTACCTCAAATTTCAATAGGTCTATATATATACCAATCTTTGAAACCACATGACCTAATAATTTCACCCCATGAATCCAATAGATACGCATCGAAAACATAGAATATTTATGTTCTTCTTAATGTTTACAGATCACTTTCTTGAGTTATCTATCATGATAATTTAGATTTAATGATTACATAAGTATTTAATCAAATAAAACCCTGAAGAATGAGTAATGATACATGTGAAATATATTTTCCATGAGGGCCATGAATAATTTGGATGAATTAATTAGTTTTAATAGAATCACAAAGTACTCATATAGCTCATAACATCTGTAAAATTCTATCATTGGGATGTAATCCTATCTAGCAGAAAATTAGTGATATCACAATCAATGATAAATCAGTTGTAACCATTAGTCATCCAAAAAAAATCAATGAGTTCATGGATCATGAAAAATTATAGATAAAATCCACCCTCACCTGATTTATCTTATAATAATCTGCATAGTTTCAAAGATTACTATTCTCCTTCTTGGAGAAAAAGATAGGTGCATAAAATCATGTTGTACTTTCCCTTATAAATCATTTACATTATATGTCCATGAATTTCACTATGATATCCTCTAACATGAATAACTTTATATGATAATGGGGTATAAAAATGGGCTTACCACCTAGAATGAATTTTAACAGATAATAAATTATATTACCAGGAAGAAGTCCATTGAAATCATTACAAAAAACATCATAATATGCATCCACCACTAGGTGAAAAATCAAGGGTGTTATCACTAAACCAGATAAATGAGCCATGCTTGTAATCTATCCCATGAACATCTTTTTTGGAATCTTGTCAAGAACAACTATTTCTTCATTTCACTCCTATTCTATATTCATCACATACTTCTCAACCATGTTCAATTTGAATGATTAACATATCTGATAAAAATTAATGTAATATTGGAAATGGGTCATCTAGTCCATGTCAAGAACAAAATTGAATATTTTAATCTCCTAAACCAAAGATTACCACATACGTCTATAACCAACAATGACTATAGGACACTTTTGGAATCATTGACGGCATTAAAAATATGTTCCTAATAGTGTATCATCATATTGTAACTAAAAATTCAACTTGAACAACATCTAAAGTATAAAAATAACTTTTTTAATATAAAAATTAAATAAACATTTAGAAAAATCAATGTCATTTGGGAAAATCATAATCTATATATGGGATTACCTCATAATCAATAAAAAGAATACCCATAACACTTGGTATATCCCCTATCACCAACCAATGTGTATATCCCAAAAATTAATTCATAGAAAACATATATATACATAATGTAATAGCATTCATAGGTAAAACAAATAAATTAAAAAAGATATTTCAAAAAAATTCTGATTATCGGCCCTTCCCAAAAAGATAACATAATCGATGTTTTAAATATAATGATTTTCTTGAACACATAAATTTTACTTATATGGACTGTCATCCTATAATTCAATGAAAAATCCATGAAATCAAATAAATTACATTAAATACTAATATAATTTCATAAATAGAAACATGGATGGCCATTAAACATATGATTGAAAAGCACATGAAAAATTCTCTATCTGAGTCCCACTCAGAATATCTCGTTTCTTCCATATCCTTTGTTGATAAAAAATAAAATAACAAAAATTATTCTCAGAAACCATTTTTTTATTCCTCAACCTAAACCACCATGCCCAGTCCTGGGAGTCATATGAACTCATTTCCCTCAACACATAAACATGTGGATTCCCACTAGAAGTGAGGTTACAAACACGTTTATTAGGGAGATTATATACTCAATGTCCAATACTAAATCAATATTTAAATTATAAAAAAATAATATTTTAATAAAACAATCAAGGGGATGATGAAATATTAGATACTATATTAGACATAACCCATGACATACATATAAATAAAGAGGATCACAAATGCAAATCAAAATTATAGAATAATTACAAAATACATGTAAATAAAATATTACAATATCCTCTATAGTCTATATGTATCTCTCCACCGACTTCATTTTCCAAGGCTCAACTATCTTTTATGATACTCTTTCCCTTACATTGATATTTATAAGTAATGTCTAAAAGAACATTGACAATCATTTGAATAATGTGATTAATAAAACTCGTTTTGGCCCCACCAATGATTCCTTAAGAATGGGTAAATGTAAGAAAGTTATGAGCCTTGATAACAGTAAATGTTGAAGAATGAATAAACAATCACATGTGGAGAAACATTGTTTAAAAAAATCCAATATAAGCCCCTTATTTACATATTTTATATCCACAATAGAAAAAATATATAGATATTATAAAATATCATGAACTAGCCAGAAGTCTAAATATGTTTCATTTAATGAAATCATGAAATAATGTGGACATGATACCCAGAATCTATAAGGCTTAATCAATAAGAAAATATTTCCTTTCAAAGAAGGTATAGAATTCCATCTTGTCCTCATGGATTTCATAGTAATATCCTATAAATTTGTACACCATCCTAATAAGTGCATGTAGTGAAAACAACACCAATAATGTGTAATAATATAATGTTTGTCCACTTAAAACCAATATTAGAAATCGATCCACAAATGGAATGGTAACATGAATAATATGATATAGAATATAAATAAAATTATAATATATCATCATGATAAAATATTATATTCACATAACCAAATGTGATCAACATCATGCGTTGTAAAAAGATACTCTACAAATAAAAATGGTATTAATGATCATAGATGGGTATCATAACTAAAAAAATTCTCATATAAAATCACCACTAATCACGAAAAGAATACATATTAATATATCAATAATCCAATGGAAATTAATATACAAGTCCCTAAAAAGTTGTGATGATTCTGACCTAATTATTATTGATGATGTACTCAATGGTTAATAAACGATTGAAACCCAAACCATGTGACAATCCAAAATAGGTTGATCTCACCTATCAAGGATTACTATCAAATGTTCCAGTTTTTGATGAAAGTGGTTTATAATAAATACTCATGGGGATTATAATTCATGATGGGTGGATCTAGAATCAATAAATTGTTAAAGAACATGAATGGAAAAAATTATTTGGTATGTCAAAGTAAATGTCACTAGTTCAGGAAATCCATTGTCAATTATGGTATAGATCCTAAATTCAAATTTGATTCTAAAATTTTGCCTTATTTTTTGATAATGAACATTTATATATCACCATATATCAACATAAAATAATGGAGTCTCTAGATAATAAATCTATGTTGATATACCTATAAATGAAGACATTTTGGGATGTTTCTTTCTATGTTGATGGGGGTTGTTATCGACAAATCAACACCCAAAAAATATTCCAAATAATTGTCAATTTATTGTAGTTCGATATTTAATCCACCATAATGAAGTTATTTATTAATACAATCGATAATGAAAATATCCATAGCAAATTAATATTTAATGGTAGATCTTGATCTGCTCAAGGAATGATTCCAAATATATTGATCTACAAAATATATCAGATAAATGGATGGAATAATTATTGGATCTTCGTGGAAATCACATACTCTAAATATATCCTTGATATTACCTCAAAAAATAAGTTTAATTTGGAATTAATTTAAGGAAAAATGTCCCTAATAACATCACATGATGATTTAATGATTTAAAAATCAAGGTTAGATGAATTATATATCATTTAAAAATATTCTGGCGGACTAAAATTTATTAAAAGTGCATTATAGTATGGTATGGATGTTAAAGTAGGTAAAAATGTTTTGTATTAAAATATCTTGATATGTATTTAATGAACTTCTAGGCTATGTGAAATTTTGTAAATGTGGGCCTCAATAGATGGCTAGTTAATGGACATTGATAGACTGATTTTTCTAGTAATACCACATTGGTACTTCTAGAACCATTGACAGTCTTGTGGAATCTGTAGATTCTAACATACTTTTCGAAACTCCACTGGTTAGCTGGTGTAGTCCATCGGTTGGCCTATGAAAATATTTAGACACCATTTAGCCAAGCCTATAATCAACACTTCATTCATAAATTCACAATCTTCTTATAACTTAATAAAAAAATTCAAAAAAACACAAAATAAAAATGATATGATTGAGGATTGAAGAATATATATAAGCTCCAACATCTCATACCCCCATGATAATCATAGATGACACACTAACCACATGTATTAAAAAATTAAATTTTTAAACCACCCATATCATAATTATATTACAACTTATATCCTTTTGTAACATAATTATAGAGAAAATACATATAAAACATATATTTTTCATATTTATAGATTAATATTCAATACATTACACAAATTCATGCATGAGGATATTATAGATATAGTTCCTTTGGAGTCATGGAAACATAATTGAATGGTTCAATAGGGTCAACATTTTCTCCCACTAAGTTACTCAAAAATGGAACCATTCTTAGATGTATCAGTCGTAATATCTATCATCATATCATGGTAAATAGATGAATAATAAGTTATGAGATCATAAGATCAGTAAGAGAAGACATTGGAAATACATAACCATAATTTGAGAATAAGGGCAAAATAATATATGCATAAGATATGAAAATCATACTCTGAAAATCAATGAGGAATATTATGAGTCATGTCATAACAATATGATGTTCCAAAGATAAAAATCTTGAGGATATCAAATAACATGAGAGTTGATAAAATTGACCTAATATAAGGATTTTTGACGTATACATAGTAATATAGAATCAGTTCTTTAGTGGTTGAGGGGTCATGAAAAGACTATAATAGTGGATTCAATTCACTTGCTAAACCTTCATTGTATTCATGATTAACTCCAAATAATATGATATGGGATATAATACCATACTAAACTGGGTTAACTCCCCATTCCTATCCTATTTATGTCATGAGATATCAATCTTTACCTTACACATTGGATAAATATATAGATCCAAACTGTCACATTATGAAAATCATACATTTGTGTTTGATAAGCTCATAACTTCTGTGATCATTTCATATCTCATGAAATTAAATGGGGTTCATAAAACATTCATCAAATTCAAACCAATTAAAATATATTTATTGTATAATAATTTCATCATAGCATCACCTGTGGAAAAGAAACATTTTTTATAATCATTTCGTCATTTCACCAATGCATAACCAATGAAAAAAGTGGGTTTCATATGAATTTTCTCATGAAATTTACCATAGATGATAAATTATATTTATAAACATCTTTTCACCATAAAAATATATCTTTTAGAGAATGAATAAGAATGGTTCCTTGGAACATGTCCCTAATTAACCATAAGTGACATCAAAATGTAATATTATGAGATATTTTACAAAATAACACCTAGAACATTAATTGAGTAAAATAAAATTTATTTGATGAAAAATTTTAAATGAAAAACCATAAAAAATTGAAATCATTTTCTTTCAAAACAAACTCTTAAAACATATACTGAATTATTGAAAAAATGTATGATATTTTAATTAGGAAAACATCCATTAACATATAATTTTTTAAAAGAAAATAATTATTAAAAAATATTCTCCACTAAAATATCAGCAGAAAAATATAAATGATGATTTAACACAATGATTTTTTGATGAAATAAGAAAATACCCTTCATGTCATACACATTAAATAAATACCAATCACATTTTTAGTAAAAGATAAATTGGTATTATTTAGAAAATAAAATGATGATTATATTTATAGACTTTTGAAAAAAAATTAAAAATTTTGAATTTTATTTAATATATCTATTTGGAAGTTATAAATACAAATTTTTAAATAAATATATTAAAACATGGTTTTTTATGAAACACTATTTTTCACGAAAGAGAGTTAACAAAGATGGTTTTTTTTAATTTTTTTGAATATTTTTTTTCATAAAGAAAATAATGTAAAGGAAAGACATGAATTTATCAAAAATATATACATGATGAGAAAATTAATGGGTTTCTTAAGAAATAGATCATATTAATTCCTCATTTTTATTATAATCATGAGAAATCCTGATAAACGATGACATTTGACTAATATATTAACATCATGTCGTTTACCTTATATCATAATCCATTTGAAATAATAACATGTAATCAATAATTAAATAGAACTATAATAAATAAATTTAGGATATTACATGAGATAGATGATGTAAATTCACTTCATAATTAAATACACATTTAAAGTATAACATATGTCTCAAAGAAGTCCCATTAAGGAAAAAATCCCTTAATACTCATTCATGGATTGTATATACGCCACATAAAAAATATGAATTGAATATGGCTTGTGCCTCATAGAAATTATAGTAAGATTGAAATCTATTACCTTTATATTGATATATTTTGTACAAGTTCGATCCACTAGTATAATGAGTAGTTGATTATATATATATATATATATATATTAGAACCATATATATATATAATACCATATTTGTTTTACATATTACCATTTATTGCAATTTTTAACAACTCTATACTAAAATCACATTTTGTGAAATAATTTCTTTCCATTTCCTGTATGTTTTGGTTTTTTATTTAAGTACCTATTATATTGATCTTTGTTACATTACTTATTTAATGATAAAAATGATATAAATATCATAAAATATCAATATATATGTGTGGGAAACCTGACCCAGGTACCCTCTCAAGTTGGAACTTGACCTGAATTTTGACATTCCCAAAGAGGGTTCTGGATGACCTCGTGATGTTGAATATCACCAATGAATCATACAAATTCCATATAGAGTTCATTAAATCTTTGAATGGGAAAAAATGGAATTTATATATACTATTGAGAAACATCGAAATATATAAACATATACAATTGTAAAATATTAATTATGAAATGATACATCCCAAAGCAGTGAGGACATCCCTCTGTATAAGTTCAATCATAAAAGGAAAAATAAAATAGGAAACATATAACACTATTTTGTTGCATTGAAAAAATTACACCATAACACTACAAGACACCCTAAGAAATATTATAAAAAAATCATTTTCATACTAGGAAATATTTTAATTCCCTATTTGGAAATGACTACCCATGTCTAAACACATATGAATTGGTGCACATGGTGTGAGATAATATGCAAAATAAGTTCACACTAAGGTGTTCCATAATAATTTTATATAAAATAATATGAACATGAGAAACATAAATGAAAAAAGTAATGATATATAACTTAACAATTTTAATATCAAATTCATGGGAAAACATTTAATTTCTTCTTTTTACATTTCATAAAAACAAACGTCAAAATTGTTCAATGGATATAGAATATATCAAATCAATGAAAATAATGTGTCACATTTCATATCAAATCCATGACAGTTCAAGATACAATACTATAAGGTATATAAAATTTAATATATCATGAAATGGACCACTAAATTTCATGATAGATTGGACAGTCATACCAAAAATATACAATAATGCTCATAATGACTCATGAAAAAGTCATCAAATATTACAATAAGACGAACAACCTAGAAAGTGAACCTATAAAGAATTATATCATTTATCTTGATCAATACATCAATATAGTTGATGAAAAACACTTGACAACACCCCCAGTAAATGGATTATTCACATTACTACTCATTCAACCTAAGTACACAAGGATTCCTATTGGCTCTATTTTCCAAAATAATTCACTAAATCATAATTTGAAAACCATCTCAAAAATACATTCCAAAATTTTATTGAAAAAATTCACCATAACAAGGGGTAAAATATTTTCTCAAAAACATATTTAAACAAACAAAAATCATCCAATTAATAATTTAATTCCATTTCTGAAAAAATTAATAAATACTAGATATAGACATTTCATCCAAAAAATGGTGGAGATAAAAACAAGAAAACCAATCTTAGATCACAAATTCACAAAACCAGATCCCCCAAAAATAAAGAATGAAAAGGAAACAAAAGAGGTCATTAATTAAATAAATCCATCCGTGAATTGATTCAACAATCAAAATGGGTGGTGGGGAGGTCATGAAATATATCGTAGCTCAAATAAACATCATGCAACACCACAACCAACACAAGGGTTAACCTCTAGAGGAATATCACACATAAAACATATACGGTATCAAAAAAATATAACCATTGATCAAAATATCAATAGAAATGGAACAATAGTGAATCCTCAATCAAAGACAATGAGGAAACCAGAGGAATACTCACATGGAGAAACACACTGCAACTGAAATGATGACTAATCAGTAAATATGATTCTAAAGGAGATGTAGTCTCCAAAATCACATGGGAGAGAACCAAGGTTGAGATAGTTGATTCCTCAGAAAAATTTAATAAGCAATCACATGAATTATTTCCTAAAAACACCAATTGTAAGGATTACATGGTTTGTAATACAATTCCACATCATTTAATCCTTGAAAAATAAAAATGATAAAAAACAGATTGCCTATAGATAACAAAACGAGAATTTAGAATTACATATTGTGTAATATATATTCATGGTGTGAAAATATGAATTCATTACAACGGATCATAGATTATTCATGGAACACAATACATGATGTGTAAAAATTTTATAGTACCTATAAATTTCTCACAATGTAAAAGAGGTTCACTACATGAAAAGTTCTTATGAAATATTTCGATAGACCAATATATTTTGTGTATGAAACATAAAAGACCAGTATTTTACCATTATACAAAAAATAATAGTTTTTTTTGAAAATCCCAATTATCTCCAACATTCATTGAACCTAATGTGATTCCCTCAATTTAATAAACGTGTTCAAACCTAGACTATAATAATTCAAAAAAACATATATCCTTCAACATTAGTTCATTTTAAATAGAAAATTAAATCCATCATTGGAGGACTATAAATGCACTGTAAAAAAGAGGGAAATGAAAAGAGTGATGATAAATAACTGAATATAAGAAATAAAATGATAAAAACTCCCCAACATAAGACTGTCTATCCCTAGGAGGTCATGGGGAATAACGATGTTATGAAAATAGATGAGGCCCCTGATGCCTCATCAACTACCCATTCTCTCATGTTTATTGAGAATATGATATACAAATCCTCAATACATTTACTAATGTAATTGATATTTCATGCAAGAAATTCTATTGATATTAAACAATCTTTACTAGTTACTCTATAAAAATAAGTATTTCTCTAACTCAGTATCTTCTCAATAGAGAATATGATAGGGATCAAGGTGATATTACCTAAGATATGATATATGGGAAAAATTATTAATATCCATAAATAGTAAGAACAATTCAAACTGATAATAATCATATCTAATGAACGCAGGGGACTCAAATGATCAAACATAATACAGAGCCAATATTACTGATTTTTTACAATAATAGTTACCCAACCAAGGAGAAGATTTTTTGAAAACATTGTCACCTAGAGAAAAATCAAAAGGATTAACCCACCAGTTATCATAATATTTCTATAAACTCTAGACTTTGACCAGAACAAATCCTCAATCATGAATCCTCACATATGATTACTGTACCAGACATTGTCCAATTAAAAATGATTTTCCCACCTATATCAAGAAAAATATCATCTACATGGGCCACCAAAAAATTCCTCAAAAGGATCAAATAGGATAAAATATCAATAATATTGTTATATGAAAACACAACTAGTACTTAATGGATATCCATTCATCCACCAAAATCATAGAAAATTTCGTGAATCATATCCTACATCATCTGAATCACATCTCATGTATGATCTTTTGTATGTGGATAATAATCTATAATCAATCATAAATGAGTCCCCATAACCTCACAGTGAATTATCATTAACCATGATGTAATCCTGGTATCCCTATATGAAACAAATTAAAGAATGATCTTCATGTAACCTCGTGATCATCTGTACATACAGCTTACCATGAACATTAATAATAGTGGCATCCTTGATTAGAATGAAATGAGTTATCTGGTTCAACTGATCAAAACACCCCAAAATAGAATTCCTTACCTATGGAGTCCATTGTAATCAAAAAATAAATGGATACCTCATCTGATTAACCATATGGAATCAGATGAGGCTAGTGAAAACCATAATGTTTCAAATTCTCAATCGTTATCTGTTAGAAGAATACTAGTGGGATATACAATAAGAAATGTCACACTTGATACCTATTTTAAGAACCTGGAACTTCTTTTCAGGTATGTTTCTTTCTTCTTGCCAGTTTTGAGAGGAAGGGGAATTTCTGTTTATTTTCGAAGTACACGTCATATACTTTTTGTGTACTTTCCGTGTACTTGGTTATTGCGGGTATCCGTGAGCTGGCCGTGTAGCAGCCATACACATGTCCATGTGGGGGTGACCTGGGGGCCACCTAATGCGGGGTACAGATATGGAAAGTACACACCATGTACTACAAAAGTACTTGGTGTGTACTTTCCTTTTCATAATTAAATGCATTGGGGTCATGTTTGACAGAGACAACATCCTTATTCTAGGTATTTTTCGTCTGATAGAACCTATACGAACATGTTTATTATCCAATCCCTAATCCTTCATTTGATCAATGATTAGTCCATCTCCAATTGCATTGGTATCGCCTCAGTAAGCTCAATCTTCTACTTGACCATCGTTTCTTGATTCCTCTTCATTGTCATGTTATCCTCGGTTTAATGATTTTGACATTTTTGTAGATATTCAGTTTTATATGGAGATTCAATCACCGAGGTTCACATATAGTGATCACCTAACATCGAGGTAGGATGTTTGTGCCTTTCTGTTGGATTAATTTGAGTTATATGTGTAATTTTTCCCTATTCCCATGAATGGGGTATTACACGTTTACCATTTTAGACCTATTATATTCCTACTATGCTTGTATGATTGAGTAGATGATAATTTATTGTGAAAAGGTTGAATTGGTGTGCTTTGGTTGTGTTTCCCATTCATGTTTTGCATGTTTTGACCATTAGGTCTAGTTTTCCCGTTAGGCTACTGTTTAATTTCCCAAGCCTAGTATTGTAGGACAGTGTGACTCTTGTTCTATAATGTTTTTATACTATAGAATTCTAGCCAATCAGTTCTTGAGGTTTACCTTGGCCGATATGTGCTGCTACACTTGGTTGAATTACACAGGGCCTTGAGAACCTGGTGTATTGTCCATATGGAGAATGGACATCAAGGGCTTCTCCAGAGAGTCTGTTTTACTAACAAAGTTAGACCACATGGTAAATTGATGTTGAGTGCTTTCTCAAAGTGTCTATAGTTCCTAGTGGCGGGCTACAGGGGGAATGAGACATTGTGTGCTTCCCTAGAGTGACATTAGTACCATTAAGAGACTATAGCAGGAATTGATGGTGAGTGCTTCCTCAGAGAGTCAATACATAAGATAAACCAGAGGGGTTATGCTGAGGGTAATTCCCAGAGGGTTTCATGTACTAGTTCGGTAGGACTAGAGGTGATAGGCTATGTTTACTTCCCAAAGGGTAACCTTGGGTACATTTTCTTACTTACTGCTAGGTAGGACCAGAGGGGTAGGCTGTGAATACATCCCAAAGGGTTATCTGTTGTGTTTTCTTACTTACATGATATGTGGTATTTTATAATTCTTTTAGTCGCTAGATTATTTACTGCTATGTACTTCCTTATTTAATGCCTTCCGTACTTTACCTTCCATTTATTCGCTGACTAATATGCACATATCTCGTAGTGGTTTCCTACTAAAATTTAGTCCCACACCCTATTTTATCCACACTTTTGGGACCAAAAGAATTATATTGATGCAGTTATAGATAAGGGAAAGTGAAATTATACTTCTGGTTCTTGATTGCTATGGTGATGAAGAGCATGGGACCAAGCTATGTCTTGATATTTTGATGATTTGTATACTAGATTTATTTTTTTACTTTGGTTTAGTACTCTTGTATTCCATCATTGTGATTTGTTTGGCTATTTTCCTAGACATATTTTTCACACATCATTCATATATATATGAGTGCTCCAGATTATTATTTCCTGTTTTGCACTATTTACATTTGTATGGGTTGTCACTATTTCCACTACTGTTGTTTTTTTATTTTGTTGTTTTACTATGCCAGTGAGGGAATAGTTTCCCCACTATCAAACCCAAGGCCCTCACTGCTAGTTGGAAGCCTCTGGCATTCATGGTAATTATCTTGAGGTCATGTGACCAACCAGTTACGGGGCGCCTCTAGGTGGCTTCCGAAACTGAGATGTTACAATGTGGTATCACAAGAATTATTTTCTCTTGACATACTGTTTCGAGCCAATAGACAAGGATAATATGGAATAGGTACTTGGTAATAAGCTGTGCTTTGGAGTAACTAACCTGTGAACAAGGAAAAGCCAGTCTACCTTATTATTGCAATTTATCTATTTTTTCAATTTTACAGTTAATTTGATTTTCACTATGGGGTGACTCACATATATTGTTCCATTATTGTTGATTTTATTCAGGTTCTATTTATGTTGCAATCCGATGAGATGAGGTTATTCCATCTCATGCATCATTTATTAACTTGCTTGAAATCGCATGACATGCATTCTTTCCATGCCATATTGGGTGCATTAGAGATTTCATGTTGTTTTGATGGATGTTGTGCTAGATATGATTGTTTTTGTGATAGTTGCCTTGATAAAATACCGACAGATTGATCGGGTATTGTTGTGTAAGCATTTGTTGGAATGAAAGAAAAACATTTGTTCATTAGGTGTTATGGGCCCTTATTGATAGGAATTCGGATGGTCATTGACTTTTCTAGCTTTTTTATAACATGTATAGATGCCATGCATTGGTTTTTATAGATTATGGGCCCTCAAGGATCAGAATATGACACTTCAATATTCGTTTAGTGTTTTTATGGGCTACCGAGTAATTTCTGAGGCTTACTGTCCAGAAAATCCCAGAATACACACCGTGTAGTTTTGACTACATGCCCTGTGTTTTTCTGTTCGAGAGGAACTATTTTTCTTAATTACTCGCTGGGTACCGTATATACACATGGTGTAGACTCTAGCTTTGTCTTAGGACATGGGTGGGGACACGGTATAGGGAAGACCTAGAGTGAAAAATTTATGTACCTTCCATATGCATCATGTTGTGTCGACCCTGTGCCCACCTGTGTCACTAAAAACACATGTTGGCTGAGTCTTATCTCATACCCTCCATGTACTGTCTAATCACGCCTTTTAGTCTATCACAAGTACCCAACCGTGTCACGAAAAACAAGGGTCAGTGTTACCCTTTCTTGTACATGCCATGCCCATTTGGAACACGTCGTTAGTGTGAGCCATGTGTTAGGTTGTGTCACTAACAATATAGGCTAGGTTAAGTTTTCCTACTACAGGTCTTGTCTATCATGAACATGCCGTGTTGTATTGTCTAAGGAGATCTGTGTGGCTTAGACATGTATAAGGACTAGGGAAGGGGAAGAGGACTCAAGTTTTCACCGTGTGTTAGGACAATGAGTCATGTTGTTTGGGTGTTACACGACCAGTTTTGGAAGAAGTAAACGCCCATGTGAATGGCTTATGGGAACATGCCTTTTAGGAATTATAAATTCCATGTAGTCATGTTTTGTAAAAATTGAATGCTTTATACATACTTTTTCCCTTCCAGAAATTATTTATTTTAGGCCTTGATAATCTTGATCTAAAGTGTGAACTTGACCATGCAGAGTCAGGCCACCAGAATGTGCTCTGGCTGTATGCCAATTGCTAGGCGGTGATCAGACACCAAATATGGAAAATTAGGGACGTCTAGTAGATCCTCCTATTGTGCCAGTATTGGCACCTGATGTTATACCAGAAACAAGTGTGGATGCACAATTTAGGGAAGGGTTAATGAGGATGATGCATGCATTTTAGGGTGCAGCGCCTCCTTCCCCATCGATGGCTGATTTGTTGTGGGTCATCTAGTATCGGCATCCTCTCACTTTCTCATGTGATGACGGACCCCAGGCTGAAGAGTTATTGATAGAAGCCATGCATATGATCATTGAACATTTGGTGATTCCTCTAGATAGGGAGGTCAATCTAGCTTACAATTTTATTTGGGATCCCACCAAAAGAAGGTGGGATGTGATCTCACAATCAGGACGCCAACAGATCATGGTTTGGGATGAGTTTCAGTGCATCTTCTATGTGTAATTCTATATAGAGATCTTGGGGGATGATCGGGCCCAATAGTTTATGGGTCTCGAGCAGGGTACTCTTTCGTTTATGGAGTATTACTTTCTTTTTACCGAGATGCATCATTGCAATCCTATTTTAAGAGGGGATTATATATTCATGGAATGGAAGTTCAAGGATGGTCTGAGTAAAGACATCCGATTGCAGGTGAACACTGTCCGGTTTACCTCTATCACTTCTATTTTCAATGAAGAACTGATTACTGAGCACAATCTGAGTGACTTTGGTGTGGTGAGCTAGGGCGGCTCGACATCTAGAGTTAGAATCCCTCCTACTGACAGTAGTAATCATCGTAAAGATTCTTTTCATGGTGATCTGAGGATGCGAGAAACTTCTTCTGGTAACTTGGTGGTTTGCTACCATTGTGGGAAGAGTGTTTATATCATCCCACACTACTCGAGAGAACCAATGGTGTACCGATATTGCAGTAAGATATGACATATTTAGCCCTTTTGTCAGATATTGTCACCAACAGATGGTGATAGGGATCCTTCTATGACTCTTTGTTCTATAGCAGTGCCACCTGTTTCTCACTAGTCTGGTAGATAGAGTCCATTCAGTTGTTCTGGTCGAGGTGGAGATTGTGGTCATGGTAGTCAGTCACTCGGTTTTTAGCGACATCTTGGCAGATCAACTCAGAGTGGCGAGGCAGGGTCACAGGGTCGAGGAGTAGGCTTGACTAATATACTGGAGCAGACCCAGAGGGAGAAAGATCCCAGAACTTCTACAGTTCAAGGTACGATATTAGTTACCTCAGTTATAACTTCTACTATTTTCGATATAGGGGCTTCCGATGGATTTATATCTATTGCGGTTGTGGAGAGCCTTGGCCTCTGTATTTTTTCTTTGGATGATATCTTGACACTAGACACTTTGTTGTGAAATTGAATGGCGAGTGTACAATGGTGTAATTAGTACCCTATAAATGTTGGTGGGTGTCACTTTTTAGGGGACCACTATGTACTAGAGAAGACATGATTTGTTGTCATTCTCAGAATAGACTGGCTAGTTCCCTTCCTGGCATTTGTCGAATGCTATCGCCATAGGGTGAGTTTCACATCACCAAATGGTGGATCCATCCTTCATAAGGGTGAATGGGATGTTTAGGAGAGGAAAGCGGGAGCCTAGAATCATTGTTTGAGAGGAGTAAAAACACAAATTTCTAGTCTATATTTGGATGTCTATGGGACTTCACAGTTAGGCATTCCTCCAGTGGTGGATCTTTTCAGAGATTTATTTCTAGAAGACATTTCAGGTTTGCCTCCAGAATGTGGGGTATACTTTTTTATGGAGCTCATGCAATGATCGACACTAGTGTCCATTCCTCCTTAGAGGATGGCTACACCAGAGTTGTAGGAGGTCCCAAATAAGTTGGAGGAGATGCATGCAAAGGGTTTTTTTTCATACCCAGTAACTCTTTTTGGGAATTCCTAGTCATTTTTGCGTAGATGGAGGATGGTACCCATAGGCTTTGTGTGGCCTATCAGATGTTGAACCAGTTGATGGTCAAGAACTTATATTCTTTTCCTAGGATTGATGAACTCTTTGATCAGCTTCAAGGAGCCCGAGTGTTCTCAATGATTGACTTGAGATCCAGTTATCATCAGTTGAATGTTATAACATTTAATATACCTCTTATAGCCTTCCAGAGTATGTATAGTCTATAAGAGTATATATTTATGCCGTTCGGTCTTACGAAAGTGCCTATAGTTTTCATGGCACTAATGTACCAAGTGTTCCATACATTCTTTTATTCCATTGTGGTTTTTTCCTTTGATGATATATTGAGGTACTCTCACACTCTACAAGGCCATGCCACACATCGTGAGATTGTATTGAGTACTCTGAGAGAGAATCATTAGTATGATAATCTCTCAAAATGAATCTCTTGGATGGACCAGATTCACTCCTTGGTTCATGTTACCTTAGAGACAAAGGTATCAGTAGACCAAGAAAATGTGAGAGTAGTAGTTTCCTAGGATCTTCCAATGTCCATATTTGAGTTACGTAGTTTTTAGGGATGTCTGGATAATACAGAAGTTTCATTCAAGACATTTCAAGAATAGTATCACCGTTGACAGGTCTGACTTAGAAGGGTTCAATGTTCTCATTGTCAAATTCTTGTGATTCAGCCTTTCCGGAGGTGGACTTTCACACAAATACTACTCTTTCTAGAGTTGGGCTAGAGATATACAATGTATAGTGACACTTCGGGTACCGGGCATGGAGTTTTTCTTATGTAGGGAGAAGGAGTCATCGTGTAGGGGTTTCGGCAGTTGAGGCCACATGAGAGAAACTACCTGACGCACAATCTTGAGTGGGCTGCAGTTGTTCATGCCTTACGCTTTTAGAGACATTATCTTCTGGGAGTGAATTTTGTGGTTTTCACAAAGCAGAAGAGTCTCTCAAGTAAATATTCACTCAATGTGATCTAAATTTTAGACAGCGAAGGTGGGTAATGTTCTTACAGTCCATTGAATTTTATCATTCCTACATTCCATGGAAGGACAACGTAGTGGCTGATGTATTGAGTGGGAGGACTCAGATACAAGCAGTTCATAAGGCTAGTATTGAATGGAAGCTCATGGATCTATTCTCCGAGATTCACTTGGAGGAGCATGGAGTGCAATATTAGACATTTCATTCTTATGTGGTTGTTACCTCTACTCTTCTTGATCGAGTGAGAATGAGGCAACAATTAGATTTGGAAGGCCTAGTCCTAAGGGAAATCATGTCCAGATAGGACCCTATTCCTTGATGGACCATGGGCGAGGATGAGATCTTTCATTCCAAGGGCACGTATGGCTACCAACAGATATACATGAGGAGCTGATGAAAATCATTCATTCCTCAGTTTGAGAAGTTCATCCTCGAGTCAAAAAGATGTATCATGATCAACACAGTCAGTATTGGAGGCCCAGTATGAAGTGAGATGTTGCTAATTTTTTAATGAAGTGTTTCACCTGTCATTAGGTAAAGGCTGAGCATTATCAACCAGCATGGATTTTGCAGTAGTTACCCATTCCCGAGTGGAAGTGGAATGATGTCACGATGGATTTCGTGACCGGGTTGCCTATGTCGCCTCAAATGAATGATTTAGTTTGGGTTGTCATTGAAAGACTTACAAAGGATTCTCACATCTTACTAATCAAGTAGAAATTCAATGTTGATGTGCCGGTATGGAATTAAATCCGTGAGATTGTGCACATACATGGAGTTCCACACTCCATTGTTTCAGAAAGGGATATTTGTTTTACTTATCAAGATTGGAAGGGGCTTCTGAAGGCTTTGAGTACACAGTTACGTTTGAGTATAGCTTACCATCCCTAGATAGATGGCCAGTCCGAGCATACGATTCAAGTGCTTTAGGAAAATCTCTAAGCCTGAATTTTGTATTTTTGAGGTTCTTGGGAGAAGCATATACCTCTTGTAGAGTTTACCTACTACAATAGTTTTCATGAAACAATTTAGATAACACCTTATGTGGGTTTTTACAGTAGGCCATGCCGATCATCTTTAAGTTCGGTGGAGGTAGGAAAGGCATCATTGCTGGGACCTCATCATGTTCAGGAGGCCACATAGCATATTGAATTGATTCAGAAGAGGATGGCTATTGCGATGTCTTGACAGAAGTCTTATGTGGCTCAGTGGAGATGACCTCTAGAGTTCGAGGTCGGGGATCAGGGTTTCCTGCATGTCACACCGAGGCTGGGACACAAGAGGATTAGGAGAAAGGGTAAGATTTCACCAAAGAACGCCAGGCCATTTGAGGTGTTAGAGAGAGTTGTAATAGTTACCTATAGGATGCAATTACCACATAGGTACCAAGAAATTCTCGACATCTTTCACTTTTCTCAACATCGATGTTACTTCTCAGTCCTGTCTCATGTCTTCCAACCCAAGGATGTTGAGCTGGAAGTGGATGCATCATTGAGGAGAAACCTATCAGGATTGTGGATCGATGTATTATGGTTCCTTATGGATGATTTTTTCCTCTGGTATGGGTGCTTTGGAAGCATGATCGAATAGATTATGAGACTTGGGAGAGAGAGGCAGATGCATGATCACAGTGGCTGGGCTGTTCGGGGTTTATTCTTCTACGCCGCCATTCTAGGGAAATTTGGGGAAAATTCCTTTAAAGGGGGATGTTTTTAAGAACTCAAACCATCTTTTCAGGTATTTTTACTTCTTCTGGTCATTTTTGAGAGTAAGGGGAATTTTTGGATATTTTTGAATTACACGCAGTGAACTTTCTCAGTACAGATAGAGTAATTGATTACCACGGGTAGCCATGTGCTATGTGTATAGCGGCTATGGACACAACACTTTGAGGGTGACCTGGAGACTGCTTATGTGGGGTATGGAAATGTAGAGTACCTTCCATGTACATCAAATGTACATGTCATGTACTTTTTTTTATTAAATGCACAATGGTTGCATATGATAGATATAATTCCCTTCTTCTTGGTCTCGTTCATCCGAGAGAACCAGTACAGTTGTGATCCATCATTGAGCCCCTGAGCCTCCACTCGATATCTGATTTGACCTTATTTGATTGCGTTGGGATCGCCTCAGTGAGATCTCTCTTATACTTGAGCCTCGTATCATGACTCCTCTTCTTTCTAATGTTATCCTCTATTGAACGTTTTAGATGTTTTTCTAGATCTTCGGTGTTCTACAGTGATTCAGTCTTCGAGGATCACATATTACAATCTACTAATGTTGAGGTAGGTGTTTTGTGCTATTTTGTAGGAATTTTTTGTGTTATATGTGAACTTTTGTCCAATACCCATGAACCTGGTATTGCGCCTTTATCATTTTAACCCTACTATTTTCCTGATATGCTTGTATGATTGAGTATATGATAATTGATTATGAATATGGTGAATTGTCGTGCTATGGCTGTGTTTCCGAGGAATGTTTTTCATGTTTTGACCTTTGGGTCTAGTTTGCCTGTGAGGCAGTTGTTTACAATCCTATGCCTAGTATTGTAGGATTGTGTGTCTATTGTTCGGTTATACTATTATGCTGTAGAATTCTAGCCAAGTAGTTCTTGAGGTTTACCTTGACTGATACGTGCTGCTACACTTTCTTGACTTACATTGGGCCGTGAGAACCTAATGTATAAATCATAGGGAGTATTGTTTTTGAGGGATTCTCCAGAGTATCTCTTTTACTTACGATGTGAGACCACATGGGGAATTGAAATTGAGTGATTCCTCATAGTGTCTGTAGTTCGTAGACGCATGCCACATGGTGAATGAGATGTTTATTTCTTCCCAGGAGAGCCTTTACAACAATTTTCTAGACTATAGGTGGAATTGACGCTGATTTATTCCTTAGAGATTCTATGTCTAAGCTGAACCAGAGGGGTTAGACTGAGTGTACTGCCCAAAGTGTTGCTTGTACTTGTTAGGTATGACCATAGGGGAAAGGTTGTGAGTACTTCGTAGAGGGTTACCATGCATTGAGTTGCTTGATACCTGCGAGGTAAAACCATAGGGGATAAGCTGTGAGTACTTCCCAGAGGGTTATCTGTTGTGTTTTCATGCTTACTTGAGATGTGGTATTTTTGCATTCCTTGAATCTGTGTATTTTTTACTGCTATGTACTTACTTTTTTACTACCTTCCATAAATTACATTCCATATATTCATTGATTATTAGGCACAAATATTGTCGTGGTTGCCTATTAGGATTTAGTCTCACACCCGGTTTGGGCCTTGGTTTTTGGCCCAAATAGATTATATCATTGTAGGTATTGATAATTGAAAGAGCCCTTCTTCATCAGATACGTGATTGTTTTGGAGCTGGAGAGCATGTTACTAAGCTATGTCTTGGGATGCTGAGGTGTTATTTACATGATTTCTTTTACACTTTGGGTTAGTACTATTGTATTTTATCATTTTTATTAGTTTGGATATTTTCCTAGGCATATGTTTCATTCATCATTCATATATATATGTGTGCTACAGTTTATTATTTCCATTCTTCCACTGTTTACTATTGTATGGTTTGTCACTGTTTTAGCTATTGCTATTGTTTTCATCATCTGTGTTACTCTTCCAATGAGGTCATAGAATCCCTACTATCACACCAAATGCCCTCTCTGCTAGTCAGTAGCCTCTACCAATGAGGGAATAGCTTCCCCACTATCACACACATACCTCATTATTAGGGGTGATTCATTCTTCTGGTCATTTTTTAGAGAAAGTGGAATTTCTAGAAATTTTATAAGTACAAACTGTGTACATTTTGAGTACACACCATGTACTCGGTTACCACAAGTATTCGTGTGTTGGCTGTGTAGTATCCATGCACATGGCCATGTGTGGGTGACCTTGAGGCCGATCGATCCTGAGAGTTTATGGGTCTAGAGCAAGGTAATATTTCGGTTATGGTTTATTCTTCATGTTTTACCAAGCTATAGTGTTTCACGCCTATATTAGTAGGTGTTCAGTTATTCTTGTAAAAGAAGTTTGAGGATGGTCTGAGGAATGACATCCAATCGCATGAGAACATGTTTTGGTTTACCACTATCACATCTATCATCAACCAAGTTATGATCACTGAGCGCAATATAAGGGATTAGTGGGTTGTGAGCACAGGCGGCTCAGCATCTGGAGTAAATATCCCTCCTACTGATTGTAGGAAGCATCATAGGGAGTCATCGTGCATTGATCCTAAGAGGCGAGACAATTCTTATGGGTTACATGTGGTGTGATACCAGTATGGGAATAGTGGGAATACAAGGACAAACTACTCGAGAGACCTAGTGGTTTATCGATCATACAACAAGATGGGTCATCTTCAGTGATTCTGTCAGATCTTCTCACTAGAATATCATGACAGGGGTCCTTCTATGACTCCTCATTCAGGAGCTGCACCACCAGTTTCTCACCAGTCTGGGAAATAGAGTCATTCCTGCTATTCAGCCTCAGGTGGAGGTTGTGACCGTGGTAGCCAGTCACCCAGTTTCCAGTTCCATTAGGGATGATCAGCATATAGTGGTATGGCATGGTCACAGGGTCGTGGAGCTAGCTAGAGATTGGTAGTGGAGTAGACCCAACAAGAGTAGGTTCCCAGACCTTCTACAGTTTTAGGTACAATCATAGTTTCCTCAGTTATATCTTATGCTCTTTTCAATATATGGGTATCCAATATCTTTATATCTGTTGCATATGTGGATATCCTTGTGTTCTACATTTTTTCATCGGCTGATATCTTAACACTAAACACTACGTTGGGGACTAGAATGGTGAGTGTTTGTTAGTGTAAGAAATTCCATCTAGTGGTTGGTGGGTGTCACTCTTTATGGGACCTCTATGTCCCAGAGATGACATGCTATGATGTCATTCTTGGAATGAACTGACTAGTTCCCATCCAGGCAGTTGTCAAGTGTTATCACTATAGGGTGATTTTCACATCACCAGTGGGTGGATACTTTCTTCATAAGGGTGAATGGGTTGTATAGGAGAGCATAGAGGGACATGAACATCATGGGTTGAGAGGAGTTACAACCCAGATTACTATTCAATATCTGAATGACCAGGGGAGATCAGAGTTAGAATTTATTCTAGTGGTGAATCATTTCAGATATGTCTTTCCAGAATAAATATTATGTTTTCTTCTAGATCGTGAGGTAGAATTTTTTATTGAGCTCATTCCAAGAGTGGAAGAGTGTCCATTATTCCTTATAGGATTGCTAGAACTGAGTTTTAGGAGCTCAAGAATCAGTTGAAGGAATCAATCACCATAGAAAAAATCATATCAACCCCTTAGATCATAACATAAGATGATTTCAAGACCCATCCCCAAGGTCCCATGTCGTGAATCTAACAAACACGCCTTCCATAGGCTAGGGGCTGGCGACAAGTACCAAAGGCGTAAATCCCTAAAACTGGGAAGGAATTGCCTTTATAAACTAAAAATGAACACACCAGTGTACAAGATGGATGAAAAACACTGTGTAAAACTATATAAAAATGTGTAATGAATTTTAAAGGGGGTACGAAATTCAAGACCAACTGTAAATTACAAGGAAACAGAAAATAAAACTGATGAAAAGATAATCTACCGATGGGTTGTCCGCCAAGGTTCCTACCTGAAGGGTACGTACATATCACCTCCTCAATAGTCTAGGTTCATCTGTCTCCTCTGTGTATCATCAAACTGAATGGTCCACCTCCGGGTACCATGTAGTCCTGGTTCCCTCTCCCTCATTCAACACTGTACATCATCTACATCCTATACAACGAGGTGAAGACATAGCCTGTGAAGCGGTGAGTATAACGATACTCAGTAGGGACCTCGAGACCCTCAATGTCTCACAAAATCCATCAAGGTTAAATCACAAAGTATGAATTCAACAGATAATCCCACTTAGGTATATTCCCAAATATATACCTATGTTATCAAGTAATCAATCTCAATCATGAGGAAAAAAACAAAAGTTACTTACTCAACTCACAAAAGTAAACCACATTGGTTGAGCATTAGAGTTGATTAGATGAATCCAATAAATCACATATTTTGTCAAACCCACATAGGATCCAAGTACAGAAATTTGAGATATCAAACCCACACATGATCCATGAACAACGATCAGAACTGTCAAACCCACACAGGTTCCAGGAATAGATGTCAGAGCTGTCTAATTCACATAGGATCTAGGAACAACGGTCAGAACTATCGATCACACACAGAATCTAGGTAGAGTAGTCAGAATTGTTGATCCCACATAGGATCCAGGAACAGTGGAAAGAACAATCAAACCCACAATGAATCGAGGAACAGTATTCAGAGATTTCAAACCCAAATAGGATCCAAGAACAACGTTCAGAACTATCGAACCCACATAGGATCCAGCAACAGTAGTTAGTGAGCAGCCAGCCACAGGGTTTCCACACAAAGAATGCTTGATTTTGGGAGGGTCTACTCCTCAAGCCAAGAGTCGATACATTAACTACCATGAAGTCCCAAGGATGAGTATCTCAAAGGTACTACCATGTCATAGAATGAAAAAACCAAAAAATTAATGTCCATGACACAGAGGATGATATGACCAATATATTTAACAAAAAGTACACGACATGTTCGAATATGGTACATGCCGTGTAGTCAGACCATGGGTACTGACCGTGAGAAATAGCCCATGTCGAAAGGCTAGTAGTTTAGAAAAGTAATTACCTGGCGTGTGGTATGGTTACATGCTGTGTCAAAGAAACAAGGGTCAACTTTGTGTAAGCTGGCCTTGTGCCCATACACGGCCTCAACCCGTTTCCTCCAACCAGTGTAACTGTTACGCGGGGTAGCTCATGTCACTAGCCTTCCCATGCCATGTGGTGTAGCACATGCCAGTGTACATAACCCCTTATCTATGTATCCCTATAATACACACCGAGTCTCACATATCAGCCTCTACCAAGCTGTGGAGGAAAAAACCCAATGTTGCTTGGCCGTGTAATTTTTTCCATGTGCGCGTATTTATTAGAATACACACCGAGTCCCGCGTAGGCTCCTCTGCCAAGCTATGTGATGAGTTCACACCATGTGATAGGGGTCACATGATGTGTGATGTGCGTCTAATGCCCATAACCCTACCCATAGTACGCTTGTACTACAAGGCGTGTTCTTCGGAAGTACACTCCGTGTATTTGGGAATTTTCCAAAAACGACGCTTCTAGCCAGTGCACCTCCCGTGATGCCTGTTCTTTGTCCTAACGGTCCGATCACCATAAATTTGCAGACTCTAGTTCTCCCCGAATTTCTGAAATCATTACCGGCATTTTGGGCCTCCAATCAGTTCCAGAAACATGTTATGATTCATCCTCATGAGGAACGATCGAAGAATGGTCTTCTTGGTCCAGTCTGATATGTCGATCTCTATCGTCGCCGCACCTCCATTAGGCCGTCGTGATATTGGGTCATTAATTTGGGATTGTTGCATTTCACAATGACCCCGCAATGTTCCATTTTACATCACCCAAGAATAACTCAAAGAATACAACACAAGAAAAACGGTGAAGGAATCAGGTCGTGTAAGTTTGGCCCGACCCCTCCACATTAGTTTGATAGCAAGCAGTTCAAAAGGAATAAAAAAACATATGAGGAAAAATTACAATGTTGATAAAAAACACACCCCTAACATTGATCGTTGATCGTCGATGTTGGTGTGAGAATACTGACATCAACGCATTGTAAATGAACACTTCCTATGTCGAAGGTGGTTCCGAAGAAGGAAGTCAAAGATGATCCTCACCGGTGTTCTTAGTTCTCTATTATTTGTTTGGATATGAGGTTATTCATTAGAGAAATATATTTCCCCCAAGCTATCCTCTCCCAATATTCCACCCAAATTCAAAAGTGATATGATTTCCCCAATTTAATTGTTGTCACAATATTAAAATTTGGGAAATTAATTACGTATATTGGTGGATTAATGGTTGTGCATTGGAAACATTAAAGTTAGAGGAGCTCCAGAGGCTCTCCCTCATTAATGAGGGGAGTTGAGAGGTTTTTCTCTACTACCATTAATAGGGTTCGAGTGGTCCCTTCCCCTATTATTCAAAATGGGAGGTTATATAGTCTCGGGTGGTCCCTATCACATGAACCTCACATGGGAGGTTGAGGTGTGAGAGGTTATGGCTAGTGGACCCCACATCCAACCTATACAAGTAGGTTATTGTTCCAGTGGGTCCTACCTCCCAACACCCACATGGTTGTTGGAAAAACAATTAGTGTCACGCACATTTAGTTTTATTTTAATCATTCACATAAAACCCAAAAACAATATTTTATTCTCGACACACTACCGTCAAGGTGAATGTATTCCTAATAGGATACAAGCACTATGAGTTCAATCGTTCCCTCTGATTTCAATTCCGAGTAATGCTTAAAAAGTTATAAAAACCCTCTCGTAACTTTACTGAACGTACCTGATTTTTTTTTCAGAAATTGATTCTGGGCACACCGGGCTTCGGAATCACGCGTCGTCAAATTTCACAGTCGTAAAATTCCCATTTAATTAAAAAAATATTACATGGAAAATATGGGTCATTACATATGAATACAATAATCTCTCCCATAGGTTATGAAGTCTTTTTAAGGATTCTATTATAACTTTATGTATTTGTCATAATTTCTTAAGGAAATATATACCTACAAATTAAGGATGTATTTTTTAATTATTTTTTCTCCTTATATATTCAACCAAAGAAAAATATTATGTTTAGAATATTCTTGCCCCCTATGTGATTTTCAAAAAGGCATGGGAAATTATATAGTATAACTGAAAAGATAAAAAAAATACGAATAAAAAAGAGATAAAAATTTATTAAGAAAATTTTAAATAATAAGATAAGAAAAATAAAAAAACTAGCTTTCATCGGCATTAAGGCCCTAATGACAGCCATCAAATTCTTGAGCTCTTTATGATAATCATGGAACATTCCGAAAAGAACATCCTGATCTTGACTCTTATTCTCAATGATCAGAATATTTTCTTTCAAGATCATAATAATTTCTTATTGAGACATATGCTTCTCATCAACTTTATCTTTGTACTCATTGACTGTTTTCACTTATTTAGAAAGAGAATTCAGTTTTCCATAAAAATCCATAGATTTCTACAACTGAAAATATTTTTCTTCCTTTATCCTTTATGAGAATATGGTTTAAAGCATTTTGATTTTGTCTTGTGATTCTTTGATGGTGCCCTATACTATCTCAATCGTATGATCAATATCATTAATATCATTGATAACCTGACTTTACTGCTTTTATATATATATTGAAAACATATTGTAGGAATAATAATTATACAAAGGATTAAAAATCACCTTCAAATTCTAAATGAATTTCCACTCAAGGGTTTTTTATTCCAATTTAAGATTAATTCATGATTTAATAAGCTAAAATCGTGACTCAATGTTTGGGAAAAGAGTAATGGAGCTGACCATGTTTTTAAAGGAATGAACGAAAAAGCCTTCTCCTATAGAGGAGGATGATCATTAAGATTCGGAATAAAAATTCTTAAAAGTTCCAAAATTAACTAGCTTGATATTATATTCCTAATATTCAGTTTTTCATAACCTATAAATTGCATTTCCATCATCAGAAACATGAATTACGATTTCATCATTATAAACTCCACTATCATATTGATTTTAATCAATTCCATCATCATCATTATCATCTTTTTCATCTTCATGATTAGAATTTATTTTTTGAAATTAAATTTCAATAACATCTTCCTTAGAAGTAGTCTTATCTACTAAAGAACTATTAGATGATGAAGTAAATGAATATTTTATTGAAAAGTTATCAAATATTACATGCCCCTGATTATTTGTAATTTTTTGATCTCATCATAAAATTGTTTCTATTGATGGATAACTTCTTCATATTCTTATTCAATCATAACTGATCATGGTAAAAAATCAGCTCCTTTTTATGTTGAAGTGTCATGTACTACAACTGACTGAGATTGTTGAGGATGTTCTTCTTCATGATTAAAAGGTATCGTAACATCATTTTTTGGGAGATTATTTCTGTATATATCAAAAAATCATGAACAATATAATATTCAGATAACTTCTTATTAAGCTATTTCTTCTATTGATGATTCTCTAGTTCTTCAAAATATCTAATTTTTAAAATATTTATCTTTTATAGAATCTAACACAAACACTTCATATCCTTCATTTATTAACTATTTTTCTTATCTCCAATTTTCTTCTACTTAATCTGCATTGGATTTATATTTCTTTGATATGGGTGGTTCTGATGCTTATGTGGTTTTCTATAGTTTTTTGACTTGTGATTTTCTTTCTAAGGCTCTACATACTACTTCTTGGAGAATTTTATAACATCCCTTTATTTTCTATATAATTAAAAAAAATCATTTGTCTTATCACAAAATCCGTTTTACATTATTTAATGTGTGTCATCAATTAAAATATGAATGTTGAATTTCATTTGATTTGAAATTAACATAATATTTTTGAAGTTCAAATGACTTTTGATAATCTAGGACAAGGTAGTAAGATTCAACGGAATCTATAATTTTATTGATTTATCCTTTATCATACTCATTTTAAGAAATATATATTTGACTAGGTTAATTTTCCTTTGATTTAAAATAAAATTAATCATGAAACATTCTATTATTTTCAAGGCATCCATCCCTTTTTTTCATGGTATTAAATGACCATGCCTCTATAATTCCTCAAATCTAATGTTTTCCGAATTAATTAAATGACTAGGCTTCTTAACCCCTTAACGCCTAAATGATCAATTGCTTTAACTCTATCAAAAGACCCTCCTGTTTATAGAAACGTATAAGAACCATAGTAAGCATCAAAATTACATGGTAACTCAAATATCTAACGGTTTCTAAAAAGATACGGAATATGTATCCATTTAACACTTAAAATATAACTTATCCTTTCCACCATTATTTAAAAACTCAAATGAATGAAACAATTCAACTAACATGTTCGAATTCATAGGATCTTGGTCACCATTATTTTTTTAGTGTGATCATACTTTCACTTACATGATAGTTTATTATCATTGTTATCAATCAATTGTATTTATGAATAAAATAATGATCAATTAAAATTTATATAAATATTAATAAATCATTATGTACCTTACTCATAGAAATTATGTCTGAGAGGATAATTTAAATGACATTTAGAAAAAAAAATCTGGAAATCAGCATTGGGACATTGAAGGGATACAGCAACTCAGGAAAAAAAATGTCTTCAGATCTATGGGGGACATGAGGTGGCCCCTCTATTGTATAGGCATCATGGATTATGGTTCAACATCTATGAAAGATTCAAATGGTAGATATTGTTATGACCTGGCCTGATGGTTATGATTAGGCCGATGTAATTTTATAGATTCTGATCTTTAAAGGGTTTATGTTAGTAAAATAGTTTTACAAAAAGTAGGATTCAATGATGAATTTCATAAAACTATATTAAAATACAAACAAAAAGAAATGAAACTAACAATTATTAGTTAACAATAAATACCTTTCAGAGTTCAAAATATTTTTGTTATTTTTTTATAGGATTATTCATAAAATTCTTAGGTTTTTAAAAATTATATATTTTGAAAAAAAAATTATTAGGTTTAATTTTTTTTATAAAAATACGAAAAACAGTTATTAATGATAATAAAATTTTATCCACCAATAAAGAGGAGTAAAATAATGTTAAGAAATATTTTGAACAAAAAGTTTATAAGAATAATTCCATTATATTTATCATTTATATCTTTTGTTAAATGTATAAAAATATATCTGAAGGTAAAGATTTAGTAAATATATCCGCTTTTTGTTCTTGAATTATGATAAATTGAAATATAACAAATCTTTTATGTGTGGGAACCCAAAATATTTGATACCTAATGTCTATGTTGTCTGCATGGGGTTGATATAGAGGGTTTTTTCTGATGGCTATAGAACTAGGCTAATCACATAGTATCTGAGCTTTACTAAAACTCGTTCCATAATCAGTTAGTGTGTGTTCCACCCAATACACTTGATCTCAACAACATCTAGTTACTAAAAATTATGCTTTAGTAGTAGAAATTCTAAATAATGTTTTTTTATAAAATTACCATGAATAAATTGAATCTCCTAAGAAATTAATTGTTTTGGATGTACATTTTTTATACATTTTATATCATCTAAATTCATTATTCCAAAAATTATTTTAATAAAAACTCATTTCTAGAAGCGTTGAAATGGAATTAGTACATAATTACCATTAAATAGTAAAAAAATATTTTCAATGCTTTTAAATTGGAATAGTTTTTAATATATTGAAATTTTTCATATAATAATACTAAAAAATGTATGTTTGGACGATTAGTATTTATGTATAATGAACATCCTATCATACCTATAATAGATGTTTGATCTACTATTTTCCCAACATCATCAAGTTCAAGGGTATTTGAGTTAATGATGGGAGTACATATACTTTTAGTTTTTTAGTATCCATATTTTTTTAGATGACATTTAATATAATTATGTTGATATATGTAGAATCGAATGTTTATTTTAGATAATTGATAACCAAGGAAAAATGTAATCTCAAACATCATACTCATTTCAAACATATATTTCAAAATATTATAAAAAAAATCAGTTATGAATTACTGAGTGGACCCTAATATAATTTTGTCAACATAAATTTTAACCAATAAAACATTTTTCTTTTATTTATTTAAAAAATGGTTAGATCAGTAGTTCCTTTAACATAATAGTTTTGTACAAAAATCATTTAAGTCTATTATAAAAGGCTATAGAGGCTTGCAAAAAACCACATAGAGAATTGGTATCTTTAATATCACGGTTAAAATATTTTATGTCTTCAAAACCATGATCATGTTCCTCAAAAATTCTTACTGAACAAATCCATTATTGAAGGTACACATCACACCCTTTTGAAAAACATTTACGTTAAAGAATGCTACATGGTACAAGTGAATTTGAATTTATTCAAATCTAATGATCGGAGCATAGGATTCATTATAGACTATTACTTCTTGTTGAATATATACTTTAGAAACTAATCAGTATATATTTCATACAATTATTCCAGCTTCATCACATTTATTTTTGATGACCCACTTTAATCGAATTACAGATGTTTCTATAGGTATTTCTACCAAGGTATATACTTTATTCCATTTATATTCATTTATCTCATTTATATATATTTAATCCAATAATCCTTACCAAATCACTCATTAGTAATTTTAAGTTCTCAATTAGAAAGAAATAACAGTTTCTCTACTTCATTTATTAAAGAACATCTATCCCTTACTGATTAATGTAAATCACCAATGATACTATCCAAGGGAAGATTCCTTAGAAACTACTATGATTGGATATATAAAACATATTCGTCAAAATAGGGTAGAAAATATTCTAGAGTGAATACATTAGAAATAATTTAATGTGTATTCACATAATTGAAAGAATCATCCCTCAAAGGGTTACTATTGGGTTTGGAAATACATTTTAAGATGCAGGTTTGGGTTGTTTAAAATAAAAGGGATCTGTTTTATTAAAATTTATCAAGTATTGCTTCCACAATAGTATAAGAATGTTTATTGAAAGTTCTATAATCCTTAGATGAAGTAGACTAGCCTTGGAAAGTTCCATAATCGTATTTGTCTACAAATTTGTATAATTCATCTTTTGAATTACAAAATAATACTTTGCATCTAAATAATCTAATGTATGAAACATTAGGTCTCCAACATGTCCAAATATCCTAAGTTGTTTTATTAAAAAAAAACCTTATTGAAACTCGATTAATAGTATTACATGTAGTACTTATAGCTTTATCCAATTTTTTGGGCAATTGAGCATTCACTCAACATGGTTCATACCATGTCTTGAAGAATTTGATTTTTTCGTTCAAAAACATCATTTTGGTGAGGAGTTATAGAAACTGAGATGTTATGAGAAATGAATTTTTTATTATAAAATGATTCAAAATATGATTTTTAAATTCTCATATATGATCATTGTGAATAATTATAAATGCATTGATTTTATAATTATTAACAATAGAAGAAATATATTTCAAATATGAAAAATCATAAAATTTCTATTCTCAAAAATAGACCCATATAAATCTAGTGGAATCTTCAACCAAATTTTTTTAGTATTTTACTCCAATACATCCAGTTTGTGTCGGACAAGAATACTCTATTTGAACTAAATGAAATGCCTCAGAAGACGAGACATCACTAACAGATATAAAGCTTGACCTATGCTTCATTTTATATGGATAATGATTAGAGGATTTTTTGGAATCAAATCAATGATCTAGTAGATACTTAACATGTCCTTTTTTAGATATTTTACAAAAGTTCCTATAGTAACAGAGTCCCATCCAAATATTATATAACAAGGATTGGTCTTCCATTTCACATCGATAAGGATACTCTTTGCTCCTATGGTCATAAAATCTATTTTTATAAACATTCTCAAGCCAATCAGAATTGAAAATGTAACTATCCTTTGAATTTTTTACTAGTTATTTATCATTCCTAAAATTCACAACATAAAATTCATCACATTATTGACTAATTATACTATGGTTCTGCTTAGGACCTTTATAAAAAAAGAATCTGAAATTAAGGATTTTCTAAGAAGAATTATATATTCTATATTGACTACTTCTCCATGAGCATTTTCTCTGAATGTGAACCTTCCACCATTCATCTTAATAATATCTTCAAAGATGTTTTTTTATTGGTCATGTGTCCAGAAGATCTACTATCCATGTACCATGTATTGTTTTTAGATCATTCTATGGATTCGTAAAAGTGATATAGAAACGTTTTGAGAAACCAAACCTTTATGGATCCATTAATGTTAGAAATTTAAATATAAATAATCAACAATTTCATTGAAATGTGAAATTTATGAAAACCAATGGATTGAATTTTATTTAGAGAACTATTTTTCTCAATATTTGTGCCACTTTTAAACATATCAGAAAAGGGTTCACATTCTGGATAAAAATAAATGTTTTTGAAAATTGGTTTTTAGTGAAATATCATATTCTAAAAAATTTTCTATGTTGATGAATTTTTAAATACATACGATCAAAATTCATTTTATTATATTTAAAATTAGGTAATTTATTCCTGAGTTTAAATATTTCAGATTTTAGACTGCTGACTAAATTATGAACCTCTTAGTTATTTGTCATAAAATTAGAATTATTCTCTAAAACAATTTTCATAAAAATTAAAATTTTCAAATATCTTTAGCATGTTTACCCATTTCAAAACTAACTTCCTCAATATTTTTAGAAATAGATTCAATTTCAAAAAATTATTCATCAATATCAATATAATGATTTATACTTCATTTCATAAAATATTTATTTTATAATATTCCTTATCAGGTTTATTTATTATCTTACTAATTACATTTTCAGGTAACATAGTAATCCATGATACTTCTTAAAAAGATGACAAATAATTATCTTCTAAAGAGGATAATTTTTTATCTAGTGATTCATAATTTTATTCATGAATATAATTATCACATAAAGATTTATTAGTTAATGATTTGGTAGTTTCTACATTAGCCATGATAATTGTTTTTCTATAGGTATTCTGGAAATAAGACCGATATTCTACTATCTGTAAGATTTATTATCTGATGATTCATTAGATGAATCTCAACCACATGAACTCCAAGAATCTATTTACATTAAGAATCTCTTTACTATAGAATTATAATATCTTTTTTTATTCCCTTTAGAATATCTATCTTTCCCGCACATTTTTTAATCATTGACACTTAGGTTTAATATGTCTAGCTATCTTGCATTCATAACATGTAACTTCAGAATAATTCATATCCTTCCAATCCTTATTATTATGTGTACTAAAATCCCTTTTATAATCAATGTTTTTCATCCTATAAGAAATATTTGCTTATTCATTCTCCGACTACTTAGATTCACATGAATCTATGTAGATAACAACTTTTTTAGACTTTGTTGACAAAACTATTTTTTCACAATTTTTTCTTTAGTCTGATTTGAAATAGTATTAAAAGAAATAATCCCATTCTTCATCTTTATATTATCATCAACTCTCAATAATATATTCTCATTTTTAAGAGAGTTCCAAATAACTAATTATGAGTAATATCAGGATCTTCCATTTGAGTAATTAATAGATGTTCTCTTCGATTTCCATTAATTTTTAAAGATGTATATAATACCATCTACAAGAATCACTTCATCTATCGCTTTTTCTCTAATTGACTCCAGACTATTTACATTGGGAATAAATCCCTATTGGAAATTAAGTATAGGTTATCCGTAGAGAAAAACAATACCATGATAATCAGATCTAAGAATAAATCTTATGGTTTCAATTGATTTCAATGTCCCAAATTCTGTAACTTCCTAATTTTATATATGATGTTCGATGCTTCACCTGAAGATATATATTTATATATATTTCAGGTCATAGTATAATGTAAGGTGTTTCATACCATATAGTATAGCAGAATTTTTTTATTTTCATGATTAGTAAATATTCCGACTTCCTTATCAAGTAATTTTTGATTTCCAGTAAGAATGAAAAGTTATCAACACCAAAATTGATAACAAGAGTCTTCATTATGTCTCTCTAGAATTCTTAATCATTCTCAAAAAATAGGGGGTATTTTAGAATTTAAATTATCAAGGGATGTGACAATCAATATTTCCATCTTTGATAATAAAACAATAATTTGTATTCCACCACCCAATTTAGTGAAGTGTGTATTTATAAACAAATATATTATAAATGTAATTATTAAATAGCTTTCAGAACTAAACAAAGTATAATTAAACTAAGAAGATAAAATCATTCATTTGATACTATGTATATGTATTAATATCTTTGAGACCTCCCCTAAAACCAATTGTAGGACTAAACTGTAGATTTTGATACTGAATTACAAGAGAAGGGATAAATTTTATGTTAAAACACCTATTTTATCCATAAAAATACATTATTAACAATGTTATACAAATTAGATTAACTTAAACCCTCTTTTGTATGGTTATGGAAGACCACATTTTATTTAATAAACATGGGTAATGAAATAATTACATAGTTATACATAAACAAGATTCTACTTTAATGAATATTAAATCTTATATTATAGTTACAAAAAAAGAGAAAGTATAAGAAAAATTTTCATAATGTTAAAAATTACATCTGAAAATTCGATGTATATATAAAAGAGTGATAATATTTTTACCCATTGAACATGGTATCCAAAACCCCTTGGATAAGGGGACCTTGATTTATACATTCATGAAACTCTATCTTACCTGCACTAGGATAAGACATCGATACAAATATTGGTATATGTCTAGCTATCCCAACAAATCCACAATATATATGGTGATCAACACATCTATCTTACATGAAATTGGAAGCCCAATATAAAGAATGTAATTGAATCCTATATCTTCTTTGATCATTGAAACCCTCGATTATATACAACAACAATTAAATCACACAATGAAAAACAATTCTTATTTACAGTTTAATAATGTTGAACAAGATATTCAAAAGTTAAACTCAATAAGGCTTTCTCACTAGGAAATTTTGAAAGATCACATGTAATGTACCTATTGTCCCTAATGTTCCAAATGTATCAAATGATCAAATTATTGGGTATTTATAGGATATATCTTTAATTTTCAGGTTTTCTTCCAATGATCATATTTTACATGAAATATCGGTGGGACCTGTACAACTAGCACTTACAACAGTCATATAATTACATATTAGACACCATTGTTTTGCATAAAAAATACCGTGAGAAACATTAAGAATATATGAATCTAGTTGTCTAAAACATTATATTAATTAAATTTTGTTACTTCATGAATGTTATAAAATAGTATTTTTAAACTAATTGAAACACTGTAAGAAAGATATAAAATCAGAATCACAAATATATTTAAATCAGAATTAAGTAAATAAGAATATAATTAAATAAATTTGATGTTTTAGAATTGAGAATCTGTGAATCAGATTCTAATTTTTGAGTGAATCAAAATTTAATAACAGTGAATCATATTCCAAATTTTGGACAATTTGGAATTAAGGAATTGAATCAGATTAAAAAATTTATGAGAATCAAAATAATAATTCTGAATGGTAAGTAATTGATAATGATGAATCAGATTAAATTTTTTCAATGATTGAGAATTGAGAAACATAAATATATATTACGTGCTTCAGAGAATTAAATTCATAAATCTTAATGAATTAGAATTAAGAAAGATGAATTTGATCAAATTTTCTAGATTATTTGGAAATGATAAATTCAATGGATTTTTAGTTCTGTTAGGGATCAGATTATTCTAATATCTATTCTCTCCCAAATAAAATAAATATATACATAGATATAAATATGTTAAGGAACATGTATATTAATTTTCTAACAAATATAACGAATTTTTATATAAATTCATGTAAATTGTATTGTAGATATAAATTATCATTATGAAAATATGTTCCCTACCACCAAAACATAAAGGAATGATTAAATTCATGAAGAAACCATTGACATAAAAAATAATACCATCTCTTTAAACCAATTGGTTTTCACTATCACTGAACACTCTCTCTAATTCATAGTGTTTAGTTCCATAGAAATATCCATATTTAATTAATATAAAAAAATTATTAGAAGAATAGAGTACAAAACCCCTACAGTCTAAGACCACATGTTTATCCTCTTTTACCATGGATTCCCAACATCACATAATGGGACCCACAAGTATTAATACTTTTCACTTTACCCTAAAACTCTCAGGTATATTCATGAATCCATTTCTCTCATCGATCATGTAAGTTCATTCGTTCTCATATTTTGTTTTATTCACAGCGTTAATTGTTGGTGTATTCTCACTTATAAAATCTTTTAATCGGTCACTTTCTTCTATAGATCATGGACACACCATAACAAATATGTTCTAGACTTGCTATATATTCATGTATACAACACAATTATCCTATATGATATTCATGAAATTATTATTATTTATATGTAGATTTCCTTGAGGAGCATCTGCTTCACTCTCCGTAAGAAGCCATGATAACGTTTTTAGAGTCATACCACTACCCTAAAAATATAATAATATCTTCATAAATATAATAATATTACTTCAAACCAGAATGCCATAAGAAAAATTTTGATCAATATAATGAATTATAAAAAGGAGACACACATACCTATATCTAATGGAAACATGTGTCTAATCCTAGAAGGAGTTCTTCATACACTCAGAACAACAATCATCCCATGCCCCAAAAATCCTATCACCAGTCTACATATGTCCCAAGGATATTAATTTTGAGGAAAACCCACCTTTGATACTGAACTATTATAAACCCATCCCCGATACCCTCTCAATCTAGAAGGGAAACTGAATTTCCACAGAGACAAAGGGTGTTCCCAATCCCAGTAGGATGGTGAATTACACTATGGAATTAGATAACAACCAGAGAGAATGATTTTTCCAAACCTAAATATAGGAAATGAATTATGTATATAACCAGGAGAAATAGTACAATAGATAATCATATTCCATAGTGAAAAAAGATAGTGAAAATGTTACAATTGAAAAGTTGTTAGAACACCCCAATGTATAATTCCAATCATCAAATGAAAACTAATAAATGAAACCAACATATCTATGTAATAGCATTGAAAAAAAACAGCATATCACTATCAGGGATCAATACATAGTTGACATTAAACCATACTACCTCATTATATGACATTTATATTCCCTACATTGAAATAGTTTCTAAGAACTATGGAAAATTTGAATGGCAGTTCATGTTTTGAGCTAATAGGTTTCATTAGATCCTACCCTACAATTCCATAACAAGTAAAAATATGAAAATATGAAATTTTTGTGTTTAATGAAATCACGACATCATATATAGTTTAATATTTTTTATATGAAAATAGTTGAAAAACATTTTATTTTCCACTATTCCATATCTCCAAAAAAATCTAGGTTTATTAGTTAAATTAATTTCACATATATCAAATCATAGAACATCTTGTGTCATGGATTATTTTAAAACTGTATAAGAACACAAAAAAATAGTATTAGGATAATATTATGTAACATATAATGATATGGATTACTTTATTTAAGGATTGATAGGACTCTAAAACCTAAACATATAAAATATTGACCATAATGCCTCTTGAAATATTCATCGAATCATGAAGGAGGAGTAACACCACATGATGTGAACCTATAAACATGTCAACCATGTCCCTTTGCTAACCACGTGTATGGAGATAAGGAAGACCCCATGGGTGAATCCCCCCATTAAATGGATGATTCATATAAAATACAATCCACCTAAGTGCTATCAATCATAGAAAAAATCTTGTCAATCATTCAAGGACAAAGCACATTGAGATCTAATATCATATCATCAAGGAGAAGCCGGAGAAAGGGCTTGTGAAGTTGGAGTATGTGCCTATAGAGCTACAGGTTTCAGATATTCTAATAAAGGCCTTACCCAAGAATGTGTTTGAAAGGCACCGACTAGCTCTGTGAGTTCAGTCATCTCCCAGCTCTTAAAGGAGTGTGGATTTAGTACACCCCCTCCCCCTCTCCCCGAGCTATGATATGTTTTTTCACTAATGTGATGTTGTGTGCTCTCTACTCTGTTACAAAATAAAAAGGTGTGACCTTTGGGATCGTCGGCAAAGGGGGAGAACATATTGATTTTTCAAGGGGGAGACAATGCGGCAATTTGAGAAATCATGACAGATAGGGGGAGAAGCTAAAAGGTGGAGCAGCCAGATAGGGGGAGTTGAATCTAGTTCAAAGTGAATATAAATAACTTAGCTTGGACAAAACAGGCAATAGTGCTTTCAGCTGACATGAGTGAAATGAGATAGGGGGAGAAAATTAAATCGGGCGATGCTAGAAGCAATCGATAAAATTATAGATATCCCGAGAGCAGAGTATCGTGATAAAATTAGATGAGTGGTGTAGAAAAGTGGTGTTGGAATGTGGTAAGAATATTTCAAATAAATTGGTATCAATTTGGTGTCAAAAGTTGGTGTCAGAGATGAAGTGATTCATTGATGAACTTTTAATTTACTCTTGTTTCTCACACCGAGCATTGCATATATAAGATTAGAGTATGTGTTGTGTAAATCATTGATTGCTATCAGATTCTCATTTTGGAGAATGGTGGAAGAAGAGTTAACAATATATCTTTTTATGGAAGAATTTTCAACAAACCCAAAGGGGGAGATTATAAGGCCCCGACCTTAAACCTTACATAATATTAAATTAAATGAATAATTCACATTGAGGATCATTTCAGGTTTAGAGTTTTAGAGAATTAGGACATAACTATTACATCTCAAAATATTAAAAAGTAGACACTTCTACTAAGATTCCATAAAATAAAAACTCTTAAAAAGAAACATGTCTAGTTCCATGTTTTAGATAGCATGACTTTCCCTTGATCCCATCCTTTAACCTATTCCACATTAAGTCCTGTGAAAAACATTTCAAAAAAAACATGGGGTGAGCATAAAAAGCTCAGTAAGGGATACACAAAGAATGAAAAATATAGTTTTTCAAAACAAAAAGTAAACCATGTATACTTTATCAAAGTAATACCTTTCACCTTTAGGAAGTATTAAAAACTCTTCACTAAATAAAATATCATTACTTACCCTTTTGTAACCAAAATATTACCATAAAACCCATATAATGAACACATAATATATAAAGGTGACATGTGACATAAACATACTTAAATGGAATAACCATACGGTTGACTTCCACACATATCACTTAATGGAATATCCATATGGACGACTTCCATACCCAATGCATTGGAGGATATAACGTAACCACCCATCCTGATATTCACGACACCACCCGTCAGATGTTTTATCACATAACCACCCGTCAAATGTCCATGTACCATTATAAATTAATAAGACATAAAACAAATATAATGGAAAGAAAACATTTCCACAATATGATCACAATATATCACTTAAATATGTTTACATTACAAATCCATTATAAAAAAAAATTTCAATACCAAAATACATAAATGATTATATGGTATTTATTTCATTTTAAAAACATTACGGCTTGTTGAGAAAGTCAAAGACCAAATAATACTCGCGGCGGCAGAAAAGGTCATTTTCACCGTGTACATTAAAAGAAACATTCCTTTTTTTCGTTTAGTAAAACTCTTCATAGAAAAATATTCCTTTTGTATAAAAGTAAAAGTCAAAGGGGTTTATACACCATATAAAAGGAAGTTGTGTATAAAACGTAACATGCCTTAATGAAAAGTGATTGAGACGAAGTCCCTTACAAAGATCATTTTTTTTAACTAAAATAGATCTATTATGTGTATTCAATATATTTACACATAATGAAAGTATAAATACTAGATAGGACATAATAATATCATGAAATAATTTGAAAGTAGGAGATTAACCCATAGAATGGAAATTAGGTTAGGAAGTTCCCTTACAGAAATCTGATAGCCTAACGACGTCACTTTAAAATTCAGAAAATGAGTTGATGAGAGAGAAAATGGTATCTAATCACATGGACATAAAATTTACATAAATAAGGATATATAAGAAAATATCCCAACATAATTGTGTCTGAATTAAAAGACATAACAAACAAAGTCTTTTTAAAAAGAGGAGGGTGAAAGGTCCCCTTACCGAGTTGGGTAACTTTCGAAACATACACCCCATGGAAGAAGGGTCATAGAATGAAGATGTAAATACCCATAAATGAAATTATACTACAAAAAGTGTATAATAATGGGAATTAAATACACCACTCAAAGGAAATAGTGTCAAACATAGCATAAATTTCACGGGAATAAAAGTGAGATGAAAAATCCCTTACGAAAACTCAGAAGCCCAACAGTGCCACTTAAAACATCCAATAATGGATTTATTCGATCAAATAGGGTCTCTCATAATATGAACAAAAAAATTATAGTATGATGAATATAAAATAACATCCCCAAGCATAATAATTATGAGCTTATAAGAAATGACAAAAAAGAGAGTACTTAAAAAGAACGATAGAGGTTGGACCCCTTACCTCATGTCCGACATGACTCAATCGTTCATTAATCTCCTGAATAATAAAATTTGGTCAATTTATAAATTCATAAGGAACTAATTTAAATATTATTATTCAGTTAATATGAAATATTATAATGTTATAATAATTGGTTAATAAAGTGAGTTCATATTAGACGTTTTTGTCGATATTTGGTTCTTAAGTCTAAAATTAACTTCTTACAATTACATGTTGTTCGTGTGGTCAAAGGATCATTATATCCAGAATGATATTCTTGATTTGGATATCATATATATAATATATATCCAACATATACATTTATTTATAATATTACCTAATAATTTAGAGGTAAGAAATGAAATGCACCGTTCATGGAGACGGTAAGACGTACATACGCATGAACACTACTTTCATTTCTATGTCATATTAATGGAATTAAAACTAAATGAGATTTGTATATTTTAATTACAGATTTATATTAATTATTTATATGTAAAATACATCATATATATCCATTATATATATGTACTTATAATAGTACATTACATTTGGGGATAAGAAATGAAATGCACCGTTAATGGAGACGGTAAGCCGTACGTACGCATGAACGCTACTTTCATTTCAATCTCATACTTTAATGGAGTGAAATCAAAATGATATAAAGTTATATTATAATTCCAGTATAATATCATACACAATATCATTAATTTCATCCTTTATACATCCAACGTATGGCATTAACGAATCAAATCACTTTGAGGGGGCGGTAGTCCGCACTTCGTATAATGAAATTATCGTGTTTACCCACACTGGAAACCATAATTTTATGACACAAACAAAAAATAAAGTTGCTTAAGTAAAACATAAACATATTATATATCATATATAAATATAGTGTCATCTTAATGGCCACCTTTGAAGGTGTTATATGAGTGTTGAACAATCATCCTTTCGTGAGGCAGAAATTCGCCATCCACAGAAATAGTATGTTATTTAACCATTAGATGATGTTTTGTGTAAGTTTATCTCTAATACTTCTTATTACAACATCCTAGTATATTTATCATACTGGTTTTGTTACAAAGGAACTTAATAAAAGGAGTTTATGGGGTTGGGGAAACAAAATAAAACATAAGAACACAAGAGAAGACACTACCTTTAAAACGGGTAACTTTTTTTGATTTGAGCTCAAAGGCTTCTTTGGGAAGACTTATGCCCAATGTGAGGCTTATAAGAGTAATATAGGGATGTATAGAGACAAATTGGGTAGGGTTTGGCCGAGCCAAAGGCTTGAGAGTTGTGGGTATGGAGGTAGAGGTGGGGGCCTTTTATAAGAGGAGAGGAGGGGCACTCTTGGAATGTTAAGAAAAGATACTTTAATATAAAATTATTTTCGGATAAAAAGGGTCCTCTAATTATATATTTAAGGGATAATGTGATAAGGGTTCTAAATCCACCCATCCAATAGGTTTTTGACAAGTGTAGGTCTTAGATTTTACTTTATCTTTTCATTTTATTTAAATCGTTAAATAATGAGGAAATCACTGCATCATCATGGTGTCACAAATAATTTAATTTACTTATTGTCTAAAAATTATAAAGAAACTATCATGCTGTATGAAATATTTTTATCTTTCTAATGAATATTTATAGTCAAAAATCCAACTTTTATAATTCCATTTAATAAAATTTTTATTAAAACAACTCTTGTTTGTGACATTTTTATTTTAACTTTAAATAAAAACTTATTAATTTCATTTTCCAACCAAATTGGCTTCATGGGGTCCCCATGTTGACCCATGGATTGTCTTGATCGGCCATGACACATCCAATAAGGGTAGGACTTGTGTCTAGGTCATTTCTTATTATTAAAACATTATTTTTACCTTAAACTACAATAATTACCTCTAATCGCGATTAAGAACATAAAAGTTACTATTCACCAAAAAATAATTTTAATCCCATTGAACCAAATTTTACTTCTTAATGAAAACCATTTATGTTTGATTTTATAACTTCAAAACACATTGGTGGAAAAATTTCATTTAAATGAAAAATCAGTTTTTAAGTACCACTTAGTGGATTCACTATTCATCAAAAACTGAAGTTCTCCTGAAAAATACCAAAAATTCACCCTAAGAAATATTTGATATTCCGAATTCAAAAATGATTCATATTTTACAAAATTAAAAAATATAAGTTGTATTAATTAATTTAATAATTAATTTCCACTGTCAAAACAAATAGCCTGTTATTAAGAAACAATATCTATTAAAAGATTGACACTAGTTTAAGTCCAATTTCAAAGTGAAATTAAATCCAATGACCACTATTGGATTAAATGGTAAAAATATATTCTAATTTTACTTTAAAAACAATTAAAAAGATAATCTAATCATATAAATAAATTAGATTAAAAAGAGGCTTTGAATTAAAATACATCATTTTTCCCTATTCATTAAAAAATGAACTTTTTCAGAAAGATACCAAAAATTTACACAGTAAATTTTGATGTCTAAATTCTAAGGCAGATTTTTTTTTAAATATAATACATAAAATTTTCAAAAAGTGTTTTTAAAAGAGGTTCGCCATTTAAAGGCCGTTAATCATCCTTCTAAAGAATATTAGAATGTTTACCCTTAAAATTGAATTCATTCACATTTTTAATCCTCTAACTTTTATTGTAAAAAGTAAAAATATTTTACAAACATATATAATCATTTTGTACTTAGATCTGCTCATTCCCTATATTAAAATGGCTAGGCATTAACTACCATTTAAAATAATATTATTTTATTATTATAGTGCAATGTAAGATTTCAAAGGAACTCGTTTGTTGCGTATTGGGTAAGATATCAAGCATAGTGTTCCCTTTAAATTAATATTAAAGTTTTATACAAAAATATGGATAACTATAAATATGAAATATTATTTATTTAACTGGGGTGTTACATCCTTCCCCCCTTTTGGTAATTGCGTCCTTGCAATTTTAAAATTGGGCTCGAAAACATCCTTGAAAGTCCCACATCAGAACAAGATTCGGTAAAACAATCACCTTAAAATAATGAAAGAGAAGTATAGAGGTCACCCGAGTAAACCCATACTAGGATTCCATGTAGGAAAACATGGACATGGAGGAGAAAACATAGGGTCATGTTCTGATGGAGAGTGATAGAAAACATGTTTATGAGAATGTTAACCACAAGAAAATCACAAACTTGTGATGGGTTAAACGATATTCGATTACCCAGTAGGAAAAGTTAATAGACAACATTTTTGTTTTAAGTTACTTTTTATGGAGGTATTTATTCAGAAGAAAACATAATTACTTATCATGTTGACTTTCAAATTTTATTAGATTCCTTCATCAAACTCATATTTTCTCCAAAAAACGAGTTTTTAGGAAGATTTGTTTGCATTAAGAGTACAATAATAAACATCATGAGAATCACCTAATCCACAAAATAGAACTATATAATTCCCATGTCTTTAGACCTTATCCAAAACCAAAACCAAAAAAGGTTAGTACAAGATCAGATAATCTAGAAAAGGATAACCCTTTATAAAAAGAAAATCTATTCATAATCTCCAAAATTTGTCCAACAAATCCCAAAGTTCAACGAGGACCATTCGATAAAAAATGTGTCCAAAAAATTCTTCAAATTAAACCAATCTAAGAATGAAACCCAAATATTTTAAAGATTTAGTCACATAGTCTTCCAAGTTAAATCGTAACATTTATCTCCAAACAACATCAGTTTCTCTTAAAGTCTCATATTGAAAAGTAATTAACCGAATCACATATCCTCCATGATAGGTTAATAAATTTCCATAGATAACCCAAAATCAACTTACTCGTAATTCGTAAAATCATCTAACAAATAAGAATCATACAAACTAACCAAGGACTTCACGTAGTCCAGTGGTAAGCGATAAATACCAATTTCACTTTGGTTGTGGGTTCGATTCCCGCAGCTTTGTCCGATGTGACGGGTGGTCACACAGTCTGCTTGTTGTCCTTTTTCCAAAACAATATAATTCTTAAAACATTCCCCAACAAAGAGATAAAATCTTCAAAAATAACCATAACAAAATTTAACCTCAATTTTATCTCATGCCTTTCACTTTCCATCATAACATATAATAACCCATAATTACCTCAAAAGTAAGAATCATATAAACCCTAATGGTTACCTTTATAATTATTACCTAAACTTCCACATCGATTGGTCATCTCATACATGATGAATTACAGAACATACCAAGGTACAAGTGGTTGATCATGACTCCTTGATAGTTGGTTTAGAACAACCATGAGTTTACTCATTGAATCCCCCATTTCATCTAGTCTCTTAATCAGAGAACCACCACAGTTTCCTTCAAACCTATTGTCACTTTTGTGCCTACTAGATCCATCAATTCACTAAAAATAGAAATGTCAGTGTGAGTATATCAAAAAAACCATCATGTACTAATGAGGAAGATAAACACTAATATATACTTACTCATTCAATTTATCTAAAACTAAGACACTTTCTAAAATCCTAACCATTATGGTAATGTCACTTATCACTAGAGAATACCCTAACCTCTAAAGTTATCTAAACCGACCTCTGATACCCTCTATAAGGCCCCGACCTTAAACCTTACTTAATATTGAATTATATGAATAATTCACATTGAGGATGTTTTCAGGTTTAGAGATTTAGAGAATTAGGACATAACTATTACATCTCAAAACATTATAAAGAAGACACTTCAACTAAGTTTCCATAAAATAAAAACCCTTAAAAAGAAACATGTCTACTTCCATGTTTTAGATAGCATGAATTTCCCTTGATCCCATCCTTGACCCTATTACACATTAATTCCGGTGAAAAACATTTCAAAAAAAAATTAGGGTGAGCATAAAAAGCTCAGTAAGGTATACACAAAGAATGAAATCTGTTAGTTTTTCAAAACAAAAAGTAAATCATGTATACTTTATCAAAGTAATACCTTTCACCTTTAAGAAGTAGTAAAAACTCATCACTGAATAATATATCATTACTTACCCTTTTGTATCCAAAATATTACCATAAAACCCATATAATGAACACATTACATATAAAGGTATCTTGGGACATAAACATTCTTAAATGGAATAACCATACGGTCGACTTCCACACATATCACTTAATGGAATAGCCATACGACCGACTTCCATACCCAATGCATTGGAGGTTATAACGTAACCACCCATCCTGGTATTCACAGAACCACCCGTCATATGGTTTATCACGTAACCACCTGTCAAATGTCCATGTACCATTATTAAATCATAAGACATAAAACAAATATAATGGAAAGAAAACATTTCAACACTTTCATCACAATATATCACTTAAATATATTGACATAACAAATCCATTATAAAAACCATTTTCAATACCAAAATACATAAAATAGTATATGGTATTTATATTATTTTAAAAACATTACGGCTTGTTGAGGAAGCCAAAAGACTAAATAATACTCGCGACGGCGGAAAAGGTCGTTGTCACCCGTATGTTAAAAGAAACATTCCTTTTTGACTTTTAGTAAAACGATTCATAGAAAAAGATTCATTTTGTATAAAAGTAAAAGTCAAAGGGGTTTATACACCGTATAAAATAAAGTTGTGTATAAAACGTAACATGCCTTAATGAAAAAAGATTGAGACGAAGTCCCTTACAAAGATCAATTTTTAACTAAAATAGATCTATTATGTGTATTAACTATATTTACACATAAAGATAGTATAAATACATGATAGGACATAATAATATCATGACATAATTTGAAAGTAGGAGATTAACCCAAAGAATGGAAATTGGGTTAAGAAGTTCCCTTACAGAAATCCGACAGTTTAACGGTGTCACATTAAAATTCAGAAAATGAGTTGATGAGAGAGAAAATGGTATCTCATCACTTGGACATAAAATTTACATAAATAAGTATATATAAGAACATATCCCAACATAATATTATATGAATTAAAAGACATAACAAAAGAAGTCTTTTTAAAAAGATGAGGGTGAAACGTCCCCTTACCGAGTTGGGTAACTTTCGAAACGTACACCCCATAGAAGAAGGGTCATACAATGAAGATGTAAATACCCATAAATGAAATAATACTACACAAATTGTATAATAGTGGGCATTAAATACACCTCTCAAATGAAATAGTGTCAAATGTAGCATAAATTTCACAGGAATACAAGTGAGATGAAAAATCCCTTAGGAAAACTCGGCAGCCTAACAGTGCCACTTAAAACTTCCAAAAACGGATTTATGAGATCAAATAGGGTCTCTCATTATATGAACAAAAATATTACAGTATTATTAATATAAAATGACATCCCCAAACATAATAATGATGATCTTATAATAAATGACATAAAATAGAGTACTTAAAAAGAACGAGAGAGGTTGGATCCCTTACCTCGTGTCCGATAAGACTCGATCGTTCTTTAATCTCTGGAATAATAAAATTTGGTCAATTTATAATTTCATAAGGACATAATTTAAAGATTATTATTCAGTTAATATCACATATTATAAGGTTATAATAATTGGTTAATAAAGTGAGTTTATATCAGATGTTTTTGTCGATATTTGGTTCTTAAGTTGAAAGTGGACTTTTTACAATTGCATGTTGTTCATGTGGTCAAAGGATCATTATATCTAGAATGATATTCATGACTTGGATATCATATATATCATATATATATAGAATATAAATGTATTTATAATATTACATAATCACATATAGGTAATAAATGAAATGCACTGTTCATGGAGACGGTAAGACGTATGTACGCATGAACTCTAATTTCATTTCTATGTCAAATTAATGGAATTAAAACTAAATGAGATTTGTATATTTTAATTCCAGAATTATATTAATAATTTATATTTAACATACACCATATATATCCATTATATATATGTACTTATAATAGTACATTACATTTGGGGATAAGAAATGAAATGCACCGTTCATGGAGACGGTAAGCTGTACGTGCACATGAACGCTACTTTCATTTCTATCGAATAATTTAATAAAGTTAAATCATATTTATATAAAGGTATATTATAATTCCATTATAATATCATATATAATATCATTAAATCTATCCTTTATACGTCCCATGTATGGCATTAACGAATCAAATCACTTTGAGGGGGCGGTAGTCTGCACTTCCTAAAATGAAATTACCGTGTTTACCCACAATGTAAACCATAAAGGAATGTCACAAATGAAAAATACAGAAGCTTATGTAAAACATAAACATATTATATATCATATATAAATATAGTGTCATCTTAATGGCCACCTTTTAATGTGTTATATGAGTGTTGAACAATCATCGTTTCATGAGGCAGAAATTCGCCATCCACAGAGACCGTATCTTCTTTAACCATTAGATGAAGGTGTCTGTAAGTGTAGCTCGAATCCTTCTTATAAAAACATCCTAATATATTTAGGATACTGGTGTTGTTACAAAATAAATTAATAATAAGAGTTTAGGGGGTTGGAGAAGCAAAATAAAATATAAGAACACAAGAGAAGACACTAACTTTAAAACGGATAACTCTTTTTGATTTGAGCTCAAAGGCTTCCTTGGGAAGACTTCTGGAAAATGTGAGGGTTGTAAAAGTAAGAGAGGGATGTGCAGAGACAAAGTGGGCAGGGGTTGGGTAATCCAAAGGCTTGAGAGGTGTGGGTATGGAGGTAGAGGTGGGGGCCTTTTATAAGACTAGAGGAGAGGCACTCTTGGAAAATTGAGAAATGATACTTTATTATAAAATTATATTCAGATAAAAAGGGTCCCACAATTATATATTTAGAGGATAATGTGATAAGGGTTCGAAATCCACCCATCCAATAGGTTTTTGACAAGTTTAGGTCTTAGATTTTACAATATCTTTTCATTTTATTTAAATAGTTAAATAATGAGGTAATCGATGTATCATCATTGTGTCATAAATAATATAAATTAATTGTTGTCTAAAAATTATAAAAAAACTATCATGATTGAAGAAATCGTTTTATCTTTCTAATGAATATTTATAGTCAAAAATATGACTTGTATAACGCCATTTAATGATTGTTTTAGTAAAACAACTCATGTTTGTGACATTTTTATTTTAACTTAAAATAAAAATATATTAATGTCATTTTCCAACCAAATTGGCTTCATGGGGTCCCCAAGTTGAACCATGGATTTTTTTGGACGGCCATGACAAATACAATAAGGGTAGTACATGTGTATAGGTCATTTCATATTATTAAAACATTATTTTTTCCTTAAACTACATTAATTACCTCTAATCGCAATTAAGAACATAAAATTTACTATTCACCAAAAAATTATTTTAATACCATTGAACCAAATTTTACTTCCAAATGACAACCATGTCTGTCAGATTTTTGAAATTCAAAACATAGAGGTGGTAAAATTTCATTTAAATGAAAAATCAGTTTTTTATGTACCACTTAGTGGATTCACTATTAATCAAAAACTGATGTTTTTCAGAAAAATACAAAAATTCACTCTAAGAAATATTTGATATTCCAAATTCAAAAATGATGTCTATTTTACAAAATTCAAAACATATAATTTTCATTAATTAATTTAATAATTAATTCCCACTGTCAAAACAAATAGCGTGTTCTTAAAAAACAATATCTATTAAAAGATTGACACTAGTTTAAGTCCAATTTCAATGTGAAATTAAATCCAAAGACCACTATTGGATTAAATGGTAAAGATATATTCTAATTTTAATTTAAAAAAATTCCAACGATAATATAATCATATAAATAAATTAGATTAAAAAGATATTTTGAATTAAAATTTATCATTTTTCACTATTCATTAAAAAATGAACTTTATCGGAAAGATACCAAAAATTTACAAAAAGTAAATTTTGATGTCTTGATTCCAAAGAAGAATTTTATTTTTTCAAATATAACACATAAAATTGTAAAAAAGTGGATTTAAAAGAGGTTCTCCATCAAAAGATGGTTAATCGACCTTCTAAAGAATATTAGAATGTTTACGCTTAAAATTGAATTCATTCAAATTTTTATTCCTCTAACATTTATTGTAAAAAGTAAAAATATTTGAAAAACATATATAGTCATTTTTTACATAGTTCTGTTCATTCCCTCCATTACAATGGTTGGGCATTAACTACCATTTAAAATAATATTGTTTTATTACTATAGTGCAACGTAAGATTTCAAAGGAACTCGTTTGTTGCGTATTGGGTAAGCCATCAAGCCTAGCATTCCCTTTAAATTAATATTAAAATTTTATTCACAAATAGGGATAAATATAAAAATGTCATATTCTTTATTTAACTGGGGTGTTACATGCTTCCCCGCTTTTTGGAATTGCATCCTCGCAATTTTAAAATTAGGATTGAAAACATTCATGAAAGTCCCTAATCAGAACAAGATTCGGTAAAAAAATCACTTTAAAATAAATAAAGGGAAGTACAGAGGTCACCCGAGTAAACCCATACTAGGATTCCATGCAGGAAAACATTGATACAGAGGAGAAAACATAGGGTCATGTTCTGATGGAGAGTGATAGAAAACATGTTTAGGAGAAAGTTAACCACAAGAAAATCACAAACTTGTGATGGGTTAAACGGTATTTGATTCCCTAGTATGAAAAGTTAATAGACTACATTTTTGTTTTAAGTTACTTTTTATTGAGGAATTTATTCATAATGAAACATTATTACTTATCATGTTGACTTTAAACTTTTATTAGATTCCTTAATCAAACTCATATTTTCTCCAAAAGACTAGTTGTTAGGAAGACTTGTTCGCATTAAGAGTACTATATTAAACTTCTTGAAAATCACCTAATCCACAAAATAGAACTATATACTTCCCATGTCTTTAGACTTTAACCAAAACCAAAACCAAAAAGGTTAGTACAAGATCTGATAATCTAGAAAAGGATAACCCTTTATAAAAAGAAAATCTATTCATAATCTCCATAATTTTTCCAACAAAACCCAAAGTTCTACGAGGACCATTCAATAAAAAATTTGTACATAAAATTATCCAAATTAAACCAAACTAAGATTGAAACCCAAATATTTTATAGATTTAGTCACATAGTCTTCCAAGTTAAATCGTAACATTTATCTCCATACAACATCAGTTGCTCTTAAAGTCTCATATTGAAATGTAATTAACCTAATCACATATCCTCCATGATAAGTTAATAAATTTCCATAGATAACCCAAAATCAACTTACTCTTAATTCATAAAATCAACTAACTAAAAATAATCAAACAAACTAACCAGGGACTTCACGTAGTCCAGTAGTAGGCGATAAATACCCATTGCACTTTGGTTGTGGGTTTGATTCCCGCAGATTTGTCTGATGCGACAGGTTGTCACACAGTCTGCATGTTGTCCTTTTTCCAAAACAATATAATTATTAAAACATTCCCCAACAACGAGATAAAATCTTCAAAAATATCCATAAAAAAATTTAACCTCAATTTTATATCATGCCATTCACATTCCATCATAACATATATTAACCCATAATTACCTCAAAAGTAAAGAACATATAAACCCTAATGGTTACCTTTATAATTTTTACCTGAACATCCACATTGATTGGTCATCTCGTACATGATGCATTACAGAACATACCAAGGTACAAGTGGTTGATCATGACTCCTTGATAGTTGGTTTAGAAGAACCATGAGTTTCCTCATTGAATCCCCCATTTCATCTAGTCTCTTAATCAGGGAACCACCATAGTTTCCTTCAAACCTATTGTCACATTGGTGCCAGCTAGATCCATCAATTCACTAAAAACAGAAATTTCAGTGTGAGTATATCAAAAAAACCATCATGTACTAATGAGGAAGATAAACACTAATATATACTTACTCACTCACATTATCTAAAACTAGGACTCTTTCTGAAATCCTAACCATTATGGTAATGTCAATTATGCCTAGAGAATACCCTAACCTCTAAAGTTATCTAAAACAACCTCTGATACCAACTATAAGGCCCTGACAATAAACCATACTTAATATTTAATTATATGAATAACTCACATTGAGGATATTATTAGGTTTAGAGTTTTAGAGAATTAGGACATAACTATTACATCTCAAAAGCTTACAAAGTAGACATGTCTACTATGTTTCCATAAAATAAAAAATCTTAAAAAGAAGCATGTATAGTTCTATGTTTTAAATAGCATGACTTTCCTTTGATCCATCCTTGACCCTATTCCACATTAGGTCCTGTGAAAAACATTTCAAAAAAACATGGGGTGAGCATAAAAAGCTCAGTAAGGGATACACAAAGAATGAAAACTGTTAGTTTTTCATAACAAAACGTAAACCATGTATACTTTATCAAAGTAATACCTTTCAACTTTAATAAGTAGTAAAAACTCTTCACTGAATAAAATATCATTACATACCCTTTTGTAACGAAAAGATTACCATAAAACCCATATAATGAACACATAACATATAAAGGTAACTTGGGACATAAACATACTTAAATGGAATAACTATACGGTCGACTTCCACACATATCACTTAATGGAATAGCTATACAGCCGACTTCAATAACCAATGCATTGGAGGTTATAACGTAACAACCCGTCATGGTTTTCACAGCACCACCCGTCATATGGTTTATCACGTAACCACCCGTCAAATGTCCAAGTACCATTATAAAATCATAAGATATAAAACAAATATAATGGAAACAAAACATTTCCACACATTGATCACAATATGTCACTTAAATATATTGACATAACAAAACCATTATAAGAACCATTTTAAATACCAAAATACCTAAAATAGTATATGGTATTTATTTCATTTTAAAAACATTACGGCTTGTTGAGGAAGCCAAAGACCAAATAATACTCATGGCGGAGGAAAAGGTCGTTGTCACCGCGTACTTTAAAAGAAACATTCCTTTTTTAGTTTAGTAAAATGCTTCATAGAAAAAGATTCCTATTGTTTAAAAGTAGAATTCAAAGTGGTTTATACACCATATAAAAGAAAGTTTTGTATAAAACGTAACATTCCTTAATGAAAAGAGATTGAGACAAAGTCCCTTACAAAGATCATTTTTTAACTAAAATAGATCTATTATGTATATTCAATATATTTACACATAAAGAAAGTATAAATACAAGATAGGACATAATAATATCATGACATTATTTGAAATTAGGAGATTAACCCAATGAATCGACATTGGGTTAAGAAGTTCCCTTATAGAAATCCGACAGCCTAACATCGTCACTTTAAAATTCAGAAAATGAGTTGATGAGAGAGAAAATGATAACTCATCACATGGACATAAAATTTACATAAATAAGTATATATATGAACATATCCCAACATAATATTATGTGAATTAAAAGACATAACAAAATAAGTCTTTTTAAAAAGAGGAGGGTGAATGGTCCCCTTACCGAGTTGGGTAACTTTCGAAACGTACACCCCATGGAAGAAGGGTCATACAATGAATATGTAAATACCCATAAATGAAATTATACTACAAAAATTTTATAATAATGTGCATTACATACACCACGAAAAGGAAATAGATTTTAACGTAGCATAAATGTCACGGGAATAAATGTGAGATGAAAAATCCATTACGAAAACTTAGCAGCTTAACAGTGCCACTTAAAACTTCCAAAAATGGATTTATGAGATCAAATAGGGTCACTTATAATATGATCAAAAAAATTACAGTATGATGAATATAAAAGGACATCCACAAACATAATAATGATGATATTATAATAAATTTCATAAAAGAGAGTACCTAAAAAGAACGAGAGAGGTTGGATCCCTTACCTCGTTTCCGACATGACTCGATCGTTCTTTAATCTCCTGAATAATAAAATTTAGGAAATTTATAATTTATTAAAGACCTAATTTAAATATTTCTATTCAGTTAATATAAAATATTATAATGTTATAATAATTGGTTAATAAATTTAGTTCATATCAGACGTTTTTGTCGATATTTGGTTCTTAAGTCGAATGTGGACTTCTTACAATTACATGTTGTTCATGTGGTCAAAGGATCATTATATCCAGAATGATATTAATTATTAGGATATCATATATATCATATATATCCAGAATATACATGAATTTATAATATTACATAATCATTTAGAGGTAATAAATGAAATGCACCGTTCATGGAGACGGTAAGATGTACGTACGCATGAACGCAACTTTCATTTATATGTCATATTAATGGAATTAAAACTAAATGAGATATGTATATTTTCATTCCAGAATTATATTAATCATTTATATTTAACATACATCATATATATGTATTATATATATGTACTTATAATAGTACATTACATTTGGGGATAATAAATGAAATGCACCGTTCATGGAGAAGGTAAGCCGTACGTACGCATGAACGCTACTTTCATTTCTATCTCATACTATAATGGAGTGAAATCACAATGATATAAAGGTATATTATAATTCTAGTATAATATCATATATAATATCATTAAATCCATCCTTTATACGTCCCACGTATGGCATTAATGAATCAAATCACTTTGAGGGGGCGGCAGTCCGCACTTCCTAAAATGAAATTATCATGTTTACCCACAATGGAAACCATAAAGAAATGCCAAAAATGAAAAATACAGAAGCTTAAGTAAAAAATAAACAGAGTATATATCATATATAAATATAGTTTAATCTTAATGGCCACCTTTGAAGGTGTTATATGAGTGTTGAACAATCATCATTTCATGAGGCTGAAATTCACAATCCACAGAAACTGTATGTTCTTTAACCATTAGATGAAGGTGTCTGTAAGTGTAGCTCGAATACTTCTTATAAAAACATCCTAGTGTATTGAGGATACTGGTGTTGTTACAAAATAAATGAATAAAAAGAGTTTAGGGGGTTGGAGAAGCAAAATAAAACATAATAATACAAGAGAAGACACTACCTTTAAAATGGGGACCTCTTTTTGATTTGAGCTTAAAGGATTCCTTGGGAAGACTTATGCCCAATGTGAGGCTTCTAGGATTAAGAAATGGATGTTTAGAGACAATTTGGGCAGGTTTTGGACGAGCCAAAGGCTTGAGAGGTGTGGGTATGGAGGTAGAGGTGGGGGCCTTTTATAAGACGAGAGGAGGGACACTCTTGGAAAGTTAAGAAAAGATACTTTATTATAAAATGATTTTCATATAAAAAGGGTCCCAAAATTATATATTTATAGGATAATGTGATAAGGGTTCTAAATCCACCCATCCAATAGGTTTTTTGACAAGTGTAGGTCTTAGATTTTACATTATCTTTTCATTTTATTTAAATCATTAAATAATGAGGTAATCGTTGCATCATCATGGTGTCCTAAATAATACAATTTACTAATTGTCTAAAAATTATAATTAAACTATCATGATGGAGGAAATATTTTTATCTTTGTATTGAATATTTATATTCAAAAATCCGACTTGTATAACGCCATTAAAAAATTATTTTAGTAAAACAACTCATGTTTGTGACATTATTATTTTAACTTTAAATAAAAAGTTATTAATGTCATTTTCCAACCAAATTGTCTTCATGGGGTCCCCAAGTTGAACCATGGATTATCTGGGTCGTCCATGACACATCCAATAAGATTAGGACATGTGTCTAGGTCATTTCATATTATTAAAACATTATTTTTACCTTAAACTATATTAATTACCTCTAATCGCGATTAATAACATAAAGGTTACTATTCACAAAAAAAATATTTTAATCCCATTGAACCAAATTTTACATCCTAATGACAACCATGTATGTCGGATTTTCGAAATTCAAAACAAAAAGGTGGTAAAATTTCATTTAAACGAAAAATCAGTTTTTTAAGTACCACTTAGTAGATTCACTATTCATCAAAAACTGAAGTTTTCCAGAAAAATACCGAAAATTCACCCTAAGTAATATTTGATATTCCAAATTCAAAAATTATGTATATTTTACAAAATTTAAAAAAAATATGTTGAATTAATTAATTTAATAATTAATTTCCACTGTCAAAACAAATAGCGTGTTTTTAAGAAACAATATCTATTAGAAGATTGACACTAGTTTAAGTCCAATTTCAAAGTGAAATTAAATCCATTGACCACTATTGGATTAAATGGTAAAAATATATTCTAATTTTACTTTAAAAACAATTCAAAAGATAATATAATCATATAAATAAATTAGATTAAAAGGAGGTTTTGAATTAAAATACAACATTTTTCACTATTCATTAAAAAATGAACTTTATCAGAAAGATACCAAAAAATTACACAAAGTAAATTTTGATGTCTTGATTCCAAAGAAGAATTTTATTTTTTCAAATATAACACATAAAATTGTCAAAAAGTTGATTTAAAAGAGGTTCTCCATCAAAATGTGGTTAATCGACCTTCTAAAGAATATTAGAATGTTTAGGCTTAAAATTGAATTCATTCACATTTTTAATCCTCTAACATTTATTGTAAAAAGTAAAAATATTTGAAAAACATATATAATCATTTTGTACTTAGTTCTATTCATTCCCTCCATTATAATGGCTAGGTGTTAACTACCATTTAAAATAATATTATTTTATTATTATAGTGCAACGTAAGATTTCAAAGGAACTCGTTTGTTGCGTATTGCGTAAGCCATCAATCATAACGTTCCCTTTAAATTAATATTAAAATTTTATTCAAAAATAGGGATGAATATAAAAATTTCATATTCTTTATTTAAATGGGGTGTTACATCCTTCCCCCATTTTGGGAATTGCGTCCTCACAATTTTAAAATTGGGCTCGAAAACATCATTGAAAGTCCCATATCCGAACAAGAGTCGGTAAAACAATCAGTTTAAAATAATGAAATATTAGTACAGAGGTCACCTGAGTTAACCCATACTAGGATTCCATGTAGGAAGACATTGATATGGAGGAGAAAACAGAGGGTCATGTTCTGATGGAGAGTGATAGAAAACATGTTTAGGAGAAAGTTAACCACAAGAAAATCACAAACTTGTGATGGGTTAAACGATATTTTATTCCCCAGTAGGAAAAGTTAATAGACAAAATTTTTGTTTTAAGTTACTTTTTATTGAGGAATTTATTCATAAGGAAACATAATTACTTATCATGTTGACTTTCAACTTTTATTAGATTCCTTAACCAAACTCATATTTTCTCCAAAAGACGTGTTTTTAGGAAGGCTTGTTCGCATTAAGAGTACTATAAGAAAATTCTTGAGAATCACCTAATCCACAAAAGAGAACTATATACATCCCATGTCTTCAGACTTTAACCAAAACCAAAACCAAAAAAGTTATTACATGATCAGGTAATCCAGAAAAGGATAACCCTTTATAAAAAGAAAATCTATTCTTAATCTAAAAAATTTGTCCAACAAAACCCAAAGTTCAACGAGGTCCATTCGATAAACAATTTGTCCATAAAATTATTCAAATTAAAACAAACTAAGATTGAAACCCAAATATTTTAAGTATTTAGTCACATAGTCTTCCAAGTTAAATCGTAACATTTATCTTCAAACAACATCAGTTGCTCTTAAAGTCTCGTATTGAAAAGTAATTTCCTAATCACATATCCTCAATGATAGGTTAATAAATATCAATAGATAACCCAAAATCAAATTACTCTTAATTCATAAAATCATCTAACTAAAAAGAATCAGTCAAACTAACCAGGGACTTCACGTAGTCCAGTGGCAGGTGATAAATACCATTTGCACTTTGGTTGTGGGTTCAATTCCCACAGCTTTGTCCGACGCGACGGGTTGTCACACGGTCTACGTGTTGTCCTTTTTCCAAAACAATATAATTCTTAAAACACTGCACAACAATGAGATAAAATATTCAAAAATAACCATAATAAAATTTAACCTCAATTTTATCTCATGCATTTCACTTTCCATCATAACATATAATTACCCATAATTACCTCAAAATTAAGGATCATATAAACCCTAATGGGCACCTTTATAATTATTACCTAAACTTCCACATCAATTGGTCATCTAGTACATGATGCATTACAGAACATACCAAGGTACAAGTGGTTGATCTTGACTTCTTGATAGTTGGTTTAGAAATACCATGAGTTTCCTCATTGAATCCCACATTTCATCCAGTCTCTTAATCAGAGAACCACCATAGTTTCCTTCAAACCTATTGTCACTTTGCTGCTTGCTAGAGCCATCAATTATCTAAAAATAGAAATTTCATTGTGAGTATATCAACAAAACCATCATGTACTAATGAGGAAGATAAACACTAAGATATAGTTACTCATTCACTTTATCTAAAACTAAGACTCTTTCTGAAATCCTAACCACTATGGTAATGTCACTTATGCCTATTGAATACCCTAACCTCTAATGTTATCTAAACCGACCTCTGATACCAACTATAAGGCCCTGACCTTAAACATTACTTAATATTGAATTATATGAATAATTCACATTGAGGATCTTTTCAGGTTTAGAGTTTTAGAGAATTAGGACATAACTATTACATCTCAAAAGATTAAAAATTAGACACTTCTAATAAGTTTCCATAAAATAAGAACTCTTAAAAAGAAACATGTCTAGTTCCATGTTTTAGATAGCATGACTATCCCTGATCCCATCATTGAACCTATTCCACATTAAGTCCTGTGAAAAACATTTCAAAAAAACATGGGGTGAACATAAAAAGCTCAGTAAGGGATACACAAAGAATGAAAACTGTTAGTTTTTCAAAACAAAAAGTAAACCATGTATACTTTATCAATGTAATACCTTTCACCTTTAAGAAGTAGTAAAAGCTCTTCACTGAATAAAATATCATTACTTACCCTTTTGTAACCAAAATATTACCATAAAACCCATATAATGAACACATAACATATAAAGGTAACTTGGGACATAAACATACTTCAATGAAATAACCATACGGTCTACTTCCACACATATCACTTAAGGGAATAGCCATACGGCCGACTTCCATACCCAATTCATTGGAGGTTATAATGTAACCACCTGTCCTGGTATTCAAGGCACCACACAACATATGGTTTATCACGTAACCACCCGTCAAATGTCCATGTACCATTATAAAATCATAAGACATAAAACAAATTTAATGGAAAGAAATCATTTCCACACATTGATCACAATATATCACATAAATATATTAACATAAAAAATCCATTATAAAAACCATTTTCAATACCAAAATACATAAAAGATTATATGGTATTTATTTCATTTTAAAAACATTATGGCTTGTTGAGGAAGCCAAAGACCAAATAATACTTGCAGCGGCGGAAAAGGTCGTTGTCACAAGGTACATTAAAAGAAACATTCCTTTTTGTCGTTTAGTAAAACAATTCGTAGAAAAAGATTCCTTTTTTATAAAAGTAAAAGTCAATGGGGTTTATACATCGTATAAAAGAAAGTTGTGTATAAAACGTAACATGACTTAATGAAAAGAGATTGAGACGAAGTCCCTTACAAAGATCATTTTTAACTAAAATATACCAATTTTGTGTATTAAATTTATTTACACATAAAGAAAGTATAAATACCAGATAGGCCATTATAATATAATGACATAATTTGAAAGTAGGATATTATCCCAAAGAATGGAAATTGGGTTAAGAAGTTCCCTTACAGAAATCTGATAGCCTAACGGCGTCACTTTAAAATTCAGAAAATGTGTTGATGAGAGAGAAAATGGTATCTAATCACTTGGACATACAATTTACATAAATAAGGATATAGAAGAACATATCCCAACATAATAGTATGTGAATTAAAAGACATAACAAAATAAGTCTTTTTAAAAAGAGGAGGGTGAAAGGTCCCCTTACCGAGTTGGGTAACTTTCAAAACGTACACCCCATAGAAGAAGGGTCGTACAATGAAGATGTAAATACATATAAATGAAATTATAATAAAAAATTGTATAATAATAGGCATTACATACGCCACTCAAAGTAAATAGTGTGAAACATATCATAAATGTCACGGGAATAAAAGTGAGATGAAAAATCCCTTACGAAAACTCAGCAGCCTAACGGTGCCACTTAAAACTTCCAAAAATGTATTTATGAGATCAAATAGGATCTCTCATAATATGAAAAAAAAATTACAGTATGATTAATATAAAAGAACATCCCCAAATATAAGAATGATGAACTTATATGAAATGACATAAAAGAGAGTACTTAAATAGAACGAGAGAGGTTGGATCCCTTACCTCATGTCCGACATGACTCGATCGTTCTTTAATCTCCTGAATAATAAAATATGGTCAATTTATAATTTCAGAAGGACCTAATTTAAAGATTATTATTCTGTTAATATCACATATTATAATGTTATAATAATTGGTTAATAAAGTAAGTTCATCTCAGACGTTTTTTTCGATATTTGGTTCTTAAGTCGAAAGTGGACTTCTTACAATTACATGTTGTTTGTGTGGTCAAAGGATCATTATATCCAGAATGATATTCATAATTTGGATATAAAATATATCATATATATCCAGCATATACATGTATGTATAATATTACATAATCATTTAGATGTACGAAATGAAATGCACCGTTCATGGAGACGGTAAGCCGTACGTACGCATTAACGCTACTTTCATTTCTATGTCATATTAATGGAATTAAAACTAAATGAGATATGTATATTTTAATTCCATAATTATATTAATAATTTATATGTAAAATACATCATATATATCCATTATATATATGTACTTATAATAGTACATTACATTTGGGGATAATAAATGAAATGCACCATTCATGGAGACGGTAAGTCGTACGTACGCATGGATGCTACTTTAATTTCTATATCATACTTTAATGGAGTGAAATCATAATGAGATATAGGTATATTAGAATTACAGTATAATATCATATATAATATTATTAAATCCATCCTTTATACGTCCCACGTATGGCATTAACGAATCAAATCACTTTGAGGGGGCGGTAGTCCGCACTTCCAAAAATGAAATTATCGTGTTTTCCCACAATTGAAACAATAAATGTATGACAAAAATGTAAAATAAAGAAGCTTAAGTAAAATATAAACATATTATATATCATATATAAATATATTTTCATCTTAATGGCCACCTTTGAAGGTGTTATATGAGTGTTGAACAATCATCATTTCGTGAGACAGAAATTCGCCATCCACAGAAACAGTATGTTTTTTTACCATTAGATGAAGATGTGTGTAAGTGTAGCACTATTACTTCTTATAAAAACATCCTAGTATATTGAGGATACTTTTGTTGTTACAAAAGAAGTTAATAAAAAGAGTTTAGGGGGTTGGAAAAGCAAAATAAAACAAAAGAACACAAGAGAAGACACTACCTTTGAAACGGGTAACTCATTTTGATTTGAGCTACAAGGCTTCATTGGGAAGACATATGCCAAAAGTGAGTCTTATATAAATAATAGAGGGATTTGGAGAGACTATTTGGGTAGGGGTTGGGTGAGACAAAGGCTTTAAAGGTGTGGGTAAGGAGGTTGAGGTGGGGGCCTTTTAAAAGAGGAGAGGAGGGGCACTCTTGGAAAGTTAAGAAAAGATACTTTATTATAAAATGATTTTTGGAAAAAAGGTTCCAAAATTATATATTTAGAGGATAATGTGATAAGGGTTGTAAATCCACCCTTCCAATTGGTTTTTGACAAGTGTAGGGCTTAGATTTTACATTATCTTTTCATTTTATTTAAATCGTTAAATAATGAGGTAATCACAGCATCATCATGGTGTCATAAATACATTAATTTATTTAATGTCTAAAAATTATAAAAAAAGTACCATGATGTAGGAAATAGTTTTATATTTCTAATTAATATTTATAATCAATAATCTGACTTGTATAACCCCATTTAAAAATTATTTTAGTAAAACAACCAATGTTTGTGACATTTTTATTTTAACATTAAATAAAAAGTTATTAATGTCATTTTCAAACCAAAGTGGCTTAATGGGGTCCCCATGATGACCCATGGATTGTCTTGGTCGTCCATGACACATCAAATAAGGGTAAGAAATGTGTCTGGGTCATTTCATGTTATTAAAACATTTTGTTTACCTTAAAATACATTAATTACCTCTAATCGTGATTAAGAACATAAAAGTTACTATTCACTAAATAATTATTTTAATCCAATTGGACCACATTTTAATTCTTAATGACAACCATGTATGTTGGATTTTTTAAAATCAAAACACATAGGTGGTAAATTTTCATTTATACGAGAAATTTGTTTTTTAAGTACCAATTAGTGGTTTCACTATTCATAAAAAACTGAAGTTTTCCAGAAAAATACCAATAATTCACCATAAGAAATATTTGATATTATGAATTCAAAAATGATGTCTATTTTACAAAAGTCAAAACATATAAGTTTCATTAATTAATTTAATAATTAATTCTCACTGTCAAAACAAATAGCGTGTTTTTAAGAAACAATATCTATTAAAAGGTTGACACTAGTTTAAGTCCAATTTCACAGGGAAATTAATTCCAATGACCGCTATTGGATTAAATGGTAAAAATATATTCTAATTTTACTTTAAAAACAATTCAAAAGATAATATAATCATATAAATAATTTAGATTAAAAAAATGTTTTGAATTAAAATACATCATTTTTCACTATTCATAAAAAATGAACTTTATCGGAAAGATTCCAAACATTTAGACAAATTAAATTTTGATGTCTGGATTATAAAGAAGTATTTTATTTTGTCATATATAACACATAAAATTTTCAAAAAGTGGATTTAAAAGAGGTTCGCCATCAAAAGGCGGTTAATCGACCTTCTAAAGAATATTAGAATGTTTACGCTTAAAATTGAATTCATTCACATTTTTAATCCTCTAACATTTATTGTAAAAAGAAAAAATATTTGACAAACATATATAATCATTTTGTAGTTATTTCTTTTCATTCCTTCCATTACAATGGCTAGGCATTAACTACCATTTAAAATAAAATTATTTTATTATTATAGTGAAATGTAAGATTTCAATGGAACTCGTTGTTGTGTATTGGGTAAGCCATCAAGAATAGTGTTCCCTTTAAATTAATATTATCATTTAATCCACAAATAGGGATAAATATAAAAATGTCATATTATTTATTTACATGTGGTGTTATAGAGAATGTTGGGAAAAAATCCCTCATGGTATCATTGAAGCATTTTTGAGGTGATTGTGTCTGTTTACAAAGTGGACATCTGTATTGTGATTGTTGACAAAGAAAACCATGACATAAATATTTGTTGAAAAAATGGAATTCATTATGGCATGTCACGTTCAAGGGAAGTGGATAATGATCCATGTCTGATTCATGAATGTCGGCAAAGGAATGAATGATCTGGAGGCGGTACAAAAAGAGCAGATACAGGGTGGTGCCATTTTCCATTGTTTGCCAAAATTTTGGGCCTGAAAAACAATGAATGGAGAAAAGTGGTTTTGGAAAAGGGACATGGGTGTCATTTACTTGAAGTACAGGGAACATGCATGCCTAGTGTTTTTCACGATTAGAACATGGAAAAATGGAAAAGGGATAAGTGTTGCGCAAGTTTTGTGGTGGTCGTGCAAGCGACCTATGCGTTGTGAAAGGACATGCGCGCCAGTGCCTAGGATGATTGGAAACTTGGGCACCAATTGTTTTTCAAGATCTGAACGTCAAAATATGTAAATGGAAAGAGGGTCGCACAATTATTAGTGTGGTCACGCAAGTGAGTACCGTTACAGAGGCTCGGGCGGTTGGACCTGTGTGCCAAGAATTGCACGATAAGGGGAGACATGTGCACCATCACTTAGGCTGCCAAAATTCCTATAAATAAAGGTCAACCCCTCCCTATTCTGTACGAGTTCTACACTTTGAAAAATCAGATATCTCGTCGTGTAGGTGTGGTGGTCACATAAGTGGTGTGTGGCCACGCAAGTATGACTTGCGCACTAGGTGATGGTTGCGTGCCTAAGGCAGTTTGGGTGAGGATGGAAGTGAGTCACACAAGTTCTGAGTTGATGAATCTTGTTTCACTCAAGAGCTTGAGGTGGACATGCACCCTAGTTTTGACTTGCGCGCCAATACATGTGTGCCGGGTTAGAGTTACGTGCCCAATAAGGTTGTTTCATAGAGATTATTCAAGGCCTCGTGAAAGTAGGAAGATTGCTTGATACCTTAGGTGGAAAGATAAATTAATATATGGGTGAAAGTTGGACTTCATCAGTGCATATACATACAATAGAGGATGCATTCATTAGAGATAATGAAGAGACCTACAGGTCTATAAACCGTGAGTGGATAATTTCCAGAGCAGTAAGAAAAGGAAGAGGAAAAAGGTGATCATCTCCACCGGAAGTGATCCAGAGAGTGAAAGGGAGTGACCCTTCGGATATCAGTGAGCTAACCCTAAACCTTTTAAAGGCAGTGAACCTGGGAATATAAGTGATCCATCCCGAACCTTGTAAACAGTTTTGCGCTTTGAGTAGATTTGGTACATCGGCACATTTTCAGTGTATGCTCCTTGGACGTTGCCCAGTGAGGGTGAACCAAGTAAAAATTGCTTTTTCCTGTGCATGCATTACTTTCTGTTTATATTGTGCAACAGGAAAGATAGAGAAGAGTGTTTTTCTTTACAACTAAACAAGATCATAATGGGATTTAATTTTAAATTAGTCATACCCGGATTCACCCCCCCTCTCAGGGTATTTAGCCTTGTGGAACTAACACCTATTTACACAATTTGGACCTCTTGATTCCAAATAATGAATCCATTTTTCTAAATTCAAAACACAGAAGTGGACGAAATTAATTTAAAATTAATTCTCTTTTTCAAAAAAAAGCGTTATTTTAAGAAATAATAACTATCAAAATATTGACGCTTCTTTATGTCAAGTTAAAATATGAACATACATAGAATGAACTAAATTATATTAATTCATAAAAATATAATCTAATGATACATTAAAAACACTCAAATTTATAATTTAGCACTATAAATTTGTTTCATTAGAAAAGTAGTTTTTAATTAAAATTTTTTATTTTTCATTATTCATCTAAAATATAATGTTTTTAGAAAAGTACCAAAAATTCACCCTAAAATAATTATGATATTCAAAATTCAAAAAATAATTCCGTTTGAAAAATAAATATTTTAAAAAATTCAAAATGTGGTATTACTATTCATAACAGCTAGTTTCATTGGTCAGGGTGTGTTAAAACTCCGAGTTGCGTATAGCACATGCTACTGCATTATTCAAAGGGAAACGTACAGTGGATGCTTGGGGTGTTACACATCACCCCAATAACTTTACCATGTGGTTTATTATCTATTAATTTTCAAAAAAATTCACCTTTAATCAAGTTCATTCTTTTATCATTCATTGAAAAAAATAGATTCAGTAATAATTCTAATGATAGTGGGAAACCAAATTAAAATGAGAAATAATTTATAGGATGGATAAATCATAAATCCATAAATTCAATTTATGATATCGTTGGATTATCTAATTTCATTCATGGTCACTAATCATATCATTCATGATCTATATTAAAGATTTTTTAATTTACGAAACAATTTCTCTTACAGTTTTATACCATTTTCATACAAAGTTTCACTTTCATGGACAATGTGATGCTCAAGTGTAGCTAAATACACCATTTTCCGAGTAATTACCCCAGATCACCTCTGATCTAGATCCATACCCACTTGTGATATTTATATGGAGATTCAATTTTTTAGAGACCACTCGCTCAATCATATAGCACAATTCTAGGACATGTTTCTATAGTTTGACTCATCTATATAATTATCCATAAAAATAAACCATGGAATATCTAATAAATTATCCCTAAGGATCAAAATAATATTTCCATATCCTTGATTCTAATGGATAACTAAACATATCCTCTAATACTAACTATAAGATACATGAACATCAAATATAAAAATATTATATACTATTAGAAAAATATTAATTATGTAACTCAAACACATACCTGAGGAAAATAACTATATAGGGACTTTAGAAACATGTAAACATAAAGAACATTTTAATAAGGGTGTTACATCATCTCCAACATAGTTCCACAAAACAATCACCCTTCATAAATATGTCACATTTAATATAAATCGTCATAACATGGGAAAGATAAATATAATAAAGGGTGAGATTAAATTATCATCAAGTAAAAATATAGGAAATAGAAAAACATAATATGAGGGTATGATTATGACAATGTAATTATAACCTATGAAACCCATACTATTAATATCAATATTCAAATTTGTGTGTCATTGATTAATGATTTGAAGATTATAAGAAATAAATCACGAGGAAATAACATTACATGATCCATTCTAGCATAACAATGGAATATGTAATTTTTTATAATATATATAATAATATAAAATTATTTCATTAGTAGTTCGTGTATCATTAAAATATTATCATAGTTTATTGAGTTCACTCCACAACACATCATATATTTCATGGATCACTCCCAAGAAAATCATATTTGAAAGAGTCCCAAATTGAACTGGGCTCACTCAAAATTTGATAACTTTTTAACTCATAGGATTTAAATGTTTACTCTATTCCTTAAAAATATATATATGACTATCCAATAACATAATGAAAATCATATATATGTGTGTTGTAACATCCCAATACTGTTTTAGGTTGTTGTAAACCTTCTTGGGTTAGAATACTAATAACTGATGTTGGAAAAGTTGATTTATCATAGGGTTTTTATGAATATTTAAAATAGATTAAATTCCAGTTAGCATCATGGAATTTTAAATAAAATATCATTGGAGTTTGACACTAGGGTAGTGTGATATTATGAGGCCAACAATATCTCTATAAATACTGAATAAAAATATTAAATATATTATATTAATCTAAAATTCTCATTCAAAATAATTAAATAACTCCAAATGGTGTGTCATATAAGAAATATGAGACAAGAGTTATATCTGAAATATGGTGTCTACCCTATAAAGGGTATATTATATGATGGTTTCAAGCATTTGTATGTGTGACCCATGAGGTAAAGCTATTAAATAACATTGAATATGATATTTATTAAAAATAATTAAATATCCCACAAATGTTTTGTCATATGGGAAATTTGAGACCACCAAAGGGTTTGGAATAAGGGTTTACCTTAGATGGGGCATAACATTTGTAATAATCAGGTGTACTGTTGCATCACATTAAAAAAATAATCCATTCTATTTTACATAATTATTTATTTTGTTTTTTAAATAATAAATATTTAATATCATTCAAACGGTTTATCATATGAGAAATTTGAGACTAATGGTTTAGCACGAATGGGGGTTTTACCCTACGAGGAAAATAACTTATATGCTTTGAATACATTTGGTATTATTTAATATTTATGTTAAATAATTTATAAAATTTCATTGTTAATAAAAACCTCCATTACATGCTACAACCATATTGATGAAACACCCATGATTTTAAGACAATCGTGTTCAACAGTTTTTTGACCCAAATAAAAATCCCAATTACTAATGAGATTATTTAAAACATTCTGTTTGAAATTAATCTCATTTGAAAATTATGGTACTAAATTACGGAAGAATCTGACATTTTATGGATATTTGAAATAGCTAAACGTATTCACATTGGGTCTATGTCAATTTAGTCGGGTTTGAATAACCTAGATCATCTTCATATTTTAGCAAGCAGCGGTCACTGCTGTCCTCCTACCCCAATTTCTACACATCAAATTGTGTTGAGGATCCATTCATGGTGGGGATATTTTCTATGTTGTGATGAAGAAGTTATTTTTATTATTTTTTTTATTTTTATTATTCAATCTTCCCACTTAAATATCCTTCTATATATTGGATATTTTAACACAAATTCAATGTTGTTCAATTCTTTATGTCAAGAAAAACCTAAACCACATTTTCTATTTGAAGGATGTAATGTTTTTTTTCAACTTCTGCGACCGATGTGTACCAGATATTCCCTTAAATGGATAATGGTGTGATTCTCCCCTTCCAAAAAGTCATAGTGATCAAACAACATTTCTCAGTAAAACCATTAATGGATCAGACAGAGAAATTTGAGCAATAAAATAACATCTCGAGGTAGAAAAAATCGGCCTCTGAGTGGGAATCGGCTACGGCAGAAGGGGAGTCATGTGTGGGATGTAGAGATGACTACGTGTATTATGATATTTAGATCTCTGGTGTGCTGGTTGGTTTGTGGTTTTTTCTGAGTTTGTTTATTGTGTCGATGTTTCATGTTGTGATCTGGGTTATTTTAATGGTTGTACGATTTATCAGTTTTCCTAAAAGTGTTTGGAAATAAAAAATTAAATATTGGTTAGGCAAAAAAAACCAGGTTTATCACTTCATTATATATATTTGAGATATAAATGTATGAAAATGTTATAAAACATATTTCAATGTCTTTTTAAGATATAAAAAAACTATATTATGTGACTATTTTTCTTTTGTAGTTTTCATAGAAATAATCCATCTTTTGAAAAACAAAATCATGTTCTTTTATAATATTTTCCATCATTTTAAAAATGTTTATCATTTTCATTTAATATTATCATGAATGGTAAAACCTAATTATTTTTAAAATTATTATTTTTTGATTAGATAATCTATATTTGGAATCAATTAGGGAATCATTTTTGGTATCCTACTGGGCTTAGGCGCATACCCTAATTTCTCTTTTGGGTGTTTGTGGACATTCTCCTTCACAGTTATAACAGTGGGAAGGGATCTCTTAGAGGTGGATCCAGTTGTTGAGCTTTGGACATGGTGAGTTTATTCCTTAGGTACTATGAGGAAATTTTCTTGTTTTAGTACTTGGGTTGTCATACATTCCATTATTTATAACATTTTTTATTCAAGAACATTACTCTGAGTGGGGTTTCTCTTATTATGGGATCTTTATTATCGCTTTTTCATTTGGTGTGATTCATGTAAAATTTATTCCCACATGAATGTTGTATGTTTCAATGTGTTAGTACCCACCCACAGGGGATCCAGAACACCCTATGGGATACAACATTGTCATCTCGGTTATCATGTTACCTGGGTACCCGAGCTGGTACGTGACAAAGAGGCGTCAAAGGGAGTTTGTTTAGAATTTTTATTCAAGTCATAATGAAATTTTGAAATCTTGTTAGGACATTGGTGGTATTAGGAATTTTTTGTGTGGCTACCTATAACGAAAATGAACCATATGCTACTAGGGATGGTTAGTTAAAGGCATCATACGGGTTTGTTCAAGTCCATTACCTATTCTGATTTGGATAGATTGAAATCTTAATATTTCTGTTCCATATTTTTGGATTGATTACCATCGTTACTTTTTTTGAGAACTACATATTATCTCCAACATTATCTTATGATGTTTTGTACAATCATTATATTAATAAGACATGCAAATAAGATCTAGGAGGAGGCTTCTACTCAAATACTACTATAGATTCCTCCAGTGGACACTAATATGGTTGAGGATATTGTACACACTATCCAAGATCTAAAAAAGGAACCACCTCAAGTCCTCGTTCAGGATAAAGTTATTGATCCTTAGGGGGATGTTCACCGGAATCATTCTCAAGACTTCCATCACTATATTCCACCAGTCTTTAAAGGCTCCACATAACCTCAAATTTATGAGGAGTGGTTTGGAAATATTGAACATATTTTTGAGATCTTAGAGTCAGGAGATATGATCAAGGTGAAGTGTTCTTCCATTGTGATGGAGGGACCAGACATGAGATGGTGGTACATTATAGGGATGATGGGAAATCATGAGGAATTAGTGTAGATGGAATTCAATGTCATTTTCACTGACCAACTATATACAAAGTATATGGGGTTGGTTGAGGCTATGTATTTTTATAATCATGAGCAAGCCAACAAAACTGTGACAGAGTGTTCAATTCGATTTGTGGGTCTGGTGATTTTTTCACTTGAGATAGTTTATAATGAAAGGATAATGGATGAAATAATTGATTTGTGTCTTCGATTAGATATCCATTCTCAGTTTTCATAATAAATCTACCCATTTATGATGATGTGGGGGATAGGGTGTTGATGGATGAGATGGACCTAGGTAAAATGTTAGGGTAAATGGTTGTTTCTTTTTATCCTAGTGAGAGCATTGGTTCCTTCAATAGAAAACCGAAGTGTTAATATTCTCATATCATTTTTGTATGGTAGAGTCATTTCAGTCCTTCTACATTTCCTGGATGATATTCAATGACTTTATATCAGTTTGGGATGCAATGATATTCTAAGAGGTGTTTCACATAGGCACCAATGAACTATAGCTCATGAAAATGTTCATGGAACATATAGAGATTCTTCCAATACTTATCCTACTCCATAGAGTGGAATTATATTATCTCCTCAATATAAAACTGTGGGGAAATAAAATTCATCACATACAAAAGGGTTCTAGCAATATGCATCTAGAAAAAAATTTCTTCATACAGTGGAACATTTTCTAGAGGAATCATACAAGGGACCATCGACCGTGAGAGGTACCATTACTATATAATCATCACTAGTGACTGATAAACTTAATAATGGTTCATCTCATTCATTTATTTCAACCAGTATCATTAATGTTGTTAATATTCTTATAGATTTATAATTGTTTACAATGTATATTACTATGCACCTTGGTATGAAAATAGAGCAGGGTCTTTATAGTCCTGCAAGTTTCTTCTCGCTATCTGATGTCGATTTAGCTTGGGGTTTTCTAGTTCACAACATATATCCTATGGATGTCATCTTCATAATGTTTTGGTTAACTAAAAATTAAATTCTAATTTAATTATTAACATTAATGGATACTCCTTACCACACTCAATGGTGTGTCTCTTATCATTCAATAAGAATCGGACCCATGGTAATGAAAATTCAGGCCATCTTATCTGGAGTTAGTGAAAGTAATATCAGTGCAGACCTTTGATCTAGAGAGAGATTCAATGATACGCGATCTACCTCAAGTTGTTTTTGAGTTTCTAATCGTGTTTCCATAAATATTTTTTATTTTACCTGTGATATCTGACATTGATTTATTCAATGATTTGATGTCTGATACATAACGAATTCTAATTCCCTCTTCTGACATGTCTCTATCATAACTAAAAGAGATGAATTCCCAATTGGATGATCTTATTGAGGGTTTTCTTCATAATGGTGTTCAAGACTTTGGTGGGGCTTGGGATGACCAATGGGGCTGGTTGAGCCTTTTTATAACAACATTAACTAGTCCACAATCATAACGACTCCTTTTTAGTCCTGGTATATCCATCGATGAAAATCTCAATAGTATTAGTCAGAGATTGGTGAAATTCCATTGGTAGGACTGAGCATGGCCTAATAAGGGACAACTAAGATTTAGTTGATTTTTACTGAGAATGATGACAACCCAATGCCTGTTCATGTAATATCCTAATCGTCAAAAGGAGTTCTCAGTTAGTGACTATAATTTTTTTAAAGGATTTCCCTCGGTTGGTTAGTCGACGACTTGTGAGGAATGAAAAACTTTTTTCTTATTTTGTGGGATCTTTTTGGTTTTTAGAAGGTGGGAAATGTTTCATTGAATTAAGAACTACCATTACATATGATGTTAATAAATAAAATGTACTATGAATTGCAGCTACAAAAATATCTGTCAGATCTATCACACATTTTGAGTTGGAGTGATCTTGTGTTTAAACCTGAGTCATCATTGACAGAGAATCAATTCAAGATTAATTATTCTGAATCCATTGTACTTCTTTGGAGGATGATACCTTCAGTCTATGTGTTGTGGAAGCATAGTTCTGATTCTCTTATGACTTGGAAAAGGGGGGATTTATGAGAGATCAGTGTCCTCATGTTTTTATGTGGATGCATCTTCGTAGCCTTTTGAGGGACAGAATGTTCCTATGGCAGGGAGGTTGTAACATCTTATTACTATTTCAAGTATTCATTTACCCTATTGAGTTAAATTATTTATATCATAAGTTGAAAAAGATGATTCATCATTATTTTATTTATCAATTTGATATTGACATTGAATTACACTTAAAATCATAGAATGTAAAATAAAATATTATTGGTGTTCAAAATTTCATTAGTGTGATATTCAAGGGATCGTAACGTCTCAGTGAAGACTGGATAAAAAAATTAAATATAATATATTAAGTGCACTTTTTTAATTCAAAATAATTGAATATCACCAAAACTGTGTGTCATATAAAAAACTTGAGACATCATTTATGTCCCAAATTTGGGGTTTACCATTGAAGTTGTATAAATTTCGATAGCTCCAGAAATTTTGATGAAAATATCATGAGATAAAGTAATTAAATATTATTTAATTAATTATTTATTAAATATAACTAAATATCTCCCAATATCTATTTCGTATGGGAAATCTGAGGCCTCTAATGGGTCTGGAATGAGGGGTTTACCCTAGACGTGTTATAACATTTCAATGTGTCAGAGGTTTGGATGGCTCACTCAGAAAAATAACCATTTTTATTTTAATTACTCATTTATTCTGATTTTGAAATAATAAATTATTAATATATCATAAACTGTTCATCATTTGAGAAATATGAGATGTCCCTTACATCATGAATTGGGGGGATTTACCCAGGGCTGAACATTACTTCTATGCTTAAAGGATGTTTAATATTATTAAATATTTACCATAAATAATTGATTCATTAATTTAAAAATTGAAGTTAATATGATGTTACTATTCATCACCCCTTTTAATCCACGCCGCACCTCCATTGAGGATGCACCCAAGTATTAAAAACATTGGTTTTAATCTGTTTTTTTTTTCAATTAAACTTCAAAATAAATAATGAGTTGATTTCAAACACTTCAATGGACATTAATCACATTTGTAAATAATGGACTTAATTTCGTGACAAATATAACACAGTATGGATATTTGAAATAGGTGAACCTATTTCACCATGGTTGTAGGTCATGTCGGTCAGGTTCAAATAACCCATAACATCATCAAATTGTAATGATATGCAGTTATTAATCTCCTCCTCTCTCTAGTACTTCTTGATGTATCGTGCGAAGGGGCCTTCCATGGTGGGGCAATGGGCTACATTGGTTTGAAGAAGGTATATTTTTTTAATAATTTATTTAGATTTCATTTTTTAATCAATATAATCTCTTAAATATCATTTGGGATATTGTTCCATTTTATATGCCATCAATTTCACTCTATTCACCAGGAAAATAAAATAATAAATCACATTTTTGATTTGAAGAAAGCAATAAAAACATTTAAAGTAAAAATATTATTGTATTTTCATAAAAAAATTATTATTATCAATGATAGAAATATAATTTTATTTCAATGTATAATCATTATAGTTATCACTTGATAATATAATTAAATTATAAATGATAATTACACTATTTTATTAAATGATAATTCTTAAAAAAAATTCAATTGATGTTTAAAAAAATATCAATGAATAAAAAATAAATCGTTAAAAAAATAAATAAATTATTTTATAAAAGGATATTTTATAAAAATTATTATGGGGATACAACATGAAGTCATTTTTGGTAATATATAGAATATATTATCCATTAACAATTTTCATAAATTGAGAAATAATAATTTTTAAGGAATACTTATTAAAATAAAATAATCCATTTTTATTAAAGGATAATTATAATGTTATTATCATATGACATGATTATATTAATTACAATTTCATAATTATGTTACTTTTCAAAGGATAATTTTTTTAATTAATATAATAATAACATTAAAAATATTCAGGAGAGAGAAACTATTATGGTTAGTGATATTTTACTTCCTTTTGTAATCTATAACTGGTATTGGTTGTAGGTGAACTAATGAATGTCAAGAAACGACACGTCGATGCTTATGATACTAAGTTTTAAAGAGGTGTTTTTTACCACATGGGGTGTTTTATCTTTTTTAGTGATATCGACGACCTTGAGGTACGCAGTTCCAGCCTAAATTTATAAATATTTTATTCATATATTTTTTTATTTATTTCTATTATTGATTAAAATTAAATTTCACAAACATTCCTTCAGTTAAATTGATAATAAATTGATTACTGTGAATGGGAATATTTGAAATGCTTTTTTAATGAATAATTACAAAACCACCCATTCCATTGATTTGGCGTGTGTTAATGAAAATCATCTGATTCAAATTATTGAATTTAAATTTAGGATTTGATGGAAATGATTTAAATTAAATTGTTGAATTTAATTTTGGAAATTGAATTTTCTAAATGATTGAATTTATTTTTAATGGATTTCATACAATTGAAAATGGCTTAAAATTATTAGATATAAACCAAGTGGTTTTATCTTTTGAAAATGGAATATTTTTCACATTAAAAACCAATTTGGTTTTAAAATGAAAAAATTTGATTTTTAAAATGAAATAATGATATTTAATTATATTCTATGAAGTAATATAATGAATTTTCCTTCATGTATGAAAACATGAAATCATTAGGTAGTGGGTGATTTATTTGGATACACTCTATGCAATTACAATGTTTTAAAACATACCTAGGTTGGGTCACATCGCCAATGGGAGGGTGAAGAGTCACCTCTGGAAAATGTTAGTGGGATGTGAGTATACACATTTTTCTGAGATCACATAGATTGTGCAAAATCCTATTGATGATTTATACAATTTTACAATTTGGAAAATTACCAAGTTTCCCGGTTTTGATTTATTTTCATATATGAATGCATAAAAATGTCTAAAAAATTATTTACATTTTTTTTTTGATTTTTATAAAATGAATCATGTAAATTTTGTATTTAATCCTTTATTTTAGATATAATCCATATCTTGAAATGTAATGCATGTTCTATAAAAATATTTTCCATTATTTTGATAATTCATATCATGTTTTGATTAAATATGGTCTTCAATTTCTAGTCCTATTTATTTTTAAAATTTACTTGTTTTCATTAGATATTCTATATTTGGAATATATTATGGATTCATTGGTAATATATTATTAGGCTTTAGATCACACCTTACATTTTACTTGACATTTTTATAGTTTTTTTGTTTCCAGGTTTGTGGAACCGGAAGATATATCTTTTAGAGGAACTAGATATTGATTTTTTGACTTGGTGAGTTGTTTCCTTAGGGACCATGTAGATTTTTCCAATTTTTGTAATTGGGTTGTAGTATTTTTTGTTTTATGTGACTTTTTTTATTCTCCAATATTACTCCATGTGGAGATTCATTTTGTTATACCTAATATTTAATCTATTTAATTTCAGCCATTATTTCTGGGAAATTTGTCCCCATATTCATGTTGTATGATGCCTGGTGCGAGTCACCAGACCATGTGGATCAGGAACTCCCATTATGATATGTTAGTTTCAACTCAGCTATTATGTTACCATGGTACCTGGGCTAAATTGTGACATGGGTGGTATGATAATAAAACATTTTTTTATATCAAAACCCATGTTCAAAAATTGGATTCATATAAAATTTATCATATCAAAACACAAAAAGAGAAATGAAATTCATAAAAAATTTATAATAGAGTATCAGAGCTAAAAAAAGTATATTTTCATAAACATTTCACAGTTTCTTCATATAATAACACATGAAAAACGAATTGGGTATTATAAGTCATTAATCATGTTAAAACCCATGGAAGTGAAAATATATTTATAAAAATTTAGTCAACATAAACATACACTATTTAGAGAAATAATAATATTTGTATCTTGTGATCATATCCATAGTAATCCATTGATAACATCATTGGATTCTATATTAGATATTAAAAAATTTCAAAAAAACTCATGGAACATTTCTCATGTAAAATATATTTTATTTAAAGAGAAATTTATAAAACTGAAGCATCATAATCTAATTTTCGTCCACTTATCTATGAAAATAATAATTGATGCCATGTAAAAAAAAATAAAAATAATATAAAACATTTTCTGAGGAAAATATTATTTAAACTTTGAAAAAAATTAATCATAAAACATTTTAAAAATCATATAATTTTATAATACTTTTGTAAAAATATAAAAGAATATTTAAAACAATTATATAGCTTTAAAAGTGGGAAATAATATTCATTTATTCCTATTACAGTCAATGATTCCATTAATATTATTGGAAGAATCCAAATTAGTGTTGTTCGAAAAAAAATGATGAATATTTTAAAAAATATTAAAATAGTGTAAAAATAATTTAAAAAATAATGGGCGTAATATTTTATTTTCATGAAAATATTCTAATCAAATTTTTTTAGATGAAATGTGGCTTCTGACTGAATAGTGAAACAAAGAGGATTTTTTATTAAAAAATAATTTATAACTACTAAGTATATAAATATAGGTTAATAATGTGAAAAAAATATTCCCCTGATATAATTAAATTATGTTTCTTGAGAGATTGATTATGATATTATATCATTGAAATTATAATCATGCCCAATCAAAATTAATTATCATTATAAAATAAAAAACATATACTACTAAGTAGCATTATATCCTAATACCCATGATATAATAACATTAAATAAAACTTATAATATCATGAGAATAAACATATTCATGATATTACATGCCATTGGGTCTACATATGCACCTCTGTAATAATGTTTGGTGCATTACATGCCATATGTCTCAATGAAATAAAATTGAGACAAAAATTCGATAATACTTTTGCAGCTTTTTCACTGTGACCCACAAAAGTTAGATCTTAAAATTTTTATTTAAATACCAGTTATTTTTGTTAAATAATCATAAATTAAATTTAGGGTGATAATATACATAACATAAAATATATAGGAGGGGAATATACATGTGTCTCAAAGAAGTAAAAAAAGAGAGATGAAAATCCATTACGTTAATATCAAAATCCATAAAACGTGTTCGATACTAAATTATAATAAATATTATGTTATTTTAAATCTATTTTAAAACCATAATTATAAATATCATATCATATATGATTTATATATTATAACTTTTATCCTCTTTTTTATAATTAATTGTGAAATTAATATTTCTTATAGTGACATCATTACCAATTTATGTATGTTGTGATTTTTTATTTTCAGATATATTATGATGATAATATTTAATTAATATAAATAATTATAAAAGTGATATAAATATAATATATTTTTAGTGAACATTGATTTATTGTAATAAAAAAATGATAGAGGTATAAGGAAAAATATACAGTCAATGCAGATGGTAGGTCATATATACCCATGAGTGTTGCTTCAATTATCAATAAATATTTATGTAAAAAATCTAATATAATGTTTTATAATTATTGAATCAAATTTATTCCATATATTTTACATATTTAAGTTAAACCCACACTTACTACCTTCTATGTTATGTGTGTACAAATCACATCCATTAGTGGGGCGTTGTCCACTATAAAAATGAGGGATGTTATAATACTACCAAATAGTATAATGTAATAATGAATTTTGGATATAATTATTTCAAATGAATGTCATCATAATTAATATAATATATAAATAATAAATCCATCTAAATATCTAACCATGATATGTGGTTATCTAAAATGAGTAACATTAGTATGCAAGGTGGTAGTTCTCCGTACAAAAGAATGATGTTTTCATATACCATTTTCTAGAATATGAGAATGTGTTAGGTAAATTAATTAACATTAAAATATCATTTTATATGGTTGGTACTAAGGTTATTATTTAATAATTATATAATAATAATTGATGGAGGTGGAGGAAGACATATAAAAAAACACTTGGTAAGAGACATGTCCTCTAATTCAAATAACTTCATTTCAATTTCACTAAATGATTTATTAGAATGTATCTCTAATAATTCTAAGGATTATAAGGTAATATTTGATAATTAATTATTTTGTCGAATTTTTACTGGGTGAATGACATGATTTTGGATATTTTTAGGGGAGAGTAGAGGTTGTGGCCTTTTGTATGCGAGATTAGTGGCAAAGTTTTACACTTTGAAAAAATTTGATTAAAAACATATTTCTGATGCTTCATGGATCCAAAATGGGATATTAAAAAAAAATGAGACAACATATAAATTTTTATATAAAATCATTATTGGAATAGTTTTAGTAAATTTATCCTTTATCTTTTAGTTTAGTCAATGATAATATTAACTTCCACCATTACCTTTGTAATTTTTTAAATATTATTTATTATAAAAATTAATTTTTATAACTTTTGATAATATATATAATTATTTTCTAAAATATGGAATCCATTTTCCAAAATTAAATTCAAATAAGTGTAAAAAATAAATATAAAATTATTCCTATAGAAGCGATAATAAAGCCATTTCCAATGGGAAAATTGTCAAAAGTATAATAATTTTTTATATAAAAATTCAATTTTAAATTGATTCCAACAACCTAATAATTATAAAAATATATTATTCTTAACAGTATTTAATTTCAAAACCATAATAAAATAATTTTTAGTTTTATAAATTTTTTAAAATAAATTAAAATTTATAATTCAAACTAGTTTTAACTTTTAATAGGGAAATTTATCATCGTCGAAAATTACAAAACAACCACCTTAATATATTTCGTATTTGATATTCTAATTTTTTTTTTAAATCATAAAAATTTACTTAAATAAATTATAAAATAACTAATTTTTTTAAAAAATATTCCCTAAAATGGGACACAACTACTTCCTAAAAAATAGTGTTTTATGCATTAAATTGTATTAATTATTATTTTTATTCTAAATCACAAAATAATAGAATTTTATTTTATAGTAAATATATATTACAGAAATTTTATTAAAGTTATTCAAACTCATTCAATATTAATTAATATAAAACATTTTTTTTGGATAATTTTTTTTTCTAGAAAAATATCTATATTGTATTCATGTGTTTTCTATTTCTCTTATAATAAATTACTCAGAACATATTTAATTTCATAATCGTGTGTAAAAAAATATTTTCAAAATTTAGGTAATCATATTCATACAAACCATTCAAATATTAATGTCATAAATATCATATTAAAAAATTAAATTTTATTAGTATTTCATATAGTGCTTAAAATCAGTGTTTTCTGTAACATAAGCTAAACTCATTGTTGACTATAGCACAAAACAAAATCGATGCCTCATTTGAATATAGATATAATTTAGGATAAATATATTTTAAAATATAATTCAAAAAATTGTGGGGTTTAACGATCATTAATAATTATTCCCAACATGTGGATTAGTTAGTTAATAGCTATTGTTGATATATTATGTGAGTAATCAATATTATTTTTAACTAGAATCAAAATAAAGAAGTTGTTTTACAATCATCACACAAAAGTTATCATTTATATATCATTTAATATATTAGAAGTTATTTTATAAAAATATTTATAATGTTATAATTTCATTATATTGAAGTATTTTATGTTATTCCTTAAGATGAAAAAAACGATGGTCATGTGTCATTAATTTTCAATGAAAATACATCGGTATCCTATATAATGAGTATAATTTATGTGAATCCAATATATATATAATTATCTATAATTAATTAATTTTTATATTATATATTACAAGAAATTAATACCCATAGCCATCTATGTTAATTTATTTAGAATTCTTCATTTAGGCAGTTGAATCATCCAAGACAAAAACATATCAGAATTAGTGGATGATTATGTCACTTTTTATTTGTCATATCATTATAAAAGAAGTAAAATGACCATATATATTATTTATTTCTATGAAATATTTTAATTTTATATAATTAGAAGAATAATATTAGTTATATAGTCTTATTACATAATATAAACAAATCTTTTCCTCTCTATAAATAGTGTTGTGGATCGTAGAATTTAACTTGGCCGCTTTTTGCTCATATATTTTAAATGTCATACTATTAGTTTTAAAAACAAAAAATAATTTCATAAAAATAATTTTTATCTATTTAATCAATTATCACGATCTTACATGAATGGTAGTGATGAAAATAACTAAATGGGAATCAATTATTCCCTAGTGGTGGTACTCCCCCATTACACAAGGTTGATTCTTTATGTTTCTAGAGAATGTGGGAAATGTATAATATTTTTTTCATAAAACCTATAAAATTAAATAAAAATATACATATATATTAATTAAAACATAATTATATTAACAGTCTTAGTTTTTATAAAAACCATTTCTAATACATTTAAATTCATTGATGGCTTCAATTTCATGCTTCAACAAGATAAGTTAGCATTACATGCAACACAATGTTTATATTCAGTTAAATGAATTAGTGATTTAGTATTGTGTAACATGTAATACCAATTTTAGATTTTATTACATGAAACAATAATACTATATTTCATTCCACATGATTTCTAGTCCCATTGATAGAATATGTTACATGGAAATATTGATTTACCAAACTAAAATATATTATTTATATTGATATTAAAATATTATAGTATTTGTAACAACGAAATGGAAATTTACTTTACGAATAATATTAAATTAATTATGAAAATATGGTTAAAAATTGTTTATAAAATTAATTCTTTGGTGACTAATTAATTATAAATTACAGATAAAACTAATGGAAAATATAAAATATTTATTTTTAGAAAAAACTAATTTCTTATGAAAAACTCCTTTTACTCAATAAGTTAGAAACCATTTTTAGTGAAAATTTTTAGTTGAAAAAATATGTTTAATTTAGTCAATAAAATATTTAATAATCATATCATGAGATTTATATACATGATATAAGAATAAATTCACTATTATGCATAAAAAGATATATTTTTCGAAAAGAATGTTTTAAATCATATTAATGGAAAACTAATATTAAAACTAAAATTTAAAATATTATAAATGATATATAAAAAAATGTAATATTTTAAATTATAACAAAAATTATTATAGGGTGAATATTTTTAATTTTTTCAGAAGTTTCATTTTTTATAAATAAGAAAAAATACTGATTTTTTTATTAAAAATGAATTTTAATCTTACTAATATATAATGAAAAATTATATATTGGATTATCATTATTGTATAATAATTTTTCTTTCTATAAATAATAATATATTATCATTATTTTTATTAAATTAAACATTGAAATCGGATATAAAATTATTTCTATCTTTTGAATATTTTTTCATAAAAAACCCTTTATCTTGTCCATTATGCAAGATAAATTTTATATTAATTTACACAACTCTTTTAAATTATATTTCGAGAAGCTAATTTAAAATTCGTATTAAAAATAATATGTAAGGTAAAATATGTTATTTTTATGAAAATTTACTTGTGAAATTTAAATAAATTTATCATTCTGATAAAAAGAAAATTGAGTCTACTTAGGTACTAAACATCAAACATTATATGAAAAAGAAGAAGGAGAATTTTCAAAAACATCTAATCCGGATAAATTTACTCCATATCTCATATTTTATAAAAACATATTTATTATTGGTGGAACAATATTCAATGGATACATATGAATATTATTTAACATTTTATAATTAGAATAATGCCACTCCTATTCTATAAAAGTGTATTGTCCTCCCTCACAGATTTACTTCTCTATAGCCATTCAGCTTGGCCATACCCAGAACAAATAAACTCAAAAATATACTTCTATATTTTTTAAATACTCCCCTTGGGAATAAGTACAAAAAATTATTTTCATTGGTGAAGACCAATAAAAAAGAGATTCATGAAGTAGAGGAAACAATCCTCAAATAATTATTTTATTTTATTTTCTCCTAAAAACCGTTAGATTATTTTCATTTAAATTATATATAATAACAATATTATATTAAATATATTGATATTTTGTTATATTATGTTTATTAACTAAATCATTAAACACTTGCATAAAATGGGATACACAATCATTATTTGTGTGTATGGAGAACTACACCTCATGAACTGATGTCTTTCGTTCTTCCATTAAATCATTTTACGGTTAAAAATAATGATGTATTTATAGTTTATATTAGATACATATTTTATTTCTGATTTATTTTTTTATTTTTTTCTTGTTATATCATTATTACCATCATAAATTCTATTTTGTGAGAATATTATTATGTCAATCATGTGTATGGATAGAAACTTCTTTGTGAAGCGATGTGATTCATTCATGATTTACATTAAATGTAAAAAGTATGTATTTAATAAAATTATGTTATATATATGAAATAGAAATTATAATATAATGCTTGTATATATATATGTGTAATTTTATTTTATTTTGATGGATATGAAAATAGAATGGAAACATCATTAATGCTTACGTATAGTCTATCGCCTCATTAAACATTCCATTTAATTTATAATTATTTATATTTTGTATATTATTATAAATAAATATATACTAAATATATATTATTTTAATATAATGGTTTATTTTTGGGAAATTATCAAATAATGATTAATGTAAAATGGAAACAATTCACAATTTGGAACATATATTAAAAACAATGAGGTTATTTCACAAAAAGAACATTTAAATAGAATTGTTAATAAAATGGTAATATAATTTCAGAATAGAATCATTTAGGGTATTGTATATATAAATACAATTCATTGGTATAATTTTCTAAACTTCTTTTTATTATAATGTATTTTTCATCACGTATGAATGATGTCTAGATATAAGGTAAATGGATATTCATTTATTATTTTATTTATTTAAGACATATCCCATATACAGAATTTCATTATTTTTTGTGATTTATATACTATAAAATGTTATTTGATTCCATGAATTAAATTTATTTAATTATATTAACATCTTCAATTAATTTTATTCTTTGGCAGACCACAAGATACAAAATCAAAAAAAATTGTAAGGGATTTTCATCACATATTTTACATTATACGATAAATTATATACTCACCACATCACTATTATATGTGGTGTATATAAAAAACATCCATGTAAATAAAGGCTCTTATTTTTTTTATTGTATTTACAAATGTAGTTTAGTTTGTGTATTTCATAAGGATATGGTTCCAAACATACCAAATTTGCAAGATAATTTTTTCAAAATTTTAATTGATTGGGACACGTGTTCTTTCTATTCACCTATAAAATTTAAAAATGAATATGTAATTTCCATTTTTATGTTATATAATTAATATCCCCTTGTTATAGATATTCTTTGATTCATTTAATTTTACTCCTTCATAAGTATTTCGATTCAAAATTTCCAAAGTGGTGATAGGTGATTTATAGACATTCATCCAATATTAGGATTGTTTAGTATTATGATTCCATTGAAGAAATATTATGATCAATATCTCAATAATTATCATATGTTCTTATCTCAAAATGTTATTCATGAAATAATCATGTAAGGGTACCATTTAAACTCCATTTGGTTCTTATGCTAATTTAGAATGTATTCTTATGAATATAATACCTAATTTTTCTACTTTGATAGAAATATATACTATTAAAAAATAATTATTTCTAAAACAAATTTGTAAATATTTTTAAATGAAATATAATTCTAAATTTAATGAAAAGGTAATTATTTATTTTTCTTTTCAAAAATATTAAATTATTTCAAAAGAATAATTTATATTTTAAAATATTATTTTAATAGAAAAATGATTTAAAAATGATTTATGATTTCAAGAAAAATTTCAAATAGGAATTGATATTTTCATCACGAAATGATTTAAATATTTTATCTAGAATTATTTATGTGTTTTCAAGGGATATTCATTAAAAATTATTTTTAAATTATTTTTTTTCCAACGTAGTTTTCAATAAAATGTTATTTTGATTATGAAATTCTTTAAATTATCATTCAAAATACTTGTCCATATAAAATCTTATAGATTAATATATCTTATAATTTACTTGTGATATTATTCTAGGATATCATGAATATTATTTCATTGAATGGTATATGTTGAATATCAAATGTTTTTTTATGAAACATTCTTTTTATCCCCCTGTTATACCATGATAAAATACATATAAAACCGGATACCACTCAAAGGTTATTCAATAATTAAATTATTATAGAATATCTCTATATTTCTAAGGTTATGATACTATGAATTTTTTATCATTCCCATTTAATACTATTTGTAATGATCGAATTATTATGAAACCCATCTATTTTTATTGGAAATGACACAATGAATGTTTTATTATCATGTACAACATGTTTACAAGTTTTAATTATGAGGTTTTTGTTACTGATATCTCCCTCAAATTTATAGGGTTATGATATATATCTCATAAGATAGAAATTAATGGAAAAGAGATTTAACCTAGATTAGTATGATACATTTCTGGAAAGATGGTCTTGGTAGTCAACTGAGACTACCTAGATATTCATGGGAGTGAACTTTAACAATTAATATCATCGTGGAAGAGAGACATGAATATTATGATTAATTGGGGAGAAATATTATTCCATTAATATATCCCTGGAAATGGTCTATGAGTACTATTGACAGTATTTTTTACACTTCTTTGTATTCTATAAATTCTATGTCTTAATATTATGTTATGCTCTTAGGGATTATGCTATTGATACACTAATGATTCAGGTCATATGATCTTCCAATATTTTTTCCATGACTCATGAGTATAATCTTAGACACAAGGAGTATGTTCTTAAAATATTAGTCTCACATTCTCATACCCTTATAATACATGTATATAAACCTTGAATACCCATACATAGCATTTTAGCTCAACATTTATTATTTTTCCTTTCCCCAGGTTATTTAGAATGTTTTTAGTTATGGTATTCTTGTGAATATTACTAATGGGGATGTTCCATGTGGGTGATGTTGAAAATCATTCAACTTGTTGGATGTTTATGTTTCCATATTTCCAAATTCACAAAATTATTAGGTTACTCATTCATGTATTTGTGTAATATTTTTATTATTCTTCTAAAAATATGTACTATCCATGTATGATAGGCATGGGTTAGTATAGTTGGTTTCAAATGATATGTATAGAAAAACATATGAAACAACAATGATAAAAATTTAGAGGGATACCTATATATATTTATATGAAATGTATAGGGTTGTATCCAAGGATAAGTATAAGGATTAATCAACTTATATGAATATGTTTTATATTTATTATAAATGATAGAGTGAGTGGTTTCATACCAATACATATATATCTGGAAAATTCATGTGGATGTGGCTATGACATAGATGTTCCCAGGGGTAAAAACCCTAGGAATTATATATTATTATTGTGTCAATCAGGAATAATTTTTTGACAAAAGGTTTTTGTCCACCCTTGGATTGAAACCACTAAGGGATATGATATAGAATTTCACAAATCTCTTTACAGAAAATCATAATGATTTAAAATCAGATATGACTATTACTTTACTCTGATAAACCTATGGTGTCACTGATTAATGAAGATGGTTTCATCATATAGACATCCAATGTGTAACTTTTCATGATTTTATTGTATTCCAGTTTTATTTTTCTTTCACACTATAATATTTTTGGTTTTCATCAGTAGTAGGAAATCGAAGTAAAAATGTTACTTTTGAATAAAATGGACAGTTACATTTTTGACCTCCTGAGAAAACAAATGATATGGAATCTATATGTAAAATATTTAAGGATGTTATAATAAAAAATTCTCCATTTATAAGTCATATTGAAATTCAAAATGGGAAAAGGAGGAAACATTATTCTGTTGAGTACTTCATGAGTAAACTTCCATATTCATTTTGTGGGTCTAATGAATCATTAGTCAATTAGAAATGTGTCATCACTGAAAAAAAATATTTTCCACTCTTTAGTGTTTTGAGAATGAAAATGTAATATTGGTTATTTAACATTATGAAAGTGAAACAGATGAGGGGTGGAATTTTTTTATAAAGACATGGTAATAAGAATAAATTTAATATATGGAATGGTAACATATTAATGGTATATTTTTAGAAAGAACTTCAATGTTATTCTATGAAAAATATAGAGAAGTAATTCCATGAGATTATGTAAATGGATGATTAATATATTAGTACCTAAGATGCTAATTTTATCGTAGATTCATTTTATTCATCTTAATTTAACATCATCTCTAAAATAAAAATAGATTGATTCTTTGGTGTCATGAATCCAATTCTTCAGTATGAAATTGAATGAGGAGACACTAATAGTTATGAAAATTTATTTTATGTTCAATTATGATAAAAATAGAAATTATATATTTTCACCATTTCACATGTTTTGATATGAAATTAAAGATCAAGTATCATGTACAGTAAAATTTTTCAAAGAAATTATAGGAATTTACGTGCAAAAAATTTGGTAAGAAGCATCACATGAATTTCATGAATGGATCTGGAGAAATTTTATGTATGAAAAGGTCATTCATAATGTATGTGAATGTCAATATATAATTAATGGGATAGTTAACAAATTGGAGGTGAAGAAAATGCCAACTAATTCACCCCCATATAATAATGATTCACGTGGATGGTGATTTAGAATTATACAAACCAATTCCCCAATCCAATGGATAATATTGATGATAATAATAAAAAACCACTAAGGAAAATATTTAAAGGGAATAATTATACAATAAATGTAGATTAAGTGAATCATTATAATTTTGAAATGCTTATTCTTGCATACTTATTTTTCAATTTCATGTTTTTTTTGAATTATCAATATGAAAATCATATTTTTGATCATTTTGTGAAATTTCATTACATTATATCGCACTAAATATATTCATGAATAATAAATTAAAATTTAATATTACATCGGTATTTGGAAGGAACATGTATTCTAGGGTGTGTTTATTTGTATAATAAAATAGCTTATTTAAGGAATAAAGGGTGAATATTTTTTGGAAGAGTTCTAAAGATTACAATTAATGGAATGGTTTGAGATGAACATAGGATGAGGTATTGTAGACTATTATTTCACATTACCATATAATGATTTATAGATATTGAATCACACGTTCTAAATTTTTTTTGATCTATAATCCCTTATGATAGAAGTAATGATTTGTTTTTTTTCTATATATATTATGATCAACAAGTTCATCAAGGATAAAAAACTCACTTTCATTTCATGTATTAATAAATAATGTGAAAATAAATTAAACCACAACCAAAGGGTTATATTATAAGGACCATGCCCTATTACATCACGTAGTCGTTAATTTATGTGAAGAATTCACTTCCATTCACAATGAAGATCTTTTAAATATTAGAGTTCTACGAATTGGGATATAAAAAACACATAATATTACACATCTATATAGTTAAGATACCCAAAAAATATCCATTTATTCTAAAATAAAAATCTTTTCAAATAAAAAATTTTTTCATTTAAAAACATTCATAACATTTAACATGCCTTCCTTCATTGTGTCATTAATCCTTATAATAGTTGAAAATAATCTGAAAACAAGGGATTAACACATAAATCAAAGTATGGTATATAAAAACATATAGAAAATATTAGTCCATGAAGGCACGTAACATATGAAATAATTTTCACAAAAGAATACTTTTCCCCCATATAAAAATACATTGTGAAACTGGAGATTTTGATGAGATTTAAAAAAAATCATATAGAAAATAAGTAGAACCATAAATGTATCATGGGGAATTACTTACTTAGTTTTTTAACCATCATGGAAACCTTATGATGTGTAACACTCTGGTCGACCATACAATGGTACCCTTCCAGCTACCTTATAGTGTAACCATCAGAGCTAAAAATGGAGTAACCATATGACCAAAGGATAGCATACATATATTTAATTTTTTAGTGGGAGATATAGGTCCCACAAATCATCATAAAAATTTCCATAAAATATAATATAATAATCGAATAATAATACTTGCAATAAAACATTAACATTGAAATTTTTTAAAGTATAATTTTAAAAGATGATTTTAAAATTAAATCCCTTTAAAAATCCCATATAATAGATATGAGATTTAATTGAGTATATGTAATATGTATATAAACATTAAAAACACATAATTAAACTTAAAATAAAAAAAATTCTTCACTTAAAAACTTTTAATACCACATAATTGAGGAATAACAAGGTTAACCCAAAGAATGGAAATTTGGATAAGAATTCCCTTACATCGGGTTTTCCTTAGATCAAACAAGATTAAACCTCCTATATATTGGTTAAAAAAGTTTTATTTGTGATATAGTGAATCGTTATCATTTTTATAAAACCATATATGATCATATTATAACATTGTCTTACCCTTTAGTTATTAGTATTTTGATCCTTCAATTGTTTTGAGTGAATTATTTACATAATTGCCATAGTTGGTTGGTATTTTATTTTCTTGTCTTATTGAAATGAAAATATTAGTCAAGATAAATTATATTAAAATCAGTTTGAGAAAATTGAATTATAGGTTAAATATTTTTTATCATATTTCATGACGATTCATTAGATAAAACATTAACAATATTTGATTATATCATTTTTAGTGGTTCCTTGATATTCATGAATTGGTTTCAATATATAAATTAATGTTATCAATATAAATTCATTTCAAAATATGAAAATGGTTAAATCATAGAAATTAAATTACTTTTCAACAATTGAAATGATTTTATGATTATATTTAAAGGATGTAATGGATATTGAAAGAACAACATCCATGATTTTGGTATAAGACACATCATGAATAGTGTTTTATATTTTTATTTTTAGATAAGAGGAAAATGAGGTGAAGAAAGACGATGAGTATTTTATATGATTGTCACAACATATAGAATATTTAATATTTATGAAATTGAAAAACCTCATATAAAATGTAATGGGAATAGATTATAATAAAAGAATACAATTGAAATGAAAACACATGAAAATGAGAGAGGATTATTACCATTTGATTTATTCTATTTGAGATCTTACTTAGGCCTTTTGATATGGACTTTTGATTAGACCAGCTTTTCGTGGACGTGGGGAAGTTTTATAGGGATGGGATATGGATGAACATAGACAATGCCCATTTTATAGAGGTTTGAGAGGAAGATGAAAATGAGGGTGTTATTTATAGTAGAGGATATGATGGATTTTACAATATTTCAACTATTATTTTATTATTTTTGTCCATGATTATGAAAATTATTCATTAATGTGATAAAAATATTTATGAAATCTTGTGAATTTGAATAATTTTGTCTTATATCATCCTTGGATCAACTATGATGTAGTAAAATAAGTATTTAGTGCTTATCGTAATTTATTATACATTACAAATCATAAATAATTCATGAATTGAAGAAAATTATAAAAAATTAACCTTAACCATTTATTGGTGTATAGAATTAAAAAATGTAATAAATTTTTTGAGAATAATTTCCAAAAAATTATTAATTTAATTTTTAAATAAAATCATAATTTATTCAGAAATCAAAATTTTATATCTACAACTCATTTTTAACACCATGAAAAATTAATCAAAAACTAATTATCGTAAAACCTTATGTAAATAAAATAATAACATTCTTTACTATTTATAAAGGTCATATTACTATTCATATCACTATTCATATGGTTGTGATACGATTCAGAAAAATACAAGTTGGTTCAATAAGACATCAAATAACATATTGATCACTATGGTATTTGATTATTTTTCGAAATTCAAATATTAAAACATGAATAATGATGCATAATGATTAGTTATAAATAAATTCATATAACAATGTTTCATGTATTTCAATTTATTTTTAAAACCATGTGGTGTTATAATCTCCCCACCATATAGAAATTGTGTTCTCATAATTTTATTTACTTATTAAACAAGTGAGGGTGAAATTCCATTATAAAATTTTCAGATTCCCATGATTCTTCTTCAACCATGGGATTTCTGCATAATAACATTACCTCATGGATTACCTTATTCTAAAATACATTTTATCATCTTTCAAAAATATGAAAAGGTTTATCTTCACAAGAATGTTTCTCCTCCAACATAACTTTTTTTGGGCTCCAAAACATGAGATGAATATGGCACGTACTTTCTCAACCTAGAAACATGTAAATCATTGAGTAACTGAGATTAACTCAGAGGAAAATCTAAATTGTAGGTGATTGGTCCATATTTATATAGGATTTCATAAGGTCCAATTAACTTTATACTTAACCTTCCCTTCAACCAAAATGAATAACACTTTTCTATGGTGAGATTCAAAGGAAAACATGATGTCCTACCACAAATGAAAAGACATTACTCCTATTTATTTTCATATATTTTCTATCTTCTCTAAGATAACCCCTTGTGCTACTAGACAATATTAAATTTCTAATCCACTTCAGCTACTAAATATGGTCCCACCAACATCCTTTAACTGGCTTTGTCCCAAAGAGCTGGAGTTTGACACCACTTCCCATAAAATTCATCAAATGTCTCCATATGTGTAGTTAAAGGAAAAAAATTATTATATAAAAACTTAAATTAATAAACAATTTGATTCCTACTTCCATGTTTTCCCATTGAATAATGTCAATGAATTTACTCATATGTCTGAGTCATTTGTTAGGACTTCCCATCAGATTGTGTATGAAATGTTTTTCTAAAATTTACTTCGATTCTAAAAAACTACTAATGAACCTTCCGAAAGTATGATGTAACCCTTTGATCCCATTCAGATATAATAGAATGAGGAACACCATGTAACCCTACAATATCCATGAGGTACATTTCAGAAAGTTGATCCAAAGACTTAGTATCTTGAACGAGAAGGAAATGTGCATATTTAGTCAGCAGATCAACAATCACCCGAATAACATTTACAACTCTAGATGTCTGTGTTAGTATCACCAGGTTATATATGGAAACATATTACCATTTCTAATATATCGTTGGTAAAGTATAACACATCCCCTTTTGTAATATCATATCTTCTTTAACCTATTGAGATGTAAAACATTTTATGATAATTATACAATATATATTTTCATTCCGCCATAGTAGTAGTACTCCAGATAGTCTATGTACATCACAGTAATACCGGGATGATCTAAAAATTGAAAACTATGAGTTTCACATAATGGACCATTCTTTAACTAGGAATCCGAAGCCACACACAACCTTTTTGCAAATTAAAAAACTCCATCTTAATCAAGGTCAAATTCTTGAAACATAACCATTTTTTTAATTCTACCTTTTTCCACATCTCATGGTCTTCATTCTGAACTTTATCAATATAGTGTAATAATGATTACTGTACTGAAAACTAACACAAAATCGACATATTTCATACACTAACAACTTCAATGCCAAAATTCATCATATTATTAATAAGGGGATCATGTTCCAAACATATCATTGATAATGAAGTGTGATGTATTAGAGTCATGGAATCCACCAATTTTTTTCATTTATTGGATGGTGATTTATTATGGAATAATAATATTTTATCAATTCATGCTATATTCTCTAAATCATGATAAATTAATTATGAGTGAATATATAATTCAAACATTTATGGGAAATATATATTTTACATATGGATTAGTATAAATGATGCCTCTAAATTTTCAATGAAAAAAACCAATACTGCAAATTCATAATCAGGTGAGGGGTAATTTAACTCATGAAATATTAGTTTCCTTGAAAACTAAGAAACTACATGATCATTATGCATCAAAACAAAACCGTGTTCCATCAACGAAGAATTACTATAGATGAAAATCATTCTATTTTGGAAAGGCATGCCGAACACTAGAGCATTCACAAATATCTTTATCATTACCTAAAAAACCCACATTCTTATATTAAAATGAAATTTACCCCTTTTCATCATAATGTAGATAGTGGGTTAAATAATAAGGTAATTTATTAACAAAATGACGATAATAACCTACAAATCTATAAAAACTGCAAATCGTTGTTACATTTTTAGGTCTTAATAATTAATCAATCATTTTTTTGGTAGGATAAACTGTTATTCCATCATTAGTTAAAATGTTCCTATGAAAAGAAATCGGTTGCATCCAAAAACCACACATTATGAATTTTCCACACTGTTTATTTTCCTTTATGGTTCTTATTAAAACCCATATTTTTTTTCATGCACTTCATTAAAGATATAAATTTTTTGAATATCATTAATAAAAACATTCACACACACATCCGAAAACTCATGAAATGTTCTATTCATGGGATACACGAATATAGCAAGTAAATTTGTTAACCCATATAGAATAACATCAAGTTCATCATTCCCATATCTAGTATGAAAAGATGTTTCAGCATTTCATCCTCTTCATCTTTCAGATAAGGGTATCTAGATCTCTATTCAATCATGGAAAAGTACCGACCTACTGAGTGATGACCAGTCAGGTAATTAATATGAAGAAAATGATACATTTTTAATAGGGATGTTACTCAAAGAACTATAATCAAAACAGAGTCTCATGGAACCATCATTCATTATAATTAAAAAAAACATGAGGGCCACATTGTGATAAAGTTGGATGACTGAATCCTTCACCAAGAAACTTCAATAACTGATTTTTAAATTCAATAAGTTCAATTTAAGACATTCGATATGGGGTTTTGAAATTATCTTAGTATTTTCAACTATGTCATTTGTGAAATGGAATTCGCAATTAGGAATGGCACTTATTAAACATAATGAAAAACATAAAGGCATTCATTAACAACTAGGATAACATTAATCTATGTAGTTCCCTTGATTTCAACATTATATGAACGTTAAATTTCATTTAAATCTTTCAATAGTTTCTCATATTCTTGATGTATTATCAATTTTATGGGTTTTTTCTTATTTAAAAACTAGAACCACTTTTGAAAAATAACTTCTTTAACACTATAGTGAATCATATCATGATAAATATAAAGCTAATCCATTACTATAATGACATCAAAACCTACTAAGGAAAAACACAAGGTCTGTAGGTAATGTCGTTCCACAGACCATAATAGAAAGATTCTTATAATTTATCATTTCTATAGTATTTCACCCAAGTGTTTTAACATTATAATATGGTCTGATGTTTCATTTCTATAATAGAAATTTTCAATTTAATAGATAATATTTAAAAATAAAGGAATATATAAACCCCATATCAAATTTTACTTTAGAAAACATTGAGTAAACAAACAAGGTAAATAATAAAATTTCGTTGGGTGGCCTTCCATCTGTTAACATATTTGAAAAGGTGCCCAATACACCATTCTTCTTATAGTATAGATTATTTTCATCATTCAGATCTCACTTTGGGGAGACATTTTCATAATGACTCATCTCACTACATTTGAAACACTTTATACTTTTAATATCAGGATTAGTTTTATGATAATTTTCATTACAATTATAGGACATATGTCCAAAGATAAAACACTGAAAAGTCATCCCACTTTAGGTAAGTCATTCCACAGGGTATTTTATTCCACACATTTCACAAAGTAGAAACTGGACTTTCACACCATCAAATTCATTTGATTGATTATTAGCTATTATTTTCCATATGGACTTCTTCTTATCCTTATTTTCAAAGTACACATGATCACCAGAAGACTCTATCTAAACCCTCTCATCCCATTGAAAAATTTTCTCATAAATTTTAAATTCATAGGAGGCCAATTCCCTTTCGATTCATTGGCATTAATCCTTAGTAAAAGTAGTTGATTTTTCTATGAAGATCCATAATACGATTTTAGGCATACCTCCACTATCGACCGATGTTTTCTTCCTACACATCCACTTAATCATTATATTTTTCTAATAAATTCAAGTAATTGATTATATATCCCATGTATCACCACCTTTGGAAAATATTTTTCAATGAAAGGACTTTGTGTTTCATCCCAGTATAAATCATCAATCCCCCTTTTATCCCGGATATTTTGGACTATTTACCACCACTAATTAGATTAACATTCAAAATGATAAATGGATGGACATTCCTATTGATTATCTGAACATTCCATAAAATTAAATATCTTTTCAAAGGCTTTAATCCATTTTTTCTACTATTGGGTTAGAAGATCCAATAATAATGGGAGTATGTTGCCTCATAAAATGTTCCACTATCATCATGTATATTTTTTATAGCTTTGGTATTCAACTTGAATGGATTCCACACCCATTTATTTCCAATGTCAGCTAATCCATTATTGTCAAAAATGTCTATATTCCAATCTCTGTCATTCCGAGCAGCATATTTCAAAGGATATCATTCTGTTGGTTCTATTCCATTTCATCTTCCATATTTCTTCTTCGGAAACCCATTCTGAACAATCAGAGCATAGTTGAAGTAACATTTTATTCTTTAAATTCTATATAATTTCAAATTTACTATAGTCTCAAAATAATTTATGATATTCTAATAACATCATCATAACCCCTAATGATATCTAAACTATCTTCTAATACCAACTATAATGACACGACCTTATTATATAACATAATATTGAATTATAATCAAGAACAAAATATCTTTGAAATTGAGGATATTTTCATGTTTATAGTTTTAGATAATTGGGATATATCAAATGCATAACATTACATATTTTTAGAGTGAAGACACCCCAACATAAGTATACATTTCCTCAAAAATATAATACTTTTAAAATAAAACATGTTTTATTAGAAAAATCCTTATACATATAACATAGATTACTTATTTGTCATAATCAACATTTTAACTAATGAAAATCATTAAAAACATGGGATTAGAACAAAAATATCATTAAGGGATATAATAAAATGAATTAAATCATTAGTCCATGAATTCTTGTATCGTATGAAATCATTTTCAAAAAGACATACTTGTAACCCATATAAAGTTACAAAGTGATAATTTTGATTTAAATGAGATTAACACAAAACAAGTATTACATAAATAGAACCAAAAAGTTATCATGGGGAATTACATACTTATTTTTGTAACAATAATGTCTATCTTATGATTTGTAACCCTCACCGCTTACATAAAATGTAACCCTCCAAACTACCTTATGGTGTAACTATCACATCTACAAATGGAGAATCTTTATGGTCGAACTCCAACAAAAAAATCTAAGGAATAATATGGAGACATATGTCCAAAAATTCATAATAAAAAATTTCCATCGTCAATAAAATAATCATAAACCACGAATACTTGAATCAAAAATCATATGTAAAACAGATTTTTAAAAGAGGATTTTAAAATAAAATCCCCTTAAAAATAACATATAATTGGAGTGAGGATTAATAGAGTAGATGGAATATGTAGATAGTATGAAAAAATAATAATTAAACATAATATAAATAAAATCATCACACAAACAATTTTAATACCTACTTGTTAATGACGTAGTAGGTTAATCCAATGAATCAAATTTGAGTTAAGAATTCGCTTACCTTAGGTTTGTCTTACTTAAAACTTGATTAAACTAATTGTATAATAGTTTAAAGAGAGTTATTTTTATTTTACCAGAAAATTTTAATATTTATAACACATTATATGATCATTTTATATCCCCACATTACCCTTTAGTTATTATTATTTTGTGCCATCCATTGTTTGAGGTGCATTCATTACATGATTTGCATAATAGGGTTGTATTCTATTTTCTTGTCGTAGAGAAATGAAATTATTGAATTAGAATAAAATAGTATTCATATTTTTCTAGAATATATAATTATACTTTAAATAAATTTTTTATCTTATATGAGGATTATCCATTAGATAAAACATTTATGATATTTTTTTAGATTATTTTTAGCTGTTCCTTAGTAATCATTAAATTGTTTCATTATATAAATTTATGTTATCAATATATGTTCTTTACCAAATATAAAATAGGTCACATCATGAAAATTACATTCTATTTCAACCATGAAATGGGTATTATGATTACATTTGATTTAATTGATGGAAATTGAAAACAAATTGTCTACGATTTTCGTAAACGACACATCACAAATGATGTTTTTCCTTTTTTATTTTTTGAATAAGAGGTATCGGAGGGGAAAAAATACTTAGAATTATTTAAATGAACAAGTTAATATATAAAATATATAATATTCTAGATATTTAATACCTCTTATATATTTGGAGTTAATGTGTGTATATGAAACGAAGTTAATTGAAATAAAAACCGATGAAAAATAGAGCGGATTCTTATTTCTTGTTCTCTTTTCCATGAGATTTTCATTATGGCCTTTGGTTATGGCCATTATGTGGGACAATAAGTTACATCCTATGTAAATAAATAATTATTCATTTTCATATATATTAATATTTTTGAATTAAATATTCATAAATTTTACTTAAAATGGTTTTCTATGTTCGATAGCGTACCTAATACAGAATAATAAGTTTCTTTTAAATCTTACGTTGCACACTAATAATATAATATTATTATTTTAAATGGTAGTTAACGCCTAGTTATTGTATTGGTGTGAATGAAAAAAACTAACTACAATATGATTATACATGTTTGTTAAATGTATTTACATTTATCCAAACAAAATTAGAGGCTTAAAATGGGAATGAATCAAATTTTTTTAAAAAAAATTACATTAAAAGGTCGATTTACTCTCTTTTAATGGAGAACCTTAATTAAATATAGTTTTTGTGAAATTTATATATTTTATTTGACCAAATTAAATTATTATTTATAATGGGGACAACAAAATTTACATTGGATAATTTTTTGGTATTTTTTATATAACATTCAATTTTAAATGAATAGTGGAAATACTATATTTTAATTAAAAAATGTGTTTTAATATAATTTATTTATATGGTAACATTATATTTTTAATTGGTTTTAATGACCAATTAGAATATATTTTTACCATTTAATCCATTTTTTAATGGAATTAATTTCACATTGAAATTGGACATAAACAAGTATCAATCTATTGATAGTTATTGTTTCTTAAAAACACGCTATTTGTTTTGATAACGGGAATAAATTTTAAATTAAATATTTCAAATTATATGTTTATAATTTGATAAAATAGACATCCGTTTTTAATTTGGAATATCAAATATTGTTTAAGCTGATTTTTTTTGTATTTTTCTGATAAACATCAATTTTTTATGACTGTTGAAACCACTTAGTAGTAGTTAAAAAAACTGAATTTTTCATTTAAATAAAATTTTACCACTTATTTGAATTGAATTTAGAAAAATAATCATACATTATTCTTATTAGTATGTAAAATGTGGTTCAATAAGATGAAAATAATTTTTGGTGAATAGTATGTTTTGAATTTCATTTACCGATGTTAAAGTTAAGAAGTGTAATTCAAGGTAAAAATAATATTATAATAATTAAAAATTAATGTTACAGTTGTCCTAACATTAATGGATTTTTAATGGAAGACAATGGGAGTCCTTGGGTCAATTTTTGGACCCCATGGATGCACTTAAGAATGATAATGTCACTTTATTTAAATTAACTTAAAGTAATGTCAAACATTACATAATCAAATATCTCTTTGTAAATTAATTTTTACATGGTGTTATATAAGTTATAATATTGAATATAAATATTTATTGGATAGATAATACTATTTCCTACATCAATTTATTTCATTATAATTTTTAGACATCGAATAAATTAAATTATTTATGTCACAATAATGATGCAGTGTTTACTCATTAATAAATAATTTAAATAAATAAGATTATCAATATTAAAATAACATTCAAAACCTATACAATTCTTATTGGATGATTTTATTTATATATTGAGTCATATAGTCTTCTACCTTAAATTTTTTAGACCCTTAGAAACCAAATATCATTATATAATATAATAATAGTATCACACTTTCCTAAAGAGCCCTCCTCCCCGTTATTAAAATCCCGATATTCTAAACAATTCTTAATAACTCTCAATCCTTTGGGCTTGTTAAAACTCTTCCCAATTAATCTTTGTACATACCCCTCCTCCTCCTAGAAACCTTATCTTAGGAATAAGTGACTTCAAGGAACCCTTTGGGTTCATACCAAAGGGAGTTATCCAAATTAAAGGTAATCGTTTCCCTTAAATTCTTTTATTTTATTTTACTTCTCCAACCCATAAAATAGTTTTATTATTTTATTTGATAACAAAACATGTATCCTAGATATACTATACTGTTTTTATTAGATTTATTTGCACTAAACTTACACAAACATCGATCTAATGGGTGAAGAACATACTATTTCTGTGTATGGGAAACTAACGCCTCATGAAACGATCATTGTCCTATTATCTCCTACCGCCTATCATGGTGGCAGTTAAGATTAATCTATATTTATATATGATATATATTATGTTTATGTTTTCTATATGATTCTATATTTTTCTTTTATAGCATACTATTATGGTTTTCATTATGGATTAACACGATAATCTCAGTTGAGGAAGTGCGGTCTACTGCCCCCTCAATGTGATATGACTCGTTCATTCCATCTGTGGTATGTATAAAGGATGGAGTTAATGATATTATATATGATACTATACTATATTTATAATATACCTATGTATCATTATGTTTTAATTCCAATAAAATAAGAAATATAAATGAAAGTAGTGTTCACGCATATAGACGGCTTACCATCTACATGAACGATGAATTCCATTTACTAAATCCAAATTATATGTACTATTAAATATATATATATATATATGTACTGGATATATATATGATATATATGATATATAAATAGTTAATATCATTTTGGATATAATGGATTATTGACCACATGGAAAACTTATAAATACTAGGTGTTCATTATTGACTCAAGTACCAAATATTGAAAAAACAAATGTTATTAACATAAATGATTACATAATGTTTATAACATGGCAATAAGAGACATAAAAGTAATTAAAACTTGGAAAAGGTTCTTAATAATGTAGATATTAACTATAGTTTATTATTCAGTATATTAAAGAACGATCGAGTCAAGTCGGACACGAGGTAAGGGACTTCGTCTCATCTCCTTTCATTGAGGCATATATTTTTACTTATACACGACATTCTTTTATTCATTGTATAATTACCATTGACTTTTTATGTAATTCTATGGGAATATTTTACTACGAGTATTTTTACTAAATGACAAAAAATATTTTTTCTTTTTAACATAAGCGGTGACAACGACCATTCCGTCACCGCATGTATTATTTGATATTTTGCTTCCTTAAGAAACCATAATGCTTTTAAATGGATGATATATATCTTATATTATTTTACATATTTTTTATATTGAAATTAGTTTTGATAATGGTTTTGATACGTTAATATATTGAAATGTTATATAGTTATTTCAATGTGGAAATGATATATTTCCTTTAAGATTATGTTATGTGTTATGATAATTTTATGGTTCATGGGAATTATATATGTATATGGGTGGTTCTGTGATAAACCTTGGGTGGGTGATCCCGAGATAGCTCTCTAGTGCATTTGGTAACGTGACTGATGTAAACGTTAATGTTTCTCCAAATATATTTTTCGAGTATATTGTGATGGGTATTCCAATGTAATGCCCTATGTAGCCGTGATAGCTACAATGTATGTATGATATAGATTCCGCAAGTTACCTTTATGATCTTTTCTTTCTATGCGTTATTGATATATCTTCTGATTTCATGAGGTAAGTAAAAGAGTTTATGTTTGTTATGTATTTATGAACTACTGTTTTCGTTCTTTGTTTTACAACCCTTACTGAGCTTTTTATGCTCATCCCATGTTTTAAAATGTTTTACCAGGACTTAAAGATATATAAGGGCAAGGATGGGATCATGGAAAAGTCATGTTGTCTTTAGTATGGAACTCGACATGTTTTTAAGTGTTTTTATTTTATGAAAAAATGGAAACTGATTATAAGTATATACTTTGTAAACATTTGAGATGTAATAGTTGTGTCCTAATTCTCTAAAACTCTAATCCTGAAAAGATCCTCAGTGTGAATTTTTCATTTAATACAATATTATGTAATTTTTTAAGGTCTAGTCCTTATAGTTGGTAATATAGGTCGGTTTAGAAAACATAAGGAGTAAGGGTATTGTTGAATTAATATCCATAAAGTGATTTTTGTTAATATTGAAATAATATAGCATTTACAAATTACCATGTTGATTCCCCTAAGATATTTCTGTGTTAAGTATGGTTTTCCATAGAGGAAAAATTTAATCTATATTGGGACGACATCACGAGGAAGACAACCTTCCAAATCTGCAACCTCAGATGGTTGGAATCAGAAATGAAATAGTTTGTTATAGTGATGGCACAGTTGACTCAGGCTATAAATGGTGCTGGTATCCATACATGATATTAGCCAGATCAACCACAAAGGACCATGTTAGTAGTAAAGCATTTCATGAGGCTACATCCCCCATAATTCATAGGATTATCTGATCCTGTTCTAGAAAATGGGAGGATAAAATCATGGGAGAAAATTCATAATTTCATGGGGTGTTCAGAACATCAAAAGGTTAGTCTTGTTGTTTACCATTTTGATTGTTAAGTTGATTAGTGGTGGTCGATGGTGAAAAATATCAGGTATATTGAGGAGAATGATGATCTTTACTAGGTTGAATTCAAATTTATGATTCTTGAGAAATATTTTCATAAGGTGGTTTGTATTAGGATGGAAAAACAATTCTTGGAATAGAGGTAGGAGAATGACTCAGTGGCTTCTTCTGATGAAAACTTCACTTGACTGGAAAGGTATGATACAAATTTCATAAGAGATATTGATTGTAAAATCAAAAGATTTTACTCATCATTAAAGCTAATGTATCGAAGGGAATTAGCTTCATATGAGTTAAAAATATATAAAAAACATGTTCATTGTGACGATAAGGTGGAAATGGAGTTTGCCGATGATCAGGTGTTATTTGGAAAACAACAGAATAAGAGGTCGAGGTGGAAGACAAAAGGGAAGAACTCATCAAAAAATTTCTGATGGTATGAAACATAAGTTTAAAGTTGGTGAACATTGTGCTAAAAATCAAGTTGGGGAATGTCTTTTGAATTCTGGTAAGTGCTATCGATGTGGTAAAATGGGGCATGAGGATTATAATTGCACTAAAAATATCAGGTTAGTGGTAAGGACAAATATTTTTATAGTTAGTAAAATGTGTTTTGTGTAATTAAATGGGTCATTATGCAAATGTGTGTCCAACAAAGAACTAAACTAAATGAAAGTATCTGGACTACAAGCAGAAAGGGGTGGTGAAATCCTTCACAACTACTTCAGTAGATGTTGGTCCATCAAATGATGTAGTATCATGTATATAGTTTTTTTAGATTATACCAATGTGTTGATTGATTTAGGGACTAAAAACTCTTTCCTTTAAAATATTTTATCTAGTAAATTTGTATTTCTATCTCAAGATATGAATATATAACCTATGGTAAAAACACTGGGAGTAAATGTTGAGACAAAAATAAAACATAAGAATATTTTTGTCCTTGTGTGCCTAAAGAATCAACCTGAAACATTATTGTTTTCCCTATAGTATAGTTTGATGTTTTTATGTATGCATTGGCTTTCTGTTTATCATGATATGATTGACTGCAGAGCTATATAATATTCTTTTCAGAATGATTATCAGTCTGTTTACAAGAATGAACCCTTTATTTTGATAAAATATCTGGAAGATGAGAAACTAGTAAAATATGGAAATGAATGTTACATTTCACATATTTTTGAAAAAAATGGAACTGTTCAGATTCATGATGTGCTAGTGGAAAATGCGTACATTGCAGTTTTTCCAAATGAGTTGTATGGTATTATACCGGACTGGGAAGTTGAATTTACTATTTACATAGTTACTAAGGCTAAGCCAATTTGAAAACCCCCTTATCAAATGGCTCAAATTGAACTTTTAGTGTTAATGAAGCAACTTATAGGAGTTATTATATAAAGGTTTCATTCGACCTAGAACATCCCCATGAGATGCTCTTCTCTTGTTTGTTAAAAAGAAAGATGGTTCAATGAGACTTTTCCATGGTTATAGATCATTTAATAAAATCAATGTTAAGAACAAGTATCATTTTCTCATATCGATGATTTGTTTGATCCACACCAGGGAACATAGAAGATTTTGAAGATTGACTTGAGATCAGGGTACCATCTGTTAGAAGTGAAAGAAGCAGGCATTCCAAAGACCACGTTTCATACTAGAAATGGCCATTATGAATTTGTAGTTATGACTTTTGGTTTAACCAATGCACCTAATGTATCCATGGATCATATGAATAATATTTTCTATGTGTTCATAGAGAGGATTATGGTTGTTCTCATTGATGATATTTTGGTTTATTCCAAACGTAAAGAGGAACATGAAAGTCATTTGTGTTTGGTCTTGAAAACCTTAAAATAAAAGAAACTATTTGGAGAATTCAGAAATTGTGAGATTTGGTGGAAAAATTTCCTTCCTTGTTCACATTGTTTCATAAAATGGAATAACATTTGATTCTTCAAAAAAAAGTTGTTGAATAATGTCCAAGACCCACAAATATAACCGATATTTGTAGTTTTCTTGGTTTGGAAGGTTATTACCTCAGGTTTGATGTAAATTTTGCATCAGTATCTAGTCCAATGATTATGTTAACTCGGAAAGGTGTTATGTTCATCTGGACAAAAGAATGTGATTATTATTTTTAGTAATTGAAAATAAGATTTGTTTTCTAATCTTGAATGATCATTTAATTTCTTATGCTTCACGTCAGTTGAAACCACATGTGTTAAATTACACTACACATGATTTGGAATTATCTGTAGTTGTTCTGCCTTTAAAAATTTGGATTCATCATTTGTATGGAGTAAAACACGAAATATATACAAACCAAAAAAGATTAAAGTATATATTCACTCATAATGAATTAAACATGTGAAAAAGGAGATGGATGGAATTAATGAAGGATTATGATTGCATGATCTGTTACCATCTGGGAAAAGCAAATAAAGTGGCTGATACTTTGAGTTGAAAAAGTAATGCTTCATTAACCATGTCACATTTGGAATAAGATCCTTTAGTTTTTATTTGATGAAATTTGGCATAGAAGGTGTTGGTGTAGAAAATTTTTATGTTTTGTATCAAGTGTCAGTGAGATCATATCTATTAGATTGAATTATTCAAGAACCGAAGGAATATAGTGAGTTATAGAAATACGTAGAGTTGGTTCAAAAGGGTATGTTTTTTATTTTAATAATTATAATTATTGTATTTTTTGATTTGTAAAGATATTTTGTGTGCCTTATGATTTACAGTTGAAGAATGGGTTTTTATGTGATTCTAATAGTTTCACATTTTTAGTTCATCCTGGAAGTACTATGATATAAAATGATCATTATGAGTATTACTAGTGGGATGGAATGAAAATAGATATTGGTAATCTTACTGTGAAGTGTTTTATTTGTCAATAGGATACAGTAGTGTGGTAGTTACCGAAAGGGATTCCTAATCCTTTACCGGCACCAGAGTAGAAATGTGAAAATATATCCATGGTCTTTGTTATGGGATTTCCGAATATATCTTGATGTAATAATGAAATCATGGTTATTGTTGATTGGTTGACTAAATCTGTCTATTTCCTTCCAATTCGAGATGCTTTGTCTCGATATCAACTTTCTCGATTCTATATTAATAAGATAGTTAGTTTTCATGGAGTTCCAATCCCCATTATTTACGATCGTGATCCTTGGTTTTATTCTAACTTTTAGAAAGCTCTTCAAAATTCGTTGGGTACTGAATTATATTTTAGTACATTTGTTCATCCTTAATCAGATTGGAAATCAGAACGAACAATTCATACCCTGTAGGATATGCTATGTGCTAGTTCACTAGATTACCAGGGATGTTGAGACTAACATATTTCATTGGTTGAATTATTATATGATAACAATTTTCATTCCATTATACAGATAGATCCATTTAAAGAATAATATGGAAAGAGGTGTTAAACTCCATCTTTTTCAGTTAATGTATGTTAAAGTAAGCTGATGGGACCAGAATTGGTAGAAGAGATGGCAGAAAAAGTTCAGCTGATTTAGAAGCACATGAAAACAGTGCAGAGTCGACATAAAAGTTATGTAGATATCAGGAGGAAGGATATCTGTTTTGAGGTAGGTGATCTTGTCATTCTCAAAGTTTCTCCATTGAAATGTGTGATGAATTTTGTTATGAAGGGAGTGTTGAGTTTGAGGATCATTAGACCTTTTTAAATCTTGAATAACATTGGATTAGTTGCATACATAGTGGTTTTACCCTCAATTTTATCCGATGTAAACAATGTTTTTCATGTTTCGATGTTGAGAATAAATATGCCAGATCCATCTCAGGTTTTGAGCCCATAGGTAGTTCTGTTATAAGAGTTTATCACTTATGAGGAAGAACCAGTCCAGATTCTTGATCATAGAGAGAAAGTGTTGTGGAATAATGTAATTCACCAGGGAATGGTTTTATGGAAAAAACCATATGGTTGAAGAGGCTATGTGAGAATATTAAAATGCTACGAGGGATAAATACACCCAATTATTCGATATGTGAATAATAATTGCAAGGACACAATTTAAAAAATGGGGTAAGGATGTAACATCCCAGGTAAATAAAGAATAATACATTTTCACATATATTAATATTTGTGAATTATATATTAATTAATTTCACTTTATATGGGTTTCTATTTTCGATAGTGTATCCGATAAGGAACAACCAGATTCTTTGAAATATTATGTTGCACACTAACTATATAATATTAATATTTTAAATTGTAGTTAAATCCTAGCCTTTTTATTGGTGAGAATAAACAAAACTAACTATAATATTATTATACATGTTTTTTAAATGTATTTACATTTATCCAATAAAATTTAGAGGCTGAAAATTTGAATGAATATAATTTTAAGCATAATTTATATTAAAAGGTCAATTTACCTCCTTTTAATAGAGAACCCAATTAAAATATATTTTTGGTCACTTTTATATGTTCTATATGAACAAATAAAATCCTTTTTTAGAATCGAGATACCAAAATTTACATTGGGTAATTTTTTTGTATTTTTTTCATAAAAATAAATTTTTATTGAATATTGAAAATACTGTATTTTAATTCAAAACTGCATTTTAATATAATTTATTTATATGGTTTGATTTTATTTTTAATTTGTTTCAAAATTTAATTAAAAAATATTTTTACCATTTAATCCAATTTTTTTATTGGAATTAATTTTACTTTGAAATTGGACATAAACAAGTATCAATCTTTTGATAAGTATAGTTTCTAAAAAACATACTATTTGTTTTGATAATAAGAATTAATTTTAAATTAATTAAATCCACTTATATTTTTTGAATTTGGTAAAATATAAATCATTTTTTAATTTAGAATATCAAATAATGCTTAGGCTGAATTTTTGGTATTTTTTTGAAAAAAAATCAATTTTTTTAATAGTGAAACAACATATTAGTAGTTAAAAAAAACATTTTTATTTAAATGAAATTTTACCACTTCTATAAATTGAATTTAGAAAATACATCATACATGGTTTTTATTAGTAAGTAAAATTAGGTTTAATAAGGAGAAAATAATTTAAGATGAATAGTAAATTTTTTCAATTATTTACCGTGGTTAAAGGTAAATAGGGCAATTCAAGGTAAAAAAAATTATTATAATGATTCAAAATTATCTTACAACTTTTTCTAACCTTATTGGATGAGTAATGGCCGACCATGGGAATCCATGTGTCGATTTTGGGACCCCATTGAGCCCCTTATGAATGATAATGAAAAATTATTTTAGTTAACTTAATGTAATTGAAAAAATGACATAATCAAAAACCTATTGGTAAAATAATTTTTACAAGGTGTTACATAAGTTATATTTTCGACTATAAATATTCATTGGAAATATAGAAATATTTCATACATCAAGGTATTTTTTTAATTTTTAGACATCAAATAAATCAAAATATTTATAACACAATAATGATGCAGTGTTTACCTCATTAATAAATGATTTAAATAATTAAGATAATAAATAATGAAATACGATCCAAAACCTTTCCAATTCATATTGGATGAATTTATTTCGACCATGAGCCTTCTTATATTCTACCTTAATGAGTTTTGGACCCTTAGAAACCGAACATCATTATATAATAAAATATTATTATCACACATTCTTAAAGAGCCCCTCCTCCAACATATAAAAATACCTCACTTCTAACTAATTCCTCACTCCTATCAAGAAATTTGTCTCATCCAAACTCATACCAATTAAGCTCCATTCCTCAATCTCCTCCTTATAGAATCCATACCTTTGGTAGAAGGAACTTCAAGAAACAATTTTGGTTCATACCAATGGGAGTTACCCAAATTAAAGGTAACAATTTCTCTTAAATTATTTTGATTTATTTTACTTCACCAACCCCAAAACTCTTTCATTCCTTTATATTATAACAAAACAAGTATTCTCAATATAATTGGACGTTTTTATGAGATGGATTCAAACTACACTTACACACACCTCCATCTAATGGGTGAATAACATACTGTTTCTATGGATGGCAAACTAACTTCTCACAAAACGATGATTGTTTGATTATTTCCTACATTCTATAATGGTGGCCATTAATATTACACTATATTTATATTTTATATAAATTATGTTTATATTTTTTTATTCTTCTGTATTTTCTTTTATAGAATACCTTTATGGTTTCTATTATAGGTAAACGCGATAATTTCATATAAGGAAGTGCAGACTATAGCCCTATCAATGTGATATGACTCGTTCATAACATATGTGGTATGTATAATGGATGGAGTTAATGATATTATATGTGATATTATTCTAGATGTATAATAAACCTATGTATCATTATGTTTTTATTCCATTAAAATAATAAAAATAAATGAAAGTAGCGTTAATGAATACGTATGACTTACCGTCTCCATGAACAGTGCATTTCATTTCTTACCTCCAAATGATATGTACTATCATATATATATATATATTGGATATATATGATATCTAAATAATGAATATCATTTTGAATGTAATGAACTATTGACCAAATGGACCACCTGTAAATATAAGGTGTTCATTTTTTATTCAAGTAACAAATATCGACAAAAGAACATTATTAACATAAATGATTACATAATGATTATGACATGGTAATAAGTGATTTAAAAGGAATAATAAAAATAAAAAATGTTCTTAAGTAAGTAGAATTTGTCATTAGTTAATTATTTAGGAGATTAAAAAATGATCGAGTCATCTCAGGCACGAGGTAAAGGACATCGTCTCAATCTCTTTTAATTGAGGCATATTTTGTTCTAATACACGACTTTATTTTATACATTCTATTAAAGATTTTTGACTTTTCATTTCATTCAATGGGAATATTTTTCTATGAAGCATATTACTAAATAAAAAAAGAATGTTTCTTTTTAACGTAAGCGGTGACAACGTCCTTTATGTCTCTGCGAGTATTATTTGATCTTTGGATTCCTTAACAAGCAGAAATGTTTTGAAAAGGAAAATAAATACCATATACTATTTTACGTATTTTTTTGTATTTAATTTTTTTTTATAATTGTTTTCATACCCTAATATATTGAAATTTTGTATTGTTATTGCAGAGTGGAAATTTTATCATTCCATTATGCTTATGTTACGTGTTATGATCATGTTATGGTTTATGGGCATTATTTACGTATACTGGTGGTTTTTTATAAACCGTAGTGGGGGAGACTAAGATATCTCTCCAATGCATTGCGTAATGTGATGGAGGTAAACCTGATTGATTCTCCTAAGAGATATAGGGAATTTACTATGACGGGTAATCCAATGTAAATCCCTATGTCGCAATGATAGCTACAATATAAGTATGTTATGGATGCAAAAAGTTACCTTTATGATTAATTATTTATATGTGTTATTCATAAATTTTATGATTTCAGGAGGTATGTAAAAGAATTTATGTTTTTTATGTATTTATGAACTAATTTTTTCATTTTTTGTTTTACAACCCTTACTTATATTTTTATGGTCATTCAATGTTTTGAAATGATTTCAAAGGACATAACGATGAATATGTTCAAGGATGGGATCAAGGAAAGGTCATGTTGTCTAAAACTGGAACTATACATGTTTCTTTTTAAGAGATATTATTTTATGAAAAAATTGAAATTGAGTTGTAGTGTCTACATTGTAATCACTGAAGTTGTTATTGTTATGTCCTAATTCTCTAAAACTCTAATCCTGAAAAGATCATCAATGTGAATTATTATTTTAATTCAACATTATGTAATGTTTTAAGGCCAGGTCCTTATACCATAAGGTCTAGAACATCGGTAAGAGACATATGGAGTGTATTTTTCAGAACATATACAATTCCTGAAGCTTGAGAGTTGTGAGAGAAATAGGGGAATGAGGGTGGAATATATTATGGACGACATGAGGGATTTTACATTATTTTAATAATTATTTTTAAAATTTTCTCCAATACTATTAATATTATTCATTCATCTAATAAAAATAGTAAAAAGATCATGTGAGTAAAAAAAATCGGTCTTTCATCAGCGTTGAATAACCTATGATGCATTAAAACAAGTATTTTTCTTTCATTGTAAATGATTGCATTTTACTATTCATAAAAAATTATAAAATATCAGAACAATCCCAAAAATTCCCCCAATCTTATTTTGGATGAGTAGAATTCCCAAATGAAAAAAATTTTTGGAAGATAATTTTCTAAATATTATAAATTTAATTAAAAAATTATAAATCATTAAAAAAATAACCATTTTAAATCGATAACTAATTTTTAACACTTTAAAATACTAGTGAACATCTCATTATCATAGAACCATAAAAATAAATTAATAACATCATATAATATTAATAAGGTTCATTTTACAAATAATATTAATATTAGTAAGGGTGCGTTACAATTCACCAAGAAATTTTTTTAATCATACTCCAAATAAAATACTGATTAGAACTATAGATGGATTTTTTTTAAAATTCAAATAACTGATGAGGAAAAATTATTTCTAAAGGAATGTTATAAATATCTACTTCAAACAAAGATTCATGCATTTCAATTTATTTTTAAAAACAAGTGGTGTTTCATATATTTTCCTAACGAAACAGAATGAAATAAAGTAAGTATATATTCTCTTGAAATTTCATCAACATTTGGAAAATGGTGTTTAATTAAAACATGTTTATATTATCTTCAAATATTATTATATCAGTGAAATTATTCATTGGCACATTATTTTGAGTATTTTTATCATTATCATTCTTAGGACAAAGTTATATATAACTCGCTATTAGTATTAGGGTGTTATTTTTCTCTTCCATGACATTGTTTTCACGTCCCTCCTATATCCTCCTATGTGTAAACCTAATAATGAGTTACATTGGGTAACATTTTTGAACCGAAAATTCATGTTTTAAATGATGTATTATAATTCATTTTCCTCATTTGGGTTTCTAAGAAAGGACGGTTCAAGTGTTAAACTATTAATGAACGATATGAATTTTGAGGGAGAAATTAATATTAGTGGGGGATGAATGTAACAATAACAAATTTTATGAATTTTTTATTCAATAATTACAATTATTTTATGGCTTTCATTTTATTCTAAACTATGTAAATATTATGCTACACACAACACTAAGTTAATCTTTTAGTATACAGAATACTAAGATTTTATTTTGATACATGGGATACCAGGATTAAATTTTCTTACATGTACTACTAAGATTATATTTTATGACATATAATAACATCTCTCTTAACTGTTCTCATTTACCCTGAAGACAAGTTTTACAGAACAAAAATAGACTATTAATATTGTTATTATAATATTATTATAAATTTCACCATGATGTTTGAATGAAATTTTTAAATAAGAATATTTTATTATAAAAATATGGTTTACACATGAATATAAAATGAATTATTTGGTTAATAATTAATGTTAAATAAGAGTAAGAAAAATTTGAAAATAAAGATATTCTTTTTTTAAATATTTATCTATGTAGATGCAAATTTTATATTAATTAATTAAAAACCCAATTTAGTAAAAATATTATAATTAAATATATATATTATATATTTATTCAACTTTTCAAAAATCACCATATCTGTTTTCTAGATAATAAATAAGAATGAATCAAATTTTAGTCATAAAAAGTTGTGTTTCTCTAAATGGTTGTTTACAACCTTTTAATGGTGGTGTTATTTTAATTTTTTTTAAATTTTATAACTTTTATATTAAACATAAAATTAAATTTTGAATGTGAATCAACAAAATTATAATTATATGATTTTTGGGTATTTTTCAATGATTTTTAATTTTTTGACACCCATTGAAAACTACTAAATTTTAATTAAAAACTGACTATTCATCAATGTAATTTAAAATGATAAAAATGTTATAATTAGTTTTAATGAATAAATAGTTCATTTATAAATCTACTAATAAAATATAATTCATTATAATAAAAATTACATTGAAATTAGATATTAAAGTATTATAAACTTTTGATTATTTTAACATTAATAACCCCGTCTCTCAACCCATATGTGGAAATAATTTTAAATTAATTTATTCTACATATGTCAATTGATTTTGGACAAATGGATTCCATATTTTTAATTTTTAAAATTTTAAATTTATAATAAATGAAACATAAATTTTTATTCATATTAATAGTAAACGCAGTTAAAATTAACCAATGAGATTAAGTGAAAAAAATTACTATGATAATAAATAGTAAACATATGGGAAAAATGACCTGAAAACATGTACAACCCCATTTTGTGGGAAATATTTATATAATTTACCATATTTATAAAATATCATTCATTTTCTGTTTCAAATATTATAAATGATTCCTCCCATTATTGATTACCTTTGTTATTTATAAGAATTCCACTTCTCCTCCACTATAAATATAAGGCCCTGGCCTTAAAACTTACTTAATATTAAATTAAATGAATAATTCAAATTGAGGATCTTTTCAGGTTTAGAGTTTTAGAGAATTAGGACATAACTATTACATCTCAAAAGATTACAAAGTAGACACTTCTACTAATTTTCCATAAAATAAAAACTCTTAAAAAGAAACATGTCTAGTTCCATGTTTTATATAGCATGACATTCCCTTGATCCCATCCTTGACCCTATTCCACATTAAGTCCTGTGAAAAAAATTTAAAAAAAACTTGGGGTGAGCATAAACAGCTCAGTAAGGGATACAAATGAATGAAAGCTGTTAGTTTTTCAAAACAAAAAGTAAACCATGTATACATTATCAAAGTAATACTTTTCACCTTTATGAAGTTGTAAGAAATCTTCACTGAATAAAATATAATTACTTACCCTTTGGTAACCAAAAGGATACCATAAAACCCATATAAAGATCACATAACATATAAATGTAACTTGGGACATAAACATACTTAAATGGAATAACCATATGGCCGACTTCCACACATATCACTTAATGGAATAGCCATATGGCCAACTTCCATACCCAATGCATTGGAGGTTATAACGTAACCACCCATCCTGCTTTTCACGGAACCACCTGTTATATGGTTTAACACATAACCACCCATCAAATGTCCAAGTACCATTATAAAATCATAAGACATAAAACAAAAATAATGGAAAGAAAACATTTCCACACTTTGATCACAATATATCACTTAAATATATTGAAATAAAAAATCCATTATAAAAACAATTTTCAATACCAAAATACATAAAAGAGTATATGGTATTTATTTCATTTTAAAAATATTACAGCTTGTTGAGGAAGCCAAAGACCAAATAATACTCGCGGCGGCGGAAAAGGTCATTGTCACCGCATACGATAAAAGAAACATTACATTCTGTCATTTTGTAAAATGATTCGTAGAAAAAGATTCACTTTGAATGAAATGAAAAGTCAAAGGTGTTTTATACAGCGTATAAAATAAAGTCTTGTATTAGAACAAAATATGCCTCAATGAAAGGAGATTGAGAAGAAGTCCCTTACCTCGGGTCTGACTTGACTCGATCTTTCTTTAATGTCCTGAATAATAAACTTGTGTTAATTTATACTTGCTTAAGAACCTTTTTCAAGTTCATTATTCCTTTTATATCACTTATTACCATGTTTTGATCATTATATAATCATTTACATTTATAACGGTCGTTTTGTCGATATTTGGTACTTGAGTCAAAAGTGAACTTCTTATATTTACAAGTTATTCATGTAGTAAATTATCCATTATCTCAAGAATGATATTCAGGATGTAGATGCCATATATATCATATATATCTAGTATATACATTCATTTATAATATTACATAATCATTTAGAGGTAAGAAATTAAATGCACAGTTCATGGAGACGGTAAGCCGTACGTACGCATGAACTCTACTTTCATTTCTATGTCATATTAATTGAATTAAAACTAAATGCGAGATATGTATATTTCAATTCCAGAATTATATTCATCATTTAGATGTAACATAAATGATATATATCCATTATATATGTGCACTTATAATAGTACATTACATTTGGGGATATGAAATGAAATGCACCGTTCATGGAGACGGTAAGCCATACGCATGCATGAATGCTACTTTCATTTCTATCTCACACTTTAATGGAAAGAAATAATAATTATATAGAGGTATATTATAATTCCAGTATAATATCATTTATAATATCATTAAATCTATCCTTTATACGTACCACATATGGTAATAACGAATCAAATCACTTTGAGGGGGCGGTAGTCTGCACTTCCTAAAATGATGATATCACATTTTCCTATAATGAAAACCATAAAGTTATGCCATAAATAAAAAATAAAAAAGCTTAAGAAAAACATAAACATATTATATATCATATATAAATACAATGACATCTTAATGGCCACCATGAAAGGTGTTAAAAGAAGATTGAACAGTCATCGTTTCGTGAGGCAGAAAATCGCCAACCACAGAAACAGTTTGTTAATTAACCATTAGACAAAGGTGTGTGTAGGTGTAGCTCTAATACCTATCATAACAAAATCCTAGTATATTGAAGATACTGTTTTTCTTACAAAAAAAGGAATAAAATGAGTTTAGGGGGTTGGAGAAGAAAAATAAAACATAAGAACACAATAGAAGACACTACCTTTAAATCGGGTAACTCTTTTTGACTTGAGCTCAAAGGCTTCCTTGGAAAGAATTCTGCCCAATGTCAGGCTTCTAGGAGTAAGAGAGGGATGTGGAGAGACAAAATGGCAGGGGTTGTCCGAGCAAAAGGCTTGATAAGTGTGGGTATGGTGGTAGAGTTGGGGGCCTTTTAGAAGAAGATAGGAGGGGCACTCTTGGAAAGTTATAAAAGTTTACTTTATTATAAAATGGTTTTCAGATTTTAAAGGTCCCACATTGATATAATTAGAGTATTAGGTGATAATGTTTATAAATATTCTCATCCAATAGGTCTTTGACAAGTGTAAGTCTTAGATTTTACATTATCTTTTCATTTTATTTAAATCGTTCATTAATGAGGTAATCATTGCATCATCATGATGTCATAAATAATTTAATTTATATAATTTTTAAACATTATAAAACAAATATCATGATGTTGGAAATCTTTTTTGATTTCTAATGAATATTTATAGTAAAAAATATGACTTTCATAACACCATTTAAATTTTTTTTAGTCAAATAACTCATGTTTGTGACATTTCTATTTTAACATTAAATAAATAGTTATTAATGTCATTTTCCTACCAAAGTGGCTCCATGGGGTCCCCAAGTTGACCCATGGATTTTCTTTTTCGGCCATGACACAACCAATAAAGGTAGGACATGTGTCTAGGTCATTTCATATTATTAAAACATTATTTTTACCTTAAACTACACTAATTACCTCTAATCGTGATTAATAAACTTAAAAGTTACTATTCACAAAAAAATTATTTTAATCCCATGGAACCACATTTTACATCGTAATGGAAACAATGTATGTCAGATTTTCTAAATTCAAAACACAATGGTGGTAAAATTTCATTTAAACAAAAAATCAGTTTTTTTAAGTACCACTTAGTGGTTTCACTATTCATAAAAAATTGAAGTTTTTTAGAAAAATACCAAAACTTCACCCTCAGTTATATTTGATATTCAAAATTAAAAAATGATTTCTATTTTAAAAAATTCAAAACATATAAGTTTCATTAATTAATTGAATAATTTATTCCCTCTGTCAAAACAAAAAGCGTGTTTTTATGAAACAAAAAGTATCAAAAGATTGACATTAGTTTAAGTCCGATTTCAAAGTGAAATTAATTACAACGACCACTATTGTATTAAATGGTAAAACTATATTCCAATTTCACTTTAAAATCAATTCAAAAGATAATCTAATCATATTAATAAAATAGATTAAAAAGAGTTTTTGAATTAAAATACAACATTGTTCCCTATTCATTAAAAAATGATCTTTATCAGAAAAATAACAAAAATTTACACAAAGTAAATTTTGATGTCCCAATTCTAAAGAATAATTTTATTTTTTCCAATAGAATGTATAAGAGTGACCAAAATTATATTTAACGACGGTTCTCCATCAAAGGTTGATAAGTGGACCTTTAGTGAAAATTAGAGTATATATGCCTAAAATTGAATTCATTTCGTATTTTAAGAATTTATCCTTTATTGGATAAATGTAAAAACATTTAACAAACATATATAATCATATTTTAGTTATTTATATTCATTCCCGCTAATAAAACGGCTACGTGTTAACTACCATTTAAAATAATATTATTTTATTGCTAGTGTACAACGTAAGATTTCAATGAAACTCTTTGTTGCGTATCGGGTACGCTATCAAACATAGAAACCCCTTTAAAGTAAAATTAATATTTAATTAGTAAATATTAATAAATATGAAAATGATTCATTCTTTATTTAACTGGGATGTTACATCCTTCCCCCTTTTTGGAATTGAGTCCTCGCAATTTCATTCACTTATAAAAATAAGTGTGGATATTTATCCATCATAGCATTTTCAGATTCCCACATTTCCACTTCAACCATATGGTTTTTCCACAAAACCTTCACCTAGTGAATTAACTTATGTTGCAACACTTTCTCTCTTTGGTCAAGAATCTGGACTGGTTGTTCTTCATGAGAGACATTCTCTTCCCACCAAACTACCTCCAAGCTCAAAACATGAGATGGATTTGGCATATACGTTCTCAACATCGAAACATTAAAAACATTGTGTACCTGAGATAAACTCGAAGGTAAAGCCACTCTGTAAGAAATTGATCAAACATTCTCTAGAATTTCATATGGTCCAATGAACCTTGGACTCAGCTTTCCTTTCTTACCAAATCACATCACACGTTTCCATGGTGAAACTTTGAGAAAAACATGATCACCAAACTCAAAAGATAGATCCTTCCTCCTATTGTATGTATAATGTTTCTGTCTGCTCTGAGCTATTTTCATGTGTTTCTAAATAAACTAAATTTTTTCTATCATCTCTTCTACCAATTCTGGTCCCATCAGCTTCCTTTCTCCCACTTCATCCCAAAAATCTGGAGTTCGACACTGTTTACCATATAATGCCTCAAATGGAGCCATCTGTATACTGGAATGAAAACTGTTATTATATGAAAATTCAACCAAAGAATGATGTTGGTCCTAACTTCCCTGATAATCCATCGAACAAGCACGTAGCATATCCTCTAATGTCTGAATTGTTCGTTCTGAATACCCATCTAATTGAGGATGAAATGCTGTACAAAAATTTAATTCAGTACCCAATGACTTTTGAAGGCCTTTCCAAAAGTTAGAAGTAAACCTGGGATCATGATCAGATACAATGGATAGGATAACTCCATGCAACCTGAATATCTCTTTATGATACAAATGAGAAAGTTGATCTAGAGAGAATGTATCTCAAATAGGAAGGAAATGAGCAGATATAGTCAATCAATCAACAATAACTCAGATTGAATTATTTCCTCGAGATTTCCTTGGTAATCCCATAACAAAGTCCATGGATATATTTTCCCATTTCCACTCTGGCACTGGTAAAGGGTGAAGCATCCCTTTCGGTAACTGTTACTCTGCTTTAACCTACTGACAAGTCAAACACTTTACAATAAAATCAGCAATATCTCTTTTCATTCCATCCCACCATTAATACTCCCACAGATCTCTATACATCTTAGTACTAATAGGATAAACTGAAAATAGGGAACTATGAGCCTCACATAACAACTCATTCTTCAACTGTGAATCACCAGGAACACATAATCTCTACCCAAACCTCAAAACACAATCATTATCAATGTTAAATTCAGGCATCTTACCCTTCTGAACCAGCTCTACCTTTTTCTGCAACTCACTGTCTTGCTTCTGTGCTTGCTTGATTCTGTCTGATAGAGAAGATTTCACCGATACCTGAATCAAAACCGAAGGACTTCCTGCACAACCAACTTCCATGCCAAAGTTCATCAAATCAGAAACCAAAGGATATCCTTCCAAACGTAGCATGGTTAATGAAGCATTACTTTTTAAACTCAAAGCATCAGCCAATTTATTTTCTTTTCCCAAATTCTAATGAATTGTACAATCATAATCCTTGATTAATTCCATCCATCTCCTCTGTCTCACATTAAACTCTTTCGGAGTGAATATATACATTAAACTTTTGTGATCAGTTTTTATTTCACACTTTACTCCATACAAATGATGCCTCCAAATTTTTAAAGCAAAAACAGCAGCAACTAATTCCAAATCACGTGTAGGGTAATTTACCTCTTGAGTTTTCAACTGAGGTAAAGCATAAGCAATTACCAGATCATTCTACATAAGGACACAACCATGTCCTTTCAATGAAGCATCACTGTAGATAAAAAATACACAATTCATGGAAGGAATTGTGAAAACTGGGGAATTCAACAATCTTCTTTTAAACTCCTAAAACAATCATCACATTCTTTTGTCCAGATAAACTTAACACCCTTCCGAGTTAGCTTAGTAATTGGACTAGATAACTGTGAAAATCTTTCAACAATCCTTCGGTAGTAACCTAAAAATCCATGGAAACTACAGATCTCAGTTACATTTTTGGGTCTTGGCCATTATTTGACAACTTTTGTTATAGTAGGATCAACAGTTATACCATTTTTTGAAACAATGTGACCAAGGAAAGAAATTTGTTGTAACCAAAACTCACACTTGCTGAATTTTCCATATAGTTTATTTTCTTTTAAGGATTGCAAGATAACCCTTAGATAACTTTAATTATCCTATTTTCTTTTAGAAAACACCAAAATATCATCAATAAATACAACCATCGTTTTTCACATGAGTCAACTGAGCCATCACTGCAACAAAATGTTTAGTTCTGATTCCGACCATCTCAGGATACAGAATTGAAAGGTCATTTCCGTCTGTATGCCTTACCAGAAAATATATTATGTTTCCTCTATAAAAACCCATTCTTAAAACAGTAATATATTTGGAGAAGCAACATGGTAATCATCAAATGCTATATCATTTCAATCATACCATAAATTAATTTATAATTTAACAATTTTCTAACTCCTAAAGTTGACTAAACCGACCTCTCATACCAACTATAAGGCCCCGACCTTAAACCCTGATTAATATTAAATTAAATGAATAATTCACATTGAGGATCTTTTCAGGTTTAGAGTTTTAGATAATTAGGACATAACTATTACATTTCAAAATATTACAAAGTAGACACTTCTACTAAGTTTTCATAAAATAAAAACTCATAAAAAGAAACATGTCTAGTTCCATGTTTTAGATATCATGACGTTACCTTGATTCCATCCTTGACCATATTCCACATTATGTCCTGTGAAAAACATTTTAAAAAAACTTGGGGTGAGCATAAACAGCTCAGTAAGGGATACACAATGAATGAAAGCTGTTAGTTTTTGAAAACAATAAGTAAACCGTGTATACTTTATCAAAGTAATACTTTTCACCTTTATGAAGTAGTAAAAACTCTTCACTGAATAAAATATAATTATTTACCCTTTTTTAACCAAATGGTTACCATAAAAACCATATAAAGATCACATAACATATAAAGGTAACTTGGGACATTAACATACTTAAATGGAATAATCATACGGTCGACTTCCACACATATCACTTAATGGAATATCCATACGGCCGACTTCCATACCCAATGCATTGGAGGTTATAACGTAACCACCCATCCTGGTATTCACGGCACCACCCATCATATGGTTTAACACATAACAACCCGTCAAATGTCCAAGTACCATTATAAAATCATAAGACATAAAACAAATATAATGGAAAGAAAACATTTCCACACTTTGATCACAATATATCACTTAAATATATTGACATAAAAAATCCATTATAAAAACCATTTTCAATAACAAAATACATAATAGAGTATATGGTATTTATTTAATTTTAAAAACATTACGGCTTGTTGAGGAAGCCAAAGGCCAAATTATACTCGCGGCGGCGGAAAAGGTCGTTGTCACCGCACACGTTAAAAGAAACATTCCTTTTTGTCATTTTGTAAAACGCTTCATAGAAAAATATTCCCTTCAGATGAAATGAAAATTAAAAGGTGTTTTATACAGCGTGTAAAAGAATGTCTTCTATTAGAACAAAATATGCCTCAATGAAAGGAGATTGAGACGAAGTCCCTTACCTCGGGTCCGACTTGACTCGATCGTTCTTTAATGTCCTGAATAATAAACTTGAGTTAATTTCTACTTGATTAAGAACATTTTTAAAGTTAATTATTCCTTTTATATCACTTATTACCATGTTAGGAACATTATTTAATCATTTAAGTTAATAACTATCGTTTTGTCGATATTTGGTACATGAGTCAAAAGTGAACTTCTTATATTTACAAGTTGTTCACCTAGTCAAATATCCATTATCTTAGGAATGATATTAATGATGTAGATTCCATATATATCATATATATCCAGTATATAAATTCATTTATAATATTACATAATCATTTATAGGTAATAAATGAAATGCACTGTTCATGGAGACGTTAAGCCGTACGAACGCATGAACGCTACTTTCATTTCTATGTCATATTAATGGAATTAAAACTAAATTTGAGGTATTTATGTTCTAATTCCAGAATTATATTCATAATATAGATTTAACATACATCATATATATCCATTATATATATGTACTAATAATAGTACATTACATTTGGGGATAAGAAATGAAATGCACCGTTCATGGAGATGGTAAGCAGTATGTATGCATGAATGCTACTTTCATTTCTATCTCATAAATTAATTGAAAGAAAAATTAATTATATAGATGTATATTATAATTAAAGTATTATATTGTATATAATATCATTAAATCTATACTTTATACGTACCACATATGGTATTGATGAATCAAATCACATTGAGGGGGCAGTAGTCTGTACTTCCTAAAATGAAGATATTGCGTTTACCCATAATGGAAACCATAAAGTTATGCCATAAATGAAAAATACAGAAGCTTAAGTAAAATATAAACATATTATATATCATATATAAATATAGTTACATGTTAATGGCCACCATGAATGGTGTTAAAAGAAGATTGAACAATCTTCGTTTCGTGAGGCAGAAAATCGACAACCACAGAAACAGTATGTTCATTAACCATTAGACGAAGATGTGTGTAGGTGTAGCTCTAATACATCTCATAAAAACATACTAGTATATTTAAGATAATGGTTTTGTTACAAAATAAATGAATAAAACGAGTTTAGGGGGTTGGAGAAGCACAATAAAACATAAGAACACAAGAGAAGACACTAACATTAAATCAGGTACCTCTTTTTGATTTGAGCTCAAAGGCTTCCTTGGAAAGACTTCTGCCCAACGTGAGGTTTCTCAGAGTAAGAGAGGGATGTGGAGAGAAAAAATGGGTAGGGGTTGACCGAGAAAAAGGCATGAGAGGTGTGGGTAAGGTTGTAGAGGTGGGGGCCTTTTATAAGAGGAGAAGAGGGGCACTTTTGGAATGTTATAAATGTTTACTTTATTATAAAATGGTTTAAGGATTTTAAAGGCCCCACATTGATATAATTCGAGGATAAGGTGATATGTTTTATAAGTATACTCATCCAATAGGTCTTTGACAAGTGTAAATCTTATATTTTACATTATCTTTTCATTTTATTTAAATCGTTCATTAATGAGGTAATCACTGCATCATCATGATGTCATTAAATTTTTAATTTATTTAATATATAAAAATTATAAAAAAATATCATGAAGTAGGAAATCTTTTTATCTTTCTAATTATTTTTTATATTAAAAAATATGACTTGTATTACCCCATTTAAATATTGTTTTAGTAAAATAACTCGTGTTTGTTACATTTCTATTTTAACATTAAATAAAAAGTTATTAATGTCATTTTCCTACCAAAGTGGCTACATGAGGTCCCCAAGATGACCCATATATTTTTATGGTCGGCCATGACACAGATAATAAAGGTAGGACATGTGTATAGGTCATTTCATATTATTAAAACATTATTTTTACCTTAAACTACACTAATTACCTCTAATCGTGATTAATAAACTTAAAAGTTACTATTCCCCAAAAAATTATTTTAATCCCATTGAACCACATTTTACATCCTAATTACAACCATGTATGTCATATTTTTTAAATTCAAAACACAACGGTGGTAAAATTTCATTTAAACGAAAAATCAGTTTTTTTATGTACCACTAAGTGGTTTCACTATTCATCAAATATTTAATTTTTTTAGAAAAATACCAAAACATTACACTAAGATACATTTGATATTCTAAATTCAAAAATGATGTCTATTTTACAAAATTCAACAGATATAAGTTTCATTAATTAATTTAATAATTTATTCCCGCTGTCAAAACAAATAGCGTGTTTTTATGAGAAAAAAGTATCAAAAGATTGACATTAGTTTAAGTCCGATTTCAATGTGAAATTAATTACAATGATCTCTATTGTATTAAATGGTAAAAATATATTTTAATTTAACTTTAAAACCGATTCAAAAAATAATGTAATCATATTAATAAATTAGATTAAAAAGAGGTTTTGAATTAAAATACAAAATTTTTCACTATTCATTAAAAAATAATCGTTATCAGAAAAATACCAAAAATTTACACAAAGTAAATTTTGATGTCCCAATTCTAAATAAGAATTTTATTTGGTCCAATATAATGTATAAGAGTGACCAAAACTATATTTAATGATGGTTCTCCATCAAACGGTGATTAGTGGACCTTTAGTTACATTAGAGTATATATGCCTAAAATTGAATTCTTTTCGTATTTTAAACCTTTATCATTTATTAGAAAAATGTAAAAACATTTAGCAAACATATATATTCATATTTTAGTTATTTCTATTCATTCCTGCCAATACAATGACTACGTGTTAACTACCATTTAAAATAATATTATTTTATTACAAGTGTGCAACGTAAGATTTCAAGGAAACACTTTGTTGCGTATCGGGAACGCTATCAAACATTGCAACCCCTTTAAAGTAAAATTAATATTTAATTCGTAAATATTAATAAATATGAAAATGATTTATTCTTTATTTACCTGGGATGTTACAATAAAAGCGATATCACCCTACACTTATAATCACATCTAAATCCATTTGGATCGTGATAAACAAACCCAAATCAATTCACAAATTCCATCATGTGATCCTATAATCATCAAGTTTGGAAGAATACAATCCAATGATGTCCAATGGTGAGATCTAAGAAGAGATACCTGATGAAGAGGAAATGTTCATCAGTTAATGTTATTATTTATATACTCCTCAAAACCATTCATTTATTTTTATATAATTCATTTATAACAATATATGCATCTTAATTATATTATACTTTATTGTTATTTATATTTCTTACAAATTCACACGCTTCCATCAAATGGAATATAAAATCATCATTTCTATGTATGAAAAACTATTGCCTTGCAAACTAATGTCATTAATTATTACATTACCACCTTACAAGGATTGAAATAATTATTTAATTATAGATTATATATAATGTACATGATATTTATGATTTAATTATTTTTAGATAATTAATTATTACACATACCATTAGGCTTTAAATTTTTTCAGAAAATATTAATGTTGTTCGTGTGGATGATGGACTACTATCTCTTGAAGTGATGTGATTCATTTACTATTTCCATGAAAATAATTAATGATTATCTTAATAAATTAATTTCATATGTATTTAATAATAAATATACTATAATTATCATAAATATATATATATATATATATGATTCAATTTTTTTATTTTAACATAAAATGGAAACAAGGTTATTGTATAAGTACGACTAACCATATCAATAAACAATGTATTTCATTTCCTATTTAAATATTTTATAGATTATTTTAATAAATATATACTAAATATATAATAAATATATATATATATATATAATTTTTTAAAATCTTTAAATGAGAATGTAATCAATAATATCAAAGGATCAAATAGGAAAATGCAAAACATATACGAAAAAATCAGTTATTAATAGAAAATATATTTAATGATCAATAGATAATAAAATAGATATATAATGTAATAAATGAATCAAATATAGAATGATATATAATTAATATTTTCCTATTTTAGAAGTATAAATATTATAAAATTATTATAATGGTTATTTAAACATGTAAGAATATAGACACAACTTAAGGTAATTTGATTTCTAGTCTCACATTTATTTCTATGAGACTTATGTCATATTCACCACTTGTTTCTTTTTTTAATGTATATAAATCACATTAACATGACATATAATGAATAATAATTATTATTTTATATTTAATGTTACAATTAAGGTTATTATTTAAACTACCACATGATTCAAAATATGCGCATTTTGTAAGGGATTGTTTCTCACTTTTTACTTTTTTGAGGTAGGTGATATATTCCCCACATCATTCATATATGTGGTGCATATAAATACCATTAATTTACTTTATGATTCATCTACATACATATTTTTTTATTTAAAAATTAATTTTATACTCTCTCTTTCTTTTGGATATCATTTTAATGAAACCAATGTGGTATGAATTTTTTTTCAGAATTTTATTTTTTTGTGACCCATTTTTTATTATGAACATATATAATTTTACAAGGAGTATATACTAACCCATTATCATGTTATATCATAAATTTTTTTATTTACATAATTTTTTAAGCTTCATGTAATTTAACTTTTTAATTGGTATTTTAATTCAAAATTGCATAGTGGCCATATTTTTTTTACTATAATCTCTTTGTATATCGAGATTTTTGATGATTTTCATTACACTCGTAAAATATTATGATCCATCTATCCAGGAATATTATTAATTATCATATCATATTTTTATTAATGATATATTTATGTAATTGTAAAATTTGACTATCCATTAGAAATAATGATAACTGTTATATTCTTTTTAATAAAATCCTAACATATTATAATATTTCCAAAGAATATTTTTAATTATAGAAACATGTATTCTAAAAAAATTTTAAAAAAATTAATTTAATTTTTAATACCATTTCACGGAAAATTATTTTGAAAATAAATTATTCTCTTATTATTATTTTAAATTAAATTAGAAGTTTTATTTATAATAATTCCTAATTATTTTATAAATAATAAGTTTTTAAAAATATTTTATGATTTAAAAATTATTTTCAGATGTGGAAATTATATTTTCATAAAGAAACATATTAAATGTAATTTTAAGATAAAATAATATTTATTTTAATTGGTTTTCAATGAAATAGAATTTGAAAATGATTTATGTTTTCATTAGAGGTTTTCAAAGAATGGTTATTTTCTATAAGAGAAGATCTACGTGATCTTTCAAAATCCTTCTACGTGTAAGATGATATAATATGATACAATTTACTCTATATTGGGGGATGGTCCACGAATACCATTATATTTATTTCATGTAATGTATTATGTTTCACATGAATGGTTTATTATGAAATACTTTTTTTCTTTATATGGGTTAATCCATGATAAAATACTTATGAGATTCAATTCATTTCATGTGTTATTCAATGATGTAATTATTATGAAAACTATATATATTAAATAGGATATTATATGATAATATATGTATGACACCTATTTAATTTCATATGAAATAATATGATGTTTATGATAACAATATCTTTTTATTTGATTTGATATAATAAATTTTTTATTAACTTGCAGTAAATGTATATTTTAGTACATTATGTGATGGGTGGTACAAATATTTTCCTCCAATTCTTTGGGAAAATATTTATATCTCATGAGATAGACATGGATGGAATGTGGAGTGAACCATGTTCTATAACGGAATTTATCCCCTAATAAGGCACGGGGAGTGAACCTTCACCACTAGGATTTCCTTGGGAGTGATCCTTGAATACATATATAGTATTATGAGTTACCATGAAAACAATGTTGGTTTATGGAATGAACTAATTCTATTAATATATCCTCGATACCAAGCCTTTAAAACTCTGGAAATCATTTTATATGCTTCTTTGTAGGCCATAAGTCCTTGTTTCATTCCAATGTTATGCACCAATGAATTATTCAACTTATTTTCATACAATTCATTTCTTATGATATTCCAATCATTCTGTCATTACTCTTGTGTATAATCCTTCATATTAATGGTATTATATTCAAATTCTATCCTCACATTACATTAAACATATTATCATGTTATGCTTAAATGTCTGATTTTTTCACTTATTGAGTATTTGTGCTCAACATTTTTTACATTTCTTACGTAGGGTTATGAATATAATTTTTATAGTAGGTATTCTTGAGATATATATTAATTTGGATGATTTTAATTATATATATTTAGTATCTTTCAACATCATAGAATATTATGTTTCCATGATTCCAATGAAATTCAACTATTTTGGTACTCGTGTATCTATTTGTGTAATGTATTCAATATTAATAAAAAAATATATAGAATACATTTATATTAAACCTGGGTCTCTATATGTAACATATTTTCCTGGTGGTTAAGGAAAATGAAACATTAATCTTTCTGGAGGTCGTAGCATGATCACATACACAAATGTTGTTTCTAATTTCTTGAAGGGAAAAGTGTAATTCTGATTAAAATATAACGTCAAAATAAAAAAAGTCCACATATAATCAACATTTATTTCATTAAATAGAAAATATAAAGATATATTTAGAAATTAGATAATGAAAAAATATTAAATTTGATATTATCATTACTCACATTGAAGATGTTGGAATTCCCTTGTATGAATAATTGGAAAGGGATACATTAGGATAATATATTAGGACTAGAAAAACAATAGAGTGATTATGGATTATCATGTATGTAAGAGGAGAACATATTCAACATGGGTCTTAATTTATGGAGTGAAATTGATGTGGTGGTGAGTGGAACCCTTTATAAGTTGTTAGAATTTATTTTTTTTATAAATATATCATCTTAATATATTGTGATGATATGTTTCAATTGTCACCTGTTTATAAAAATGTTAAATAACTATGATATCCAGGAACCCACACTCATAGATCTTATACAAAAACAAAATATTTTAAATTCTAGATTTATAAAACATGAGAAAATGCTTTCCATAAAAAACAAAAAACATCAAAAAATGGGTATATTTTATAATAAATGAACTTTTAGGATTATAATTTTATATAAATTTTACCATGTCTTACATTAAAAGTGGACACATAGAAAAAACCGTCAAATTTATTCAAAAATAATTTTATTTATAAATAATACTATCATTAAATAATTTTAAATAATATATCTATAACATTAATTTTACAAAAAAAATTATCCATCCTTAAGCCATGTGAATAATTTCGTTAAAATGGTATAAAAATACAATTCTGAGTAAAGTACATGTTGAAAATTAAAAGAAAATCATTAGTCCATTTCGAAACAACGAAATCAAACTGTATAATTTTACAATCACAAAATAATACTTATTCTCATATAATTAATAACATACACCTGAAGTTAGCTTCAATTATAAAATTATTCTTATAAAAAATATTTAAGAAGATAGAAATGAATAATAATAATAATAATGAGTTCTTAGAAAACTTTAGAATCCATGATAAACATTTTCTTAAAAACATAATTTTTCGTCATAAAAAAAATCATTATTTTAATCAAATATAATAATACTATATTTTCAAATATATATAAATAAATAAAATAAATAATGAATTGATATGTTATATAGGTTCCCTGGGAATTAATAAGTACGATTTATTTATAATAATGATTATAATTTCATGAATATTATTTTGTAGATGATGGAATAATGACCTATTTGAATTTTTTCATCATACCAATGTCATTTTTGAATCATGTAATGAATTTCATAAAAACATTTGACATGAATGTAAATAATTATTTAACTCTAATAATTTTACAATATGTTATATAAATATAATAATTACCCTTAATATGTTCTCATGAATATAAATGATTAACCAATTCTTATTATACAATAAGATAAATATTTTATGAGAATAGTACGGACCAAGGTAAAGGACCCCATCTCAGTCTCCATTCATTGAGTCATAGTTTGATGTTATACACCCATCATTTTTGATAGGTGTATAAAAATACCCTATAGATCATAAATATTTCTTTATTATCATACCATTATTTTTTAAAATATTATTATTTTATTGTTTATTGATATTTAAATGTAAAATGTGGTATGGGACACCTCGAAAGTTTAATGATTTAATATTCACATATTTTTTTCATGTCAATATTCTTGATATTATTATGAATATTTATTATTATTGTTATATAAGTTTAATAAATGACATTTACTATCTATTTTTAATTATATTAAATGGTTTCAAATGGGAATATTATGGCTTCCTTTATATGGAATGTCTTAATAAATAAAAAATAAACAGTGTTTTTATCATATTTGTTGAAATCAACTTCCTTACCACTTTGACCATTATTTAATGTTGGCTTACTCTATAAGATGGTATGTTTTTTAAAAGAAAAGATTCTACCTTTTTAATTATTTTACTTTATATTTAAATTTGTTTTGAAAATGGAATCGTGATTTCAATATCATGAAATGATTTCATGTGATATTAAATGTTGTTTTTCTGTGTGAAATGATGATAATTTCAATCATGTATGTTTTCTGATTAAATAATATTACATAGAAATTTTAAGGGTGGTTACTTGATAAATCCAGGGCTGATAGATACGTAATATACCAAGGATGGGTGGCTATTTAATAACCTCTAATTAATTTTCTTTGTAAGTTGACCATATTTATATTCTATTTGTATGAGTGACATGTATGGATGTCGACTGCATGTTTATTCCTTTCTAGTATAATTATATCAAAAGATACATATTTATATATTATATTTTTTAATGAGATTTCAGAGAATTAATTATATTTAAAAATGGTTATATAATGATTTGTTTGGAATGATGATCCCATTTTCAGGGTAAAATGTTTTGATTTAAAGGAAATATTTAATGCGTATTCACTAAACTAATGGCATTTTTTCATTAGGTCCCTTAATGTACTTTTTCGTGCTCATCCCAAGTTCTAAAAATTTTCAAAGGTTTTAATTGTAATTATAGAAATGTATGAGATCAATGGGATAATTTTGAATATTATTTACAAATATAAATCTTGTATTATTTGAAATTGTTAATATTGTGAAAAAATGGATACTGAGTATATGCCTCTACCATTAATGTGTGGTTCAAATTTGTAATATATTATACAATCCCTATAAAACTATAAACTAAAACAATCCATGAATTTGAATTCCATTTCAAAAAAACTAAAATACCTAATCGTAACATGCTGGTCTATTCAATTTTCATTAAATATTATAATTTACCAACATATATTTAGCAAAAACTTATTTTGTGTTTCATTTTGACATTTCATTCCTTGTGAAATCAATTCAAAAGAATATGGATAATTTTCCTTTTATATGATATAATTATTAATATATATTAGTCCATATCATCAATTACACATCATATAAGTGAAATATATTAATAATAACTTCTACCTTCGAAAATATTATTTGTAGGATTGCATATTTTTTCCAATGTTTTTGATGAATTACAATGTTAATAACCATTATTTAATTTTTTATCATGAATTAAAATCAAATTTATAGTTTTTAATGTTCTTTTCTATTATCTTTCATGTATATTATCATACATTAGTTCATAAAAACTGTACTTGATGTTTCATATCATCTTTACATGTTATTGAATCAAAAATGATATTGTTTCTAATATAAGCATTGTTTTTTTCACTTCAAAATCAATTTATATTTTTTTAGAAAAATAAAAAAAACCATATTTGGAAATATTTTAAATTATAAATATTTTTTTTGGTGAATTTTAAATAATTAAATTATAGAAAGTTTACAAAATGGGAAGTCAAATAATCCCACAAAACACAATGGGAAAATAATTTCATTTCATTTTAATATTAATGTATAAATATGTTTTTATACCTAATTTAGGATGAAGAATTATTTTAATAACATTAATTGGATTATATATATTCGAAATTAATTAATGCTACTTTTAGAGAATTTGTTATTAATAAAATCAGCATTTTTACTATTCACTATGAAATCACCAATCAAAAAATTAAAATATTCAACCCTTTGATAATTTCAATATTGTTATTTGAGAAATGATATTATTTTAATAAAATATAATTTCAATAGGTGGTATAAATTTTTTAGATACTTTGATCATAAAAATTATAAGAATCTTATTATAACAAAGTATATTTTTGAAGCATCAAATTACTCTACAAAAAATTATGTACCTATTTATTATTCATTAATTTGTAAATTTTATTTATCAAAAACCATAATATGTAATTTTCCAAATGTTTTTATATCTATTCGTACTGTAATATACAACTTCTAGGTTATAAATATTACATTTAATTAAATATATCTTTATAGTTTATTGCATTTCAATTAAATATTTATTCTTCATGTTATGGAACCTCTTGATAATATTATTATTTTAAATTAAATTTAATGATTGTCACATTCTACCCACTTAATGAGATTATTCCCTCAAATTTTTGGCACATTTTTTATAAAAATTGTATTCTTATATCCAATTCCATAGACTCTTTTGTAAAACTTACTATATTACAGGAACAATATTTTTAATATATTAAAACTTATTTGTTAAAATCCACATCCTTAAATTGGATAAAAATCATTCTTTTAGAAAGTGTAAATCAGATTATTATTATAACCTGGAATATCATATAAATAGGCTTCCAAAATTACATAACTATAGTGAGAAGAGAGAAAATGTACACATAAGAGAAAAGTATAATCCCAATAATTATGGGGTGAATAATATTGTGATCATAAGAACATTATTTAAAAAATAAAGAAACCAATTATCGATGAATTATGATTGATTTTTAGTACTTATAAATCTAAAAGTATAACATTTGTGTGTCAAGATATTTTTTTAGTGCTAAGTGATAATTTTGTCATCGCGATTATTTACACATGAATATATATTTAATTCAGTACATTCCATTTCATAAGAATAATTTCATAATTTTCCAATGCATCAATCATTTTTCATATTGATATTATATCTTACTCCAAGAAATTAAAATTCAATTTGAATTTTTTATTCGTAAATCAATAAAATTTGATTTTACTACCTTATAGGAACCAAAAAATGAGAATAGGTTATTCTTACAATATTTATATGTTAATATAACAAAAACATTTATCACAATTTAATATAATAAAAACACGAATAATCCTTAAGATGATGAAATAAAACATTATTCTTCAAATCCTAAATAACAATTCCAAAATTTCAAAACAAATAATTGGGTAAATAAACAACCTAAAAATTAATACAATTAATCATATCCATGTTAAAAACCCATGGACAAAAAATATTTTATCATATATCATTCCATTATAAACAAGACATTTGTCTCTAAAATATTCAAATAATTTCCATAAACCACATGAATTACATAAATTCAATATAAAATCATATACACATTTGAAACACCATTAAATTGTTTCTCCTCTAAGGATACTCATTTTTCACAAGAGTGATTCCATTTCCAATAAAGAAATAATTTCATAAAATAATGAAATTATTCTATTACAACATTAAAAACAAATTCACCATATCAATTATTAATTCCATCCTAATCTATATGAAAAATAATGTGTTCCCAACATGTAATAAATCATTTATCCCATTTGAAAATATTCACTTTAATATCAAATATTATATTAATCATAGAGTTTATCATTATAATTATCATATTTTCAATAAATATAAAAAAATTATTTCTCAAATGATCATTTAAATAAACTGAATACACAATATAGTGGTATTAATAATATAAATTTCACTAGAAAAATTCTCAATCATCTTAAAATTTCAACACTGAAAATATAAAAATGTGTGTATATGCCTTCGAAATTATGATCTAAAATAATAATATAAACCCCTAATGGAATCCATAACTATTATTTTAACATCAAAAAAATATTAATCGATAATGTTACCTATACCTTTACTTCAATACCCACAATAACACCCTTGAATCATCTCTCTAAGATCTAACAATAATTACTATGTTCCACGCTTTTATAAAAATTATTTAATTTTAGTCATCCAATCCATAATAAATAAAATTAATACCTTGTACAAAATACACAGAAAAGGATCATTTAAGTTAAAAGTATTATAAAATGAGGAAAATTACTTTCATAAAAAAATTTACATTTTTAAAATGTAATTATTTTCCTATAAAAGATGTTTCTTATAATGTCATACAGACATCATTGTTAGTTCCTCCTATATCTAAAACTCTTAAATTATTAAAATTGCAACTCATAAATATTCAAAATAAAAATTCAATTAAAAACATTGTATACTAAAAAAATGATAGATAATGGGGCATGAAGAAAATATATAAACTCATTAGTTCATTTACAAATTAAGAGATCCTATACCATATTTTTTCATTAAAATGTTAAACTTTATGTTCAAATTATCATTTACCATGACATGAAATTATCTTTTCTTACCAATTTTATACATAAAACCCTTTATATGGAATCAAAATGAAAATCATAATAAAGATGTTTACTCAGATGACCTGAGAACTGAATAAAAACATACTTATAAAATCTTTATTTTTTCACAGAGAGGGAAAAACATTTAATCAAACTAAATATCATTAGATTATCTAATGAATTAAATTATATGAGTGAATAATAATTATAGATCATATTAAATTCATATATTTAACTAGGTAAATCCAATTTATAGAACCCATACAAAAACCCTTATAAATTAAAAATCGCTCACAGTTAGTTCAAAAAAATTTATGTAGACTATAATCATTACCTAGTGAACTAAATAGATATAATGGTCTGACCTATCCACATAAATAGCGACCAAGGTCCATAAAAATAAATCATATATATTCTTGCATTAACATTATAAAATATACCTACTTATTCCATATTAAATATTTTTAGAAACACATTTATGGGTCAAGTAAAAATAATGATAAATATTAACTTACATTGAAAACACTTTACACCAAAAGTAATAGAAGAATGGGAAATAGGATAGTGTATAGGGAGAAATCATACAATTTATATATATATATTATTAAAGAATAATATTCATCATGGTGTTAAATTATTCTGATTTCATTTTAAGTAAAAAATAATTAATTTCAATATTTTGTAAAACTACAGAACTGTATCATATTTGGAATGATTTTAAAAGTATTAATTTAATTAATACATAAACTAATAAAACATGGTTTAAAATCATAATAAATAAAAATTTAATGAATTATTTATTTTATTGAAATAATTTATATAGCACCTCTATAGATGAAAAAATTGAATAAAAACAAAAAAAAAATAATGTTTTAATCAAAAATCCCTCAGAACATAATGACCTTCGAAAAAGTGATACAATCATGGAATGAAAATTTATTATATTTAGAATTTTTTTTTTGATTAAAATATTGAAATTTTTCAAGGAAACAGTTTATCCTACACATAAAATATGAAATGTCTTAAAGATAACATAAGCCTAAATGAAAGTGGAACAAGACAAAAAAATCCACATCATAAACTACCATCTACCATCACATGATATTTAACACAATAATAATAAAATTACATTAATTGTTTTATCTAATAGGATGATTTTACTTTTTAATTCCATCATAAATATACCCATTATGTAATTTATTTCCATGTCTTATTATTTACTTAATCAATTTCCATTACATCAGATGTTTTGAGGAAGATCAGTTCATAATTCCAAATAAACATTACTACCATCAACATAGTGAAATTAGTAATTTTTTTGAAATAAATTGAAGTATAATGAGGATCATATTCAATATTCATATATGAGACACTATTTTATTACCATTCATTAAATTTGTATGTGAAAACAAATAACATCACTTCACCGAGGTGGTAGTCCACACATACATACATATAACATTGCAATTTTTTAATGTATGAAAAGTATAAAAATTATATGATTCTATATATATATAAATATAAATTATAAATATATAATCAATATATTATATATTAATTATACTCATAATAATAACCATCCATGTAAAGTGGTGATTAAAAATGATGCACATATCTTCATGGAGGGGGTAACTTACACATATACACAAGTGATGCTATAAATGTTTTCTATAGGAATTCTAAATAGATGAAAAATTGTTGTACCAATAAAATAATAACCACTAAAAATATAGAATAAAATTATTATATTATTTCATAATTCTATGGAGAGATATTATGTAGTTATATAAATTTGAAAAATATAAAGAACTCAACTAATATTTATAATTTCTTAACTTGAAAACCTCATTTTTATGATGCATAAGTACATTGGAAAATGGGTTTATGGTCACAATAATTGATTGGAAATGTAGGAATAGATGTTTAGAGAGGCCTTCCAGAATATTTCATTTAGAAAATATTAATAATGGTTTGTGTTATAAATGTTTCAAATGAGACACCTTTTTTTTGAAAAAATCAATGGTGTTTTCATAAATAATTTTTAATTATGTTTTAATAATATATTTAGAAAAAAATGAGTGAAATAATAATGGAAGAGGGATAAAATATTTTTCCATATGTAATCCTAATTGTCTATTTATTCAGTTTTTATGACTTTTAGATCTATTAATAAATTATTATTTAGTATAAAATATAATTAAATTAATATTTATTATCATCATCTTTTAATAACTTTAATAATATCTTGAATGTCGTATATTTAAAAAAATAATTACCTCAAGAATAATTTATGATTCATATATATCTATCAAAATATTGGAATATCTATAGTCGTATAAATAATATCATTATTATTATTTTTAATAAAATTTATTAATTTTTTATTCACATTTTGTAAATGTACACCATTGAGGTATAAAAGATTTAGAAAATTATTCTAATTTTAAAATGATATTATAAATAAAAATCAATTTATTATCATTAATAAGGACTTCTCATGTTACTTAAATATTTCTATTTACTCACATCTATTTCATCAGAAATGTTTTAAAATCGTATTTTGACTTCTCTTTCCATACACCAACTCTGCCCATGCATTTGGATATGTTTATTGTAGTATAACTAAAAAATTAATGTATATATTCATCCATATCAAAAAATACAGATCATAATAATTACTAAATTTAATAAATGTCTTCTTGCATAAGAAATAATATCATTAAGGCACCAAATTTTATTTTCTAGTACTGTGAATGCACTGTATCGACACTCAATCTGATTTTCATATATATATCAACAATGTAATTTTAATTTTAATTTTTTGAATTATTTTTATATAATATTTGTTTTACGTCATTATAAAATAGTTGTTATATATTTTTAATCAAATAATATTTCAGATTTATCTATCATCAGTATCATAAAAGTTACAAAGTTCATAAAAATTATAAATTTTACTATTAAACATAAAGAGTTCTTTTTAAGGAAAATATAAAAATAGTAAATGTCACCTAAATAAGTATTTATACAGTATAAATCTAATTATATTTTATTATATTAAATTTAATTAATTTTATTTAATTAATTTTAATATAAACCAGCAAAATGTGATGAGAAATGATTTTCAAAAAATAAAATCTTTATGTAAAAATGTTTTTACTAGAAAAATTTAGAATTATGTAAATACAAATAAGATGAATTATATTATAATTAATTTTTTTAAAATAATAAAATTTTGAAAATTATTTCACAAAATATAGGACTTTATAAATATAAAGATATAAATTAATGTTGGTAATAAAATATTTATTTTTCATTATTCACTAATTAATAAAAATTGAAAAAAAATTAAAAATTTTAACTATAAAATAACTTTTATTTTTTTTCAATAAGAATATAATTTTTATTAAATAATATTAGTAAAAGTGTTAGAATATAATTATATTTTTCACTCATAAAATGTAGTAATGATAATGTTTAATGAAAATTCATTTTGAAGAAAATAAATTTCTTTACTGAAAATTATATTCATATTTATTATAGTTTATTTATTAAAAATTAATTATATCAATTTTTCATTAATATTTTACATATTTTTTGGTAGATATTAACATATTCAAATTTCACAAAAATTTTATAATATTTACCTTTAAATTATATTATTTTAATATTATATCATAAGTAACATAATTCTGGGTGACTCATGTTATGATTGTTTTCATGATTAATTATATTTTAACTAAATTTTCTTGGAGATATAATATTTGAATAGGGTATTAAATATGTTTTATCATCTCTAAACACTTCTTTTTAACATATATTTTATATTTTTTTTTCGTCATTTTCTATTATAACTTTCAGTATCAGCAATTTTATTTTAACATGATAACTATTTTTTACCTATATAATTTATTTAAAATTATAAAAAATGATATGGTTTTTTCTAATATAAGCATTGTTTTTTTCACTTCAAAATCAATTTATATTTTTTTAGAAAAATAAAAAAAACCATATTTGGAAATATTTTAAATTATAAATATTTTTTTTGGTGAATTTTAAATAATTAAATTATAGAAAGTTTACAAAATGGGAAGTCAAATAATCCCACAAAACACAATGGGAAAATAATTTCATTTTATTTTAATATTAATGTATAAATATGATTTTATACCTAATTTAGGATGAAGAATTATTTTAATAACATTAATTGGATTATATATATTCGAAATTAATTAATGCTACTTTTAGAGAATTTGTTATTAATAAAATCAGCATTTTTACTATTCACTATGAAATCACCAATCAAAAAATTAAAATATTCAACCCTTTGATAATTTCAATATTGTTATTTGAGAAATGATATTATTTTAATAAAATATAATTTCAATAGGTGGTATAAATTTTTTAGATACTTTGATCATAAAAATTATAAGAATCTTATTATAACAAAGTATATTTTTGAAGCATCAAATTACTCTACAAAAAATTATGTACCTATTTATTATTCATTAATTTGTAAATTTTATTTATCAAAAACCATAATATGTAATTTTCCAAATGTTTTTATATCTATTCGTACTGTAATATACAACTTCTAGGTTATAAATATTACATTTAATTAAATATATCTTTATAGTTTATTGCATTTCAATTAAATATTTATTCTTCATGTTATGGAACCTCTTGATAATATTATTATTTTAAATTAAATTTAATGATTGTCACATTCTACCCACTTAATGAGATTATTCCCTCAAATTTTTGGCACATTTTTTATAAAAATTGTATTCTTATATCCAATTCCATAGACTCTTTTGTAAAACTTACTATATTACAGGAACAATATTTTTAATATATTAAAACTTATTTGTTAAAATCCACATCCTTAAATTGGATAAAAATCATTCTTTTAGAAAGTGTAAATCAGATTATTATTATAACCTGGAATATCATATAAATAGGCTTCCAAAATTACATAACTATAGTGAGAAGAGAGAAAATGTACACATAAGAGAAAAGTATAATCCCAATAATTATGGGGTGAATAATATTGTGATCATAAGAACATTATTTAAAAAATAAAGAAACCAATTATCGATGAATTATGATTGATTTTTAGTACTTATAAATCTAAAAGTATAACATTTGTGTGTCAAGATATTTTTTTAGTGCTAAGTGATAATTTTGTCATCGCGATTATTTACACATGAATATATATTTAATTCAGTACATTCCATTTCATAAGAATAATTTCATAATTTTCCAATGCATCAATCATTTTTCATATTGATATTATATCTTACTCCAAGAAATTAAAATTCAATTTGAATTTTTTATTCGTAAATCAATAAAATTTGATTTTACTACCTTATAGGAACCAAAAAATGAGAATAGGTTATTCTTACAATATTTATATGTTAATATAACAAAAACATTTATCACAATTTAATATAATAAAAACACGAATAATCCTTAAGATGATGAAATAAAACATTATTCTTCAAATCCTAAATAACAATTCCAAAATTTCAAAACAAATAATTGGGTAAATAAACAACCTAAAAATTAATACAATTAATCATATCCATGTTAAAAACCCATGGACAAAAAATATTTTATCATATATCATTCCATTATAAACAAGACATTTGTCTCTAAAATATTCAAATAATTTCCATAAACCACATGAATTACATAAATTCAATATAAAATCATATACACATTTGAAACACCATTAAATTGTTTCTCCTCTAAGGATACTCATTTTTCACAAGAGTGATTCCATTTCCAATAAAGAAATAATTTCATAAAATAATGAAATTATTCTATTACAACATTAAAAACAAATTCACCATATCAATTATTAATTCCATCCTAATCTATATGAAAAATAATGTGTTCCCAACATGTAATAAATCATTTATCCCATTTGAAAATATTCACTTTAATATCAAATATTATATTAATCATAGAGTTTATCATTATAATTATCATATTTTCAATAAATATAAAAAAATTATTTCTCAAATGATCATTTAAATAAACTGAATACACAATATAGTGGTATTAATAATATAAATTTCACTAGAAAAATTCTCAATCATCTTAAAATTTCAACACTGAAAATATAAAAATGTGTGTATATGCCTTCGAAATTATGATCTAAAATAATAATATAAACCCCTAATGGAATCCATAACTATTATTTTAACATCAAAAAAATATTAATCGATAATGTTACCTATACCTTTACTTCAATACCCACAATAACACCCTTGAATCATCTCTCTAAGATCTAACAATAATTACTATGTTCCACGCTTTTATAAAAATTATTTAATTTTAGTCATCCAATCCATAATAAATAAAATTAATACCTTGTACAAAATACACAGAAAAGGATCATTTAAGTTAAAAGTATTATAAAATGAGGAAAATTACTTTCATAAAAAAATTTACATTTTTAAAATGTAATTATTTTCCTATAAAAGATGTTTCTTATAATGTCATACAGACATCATTGTTAGTTCCTCCTATATCTAAAACTCTTAAATTATTAAAATTGCAACTCATAAATATTCAAAATAAAAATTCAATTAAAAACATTGTATACTAAAAAAATGATAGATAATGGGGCATGAAGAAAATATATAAACTCATTAGTTCATTTACAAATTAAGAGATCCTATACCATATTTTTTCATTAAAATGTTAAACTTTATGTTCAAATTATCATTTACCATGACATGAAATTATCTTTTCTTACCAATTTTATACATAAAACCCTTTATATGGAATCAAAATGAAAATCATAATAAAGATGTTTACTCAGATGACCTGAGAACTGAATAAAAACATACTTATAAAATCTTTATTTTTTCACAGAGAGGGAAAAACATTTAATCAAACTAAATATCATTAGATTATCTAATGAATTAAATTATATGAGTGAATAATAATTATAGATCATATTAAATTCATATATTTAACTAGGTAAATCCAATTTATAGAACCCATACAAAAACCCTTATAAATTAAAAATCGCTCACAGTTAGTTCAAAAAAATTTATGTAGACTATAATCATTACCTAGTGAACTAAATAGATATAATGGTCTGACCTATCCACATAAATAGCGACCAAGGTCCATAAAAATAAATCATATATATTCTTGCATTAACATTATAAAATATACCTACTTATTCCATATTAAATATTTTTAGAAACACATTTATGGGTCAAGTAAAAATAATGATAAATATTAACTTACATTGAAAACACTTTACACCAAAAGTAATAGAAGAATGGGAAATAGGATAGTGTATAGGGAGAAATCATACAATTTATATATATATATTATTAAAGAATAATATTCATCATGGTGTTAAATTATTCTGATTTCATTTTAAGTAAAAAATAATTAATTTCAATATTTTGTAAAACTACAGAACTGTATCATATTTGGAATGATTTTAAAAGTATTAATTTAATTAATACATAAACTAATAAAACATGGTTTAAAATCATAATAAATAAAAATTTAATGAATTATTTATTTTATTGAAATAATTTATATAGCACCTCTACAGATGAAAAAATTGAATAAAAACAAAAAAAAAATAATGTTTTAATCAAAAATCCCTCAGAACATAATGACCTTCGAAAAAGTGATACAATCATGGAATGAAAATTTATTATATTTAGAATTTTTTTTTTGATTAAAATATTGAAATTTTTCAAGGAAACAGTTTATCCTACACATAAAATATGAAATGTCTTAAAGATAACATAAGCCTAAATGAAAGTGGAACAAGACAAAAAAATCCACATCATAAACTACCATCTACCATCACATGATATTTAACACAATAATAATAAAATTACATTAATTGTTTTATCTAATAGGATGATTTTACTTTTTAATTCCATCATAAATATACCCATTATGTAATTTATTTCCATGTCTTATTATTTACTTAATCAATTTCCATTACATCAGATGTTTTGAGGAAGATCAGTTCATAATTCCAAATAAACATTACTACCATCAACATAGTGAAATTAGTAATTTTTTTGAAATAAATTGAAGTATAATGAGGATCATATTCAATATTCATATATGAGACACTATTTTATTACCATTCATTAAATTTGTATGTGAAAACAAATAACATCACTTCACCGAGGTGGTAGTCCACACATACATACATATAACATTGCAATTTTTTAATGTATGAAAAGTATAAAAATTATATGATTCTATATATATATAAATATAAATTATAAATATATAATCAATATATTATATATTAATTATACTCATAATAATAACCATCCATGTAAAGTGGTGATTAAAAATGATGCACATATCTTCATGGAGGGGGTAACTTACACATATACACAAGTGATGCTATAAATGTTTTCTATAGGAATTCTAAATAGATGAAAAATTGTTGTACCAATAAAATAATAACCACTAAAAATATAGAATAAAATTATTATATTATTTCATAATTTTATGGAGAGATATTATGTAGTTATATAAATTTGAAAAATATAAAGAACTCAACTAATATTTATAATTTCTTAACTTGAAAACCTCATTTTTATGATGCATAAGTACATTGGAAAATGGGTTTATGGTCACAATAATTGATTGGAAATGTAGGAATAGATGTTTAGAGAGGCCTTCCAGAATATTTCATTTAGAAAATATTAATAATGGTTTGTGTTATAAATGTTTCAAATGAGACACCTTTTTTTTTGAAAAAATCAATGGTGTTTTCATAAATAATTTTTAATTATGTTTTAATAATATATATAGAAAAAAATGAGTGAAATAATAATGGAAGAGGGATAAAATATTTTTCCATATGTAATCCTAATTGTCTATTTATTCAGTTTTTATGACTTTTAGATCTATTAATAAATTATTATTTAGTATAAAATATAATTAAATTAATATTTATTATCATCATCTTTTAATAACTTTAATAATATCTTGAATGTCGTATATTTAAAAAAATAATTACCTCAAGAATAATTTATGATTCATATATATCTATCAAAATATTGGAATATCTATAGTCGTATAAATAATATCATTATTATTATTTTTAATAAAATTTATTAATTTTTTATTCACATTTTGTAAATGTACACCATTGAGGTATAAAAGATTTAGAAAATTATTCTAATTTTAAAATGATATTATAAATAAAAATCAATTTATTATCATTAATAAGGACTTCTCATGTTACTTAAATATTTCTATTTACTCACATCTATTTCATCAGAAATGTTTTAAAATCGTATTTTGACTTCTCTTTCCATACACCAACTCTGCCCATGCATTTGGATATGTTTATTGTAGTATAACTAAAAAATTAATGTATATATTCATCCATATCAAAAAATACAGATCATAATAATTACTAAATTTAATAAATGTCTTCTTGCATAAGAAATAATATCATTAAGGCACCAAATTTTATTTTCTAGTACTGTGAATGCACTGTATCGACACTCAATCTGATTTTCATATATATATCAACAATGTAATTTTAATTTTAATTTTTTGAATTATTTTTATATAATATTTGTTTTACGTCATTATAAAATAGTTGTTATATATTTTTAATCAAATAATATTTCAGATTTATCTATCATCAGTATCATAAAAGTTACAAAGTTCATAAAAATTATAAATTTTACTATTAAACATAAAGAGTTCTTTTTAAGGAAAATATAAAAATAGTAAATGTCACCTAAATAAGTATTTATACAGTATAAATCTAATTATATTTTATTATATTAAATTTAATTAATTTTATTTAATTAATTTTAATATAAACCAGCAAAATGTGATGAGAAATGATTTTCAAAAAATAAAATCTTTATGTAAAAATGTTTTTACTAGAAAAATTTAGAATTATGTAAATACAAATAAGATGAATTATATTATAATTAATTTTTTTGAAATAATAAAATTTTGAAAATTATTTCACAAAATATAGGACTTTATAAATATAAAGATATAAATTAATGTTGGTAATAAAATATTTATTTTTCATTATTCACTAATTAATAAAAATTGAAAAAAAATTAAAAATTTTAACTATAAAATAACTTTTATTTTTTTTCAATAAGAATATAATTTTTATTAAATAATATTAGTAAAAGTGTTAGAATATAATTATATTTTTCACTCATAAAATGTAGTAATGATAATGTTTAATGAAAATTCATTTTGAAGAAAATAAATTTCTTTACTGAAAATTATATTCATATTTATTATAGTTTATTTATTAAAAATTAATTATATCAATTTTTCATTAATATTTTACATATTTTTTGGTAGATATTAACATATTCAAATTTCACAAAAATTTTATAATATTTACCTTTAAATTATATTATTTTAATATTATATCATAAGTAACATAATTCTGGGTGACTCATGTTATGATTGTTTTCATGATTAATTATATTTTAACTAAATTTTCTTGGAGATATAATATTTGAATAGGGTATTAAATATGTTTTATCATCTCTAAACACTTCTTTTTAACATATATTTTATATTTTTTTTCGTCATTTTCTATTATAACTTTCAGTATCAGCAATTTTATTTTAACATGATAACTATTTTTTACCTATATAATTTATTTAAAATTATAAAAAATGATATGGTTTTTTTTAAATTATAAAACATATAATTCAAAACATGTAATAATATTTATTAAATAAAATTAGTATGTGTAAAAAATATTTTTCCCCATTATCATAGAAGGCATTTAAGGACACATTTATAGAAAAACTATACATTGAAAATTAAAATTAATGTATAGGATATTTTTTATATAATTATTTATAGGTAAAATATTTATTTATAGAAATTTTTTTTTTCTATGGTGTATATAATTAAAAAATAAATTATTTTCTAAATAATAATTAATTAAAATAAAATATTTAAAAAAATTTCATTTAATAAAAATTTTTACATAAGTTCATAAATTTATAAACATAGGTTTTATTAAATTAAAATTTCATTTAAATGAATATTTTATTCTTTATATTAATATATCATAAATTAATTTTTTTATTGAATTCTAGGTCTTTTTATTGTAATGATAAATTGATAAAATTAATTGTAATTTTATAAACTGAAAATTTCATGATTTAACTAAAAAACATCTATTTCAAAAATATAAACCAAATTAATCTTATGATAATTTTGAAAATATAAATAAAATAAAGAATTTAATTTTCATTATTTAAATATAAATAATTTATGAATTCATCATCAAAATGAAAGCATAAAATATATAATGAATCTATATTAATAGGAAAGTGAAATTTTAAAATATATTACCTATTATATTTCAGATTTCATTTGTATTAAAAATTACATTTTATTGAATATATTCGTCATATTAATGTTTTGAATTATCAATAATATATATAGTTTTTCCAAAAAAATCTAATATTATATTGTTTATATTATAATAAGTATATTAGTATAATTATTTATTTAGCTACAGAAAATTGGTTTATCAATACCTTATCTTGGATAATGACATTTATTTTTATTTATAGATACACCTAATAACTTAGTTACATATATTTCCTCACCACAATAATAATATTTTATATCAAATGATATATACTATTATTGGATTTCTGTGTTTTAGTGGGGCATGAACCACATTTTATCAAACATATGAGATCTAAATTGAATATTTAAATTAAATTTATTTTGTTTATATTATACCCCTATAAATAAATTAAGTCAATACATTTTTTATTAATAATCAATGATGAAATAAATTGAGTGTATTCATAATATGATTATAATTTTGGATATACCTATTTACATTACCTCTACATTACTCACTTAATCCAGATTTAGAAACTTATCTTTCCAAAGAAAAATATTAATATTTCATGCAATAATATACATATGTTCTCATTTTCCAAATTCATACTTTAGAAAAAATATATTTTTACCAAAACTGTCTGAATCTATAATATGTTAATCATTGTGGAACAATTAATTCATCTATATATTTCCAATAATAATAAAACTTAAATAGTATTAATCTCATGGTCATAATATAACGCACATGATAATATTTACCAAAATCATTAAAATGTGTTAAAAGAAACAAAAAATATTATTAGTTAATTATTAATCCTAATGTTACCGACATTGTAAAACTTAATTTTTTAAAATGAATCAACCCTTGGTTAATTCAACATCAAAACTATGTTAATCCTAATATTTATACATCCCTCAATCATGTGTTCATAAATAGTTAAACATAAAAATATATCTTTTGCATAAAATCACTTCTCCATGTAGTTAATATCATTTAATATATGTTTCTAAACCATTAAATATATAAATCTATATGGAAATCATTAAGTTATTTATATATTACTAATTTAAATATCATGAAATGATTTCATGTGATTTAAAATGATGTTTTTTTGTGTGAAAGGATGATAGTTTCAATCATGTATGCTTTGTGATTATATAATATTACTTGGAAATTGGAAGGGTGATTAAATGATAAATCAATGGCCGATAGATACCCAATATACCAAGGATGGGTGACTATGATATAACCTCTAACGCATTGTATTTGTAATTAGTTCATATTTCAATTCTTTTTTTATGAGTTACATGTTTGGATGTTGAATTTATGTGAATTCTATTCTAGTATAATTATATCCCAAGATACGAACCTATATATTTTATTTTTTTAATGAGATATTAGGGAATTAATTTGACTTTAAAATGGTTATATATTGATATTTTTGAAATTATTATCCCCTTTTCAGGGTAAAGGAAATTTATTAAAAGAAAATATTTTATTGGTTTGCACTAAAGTAATGGTTTTCTTTTATTAGGTCCCTTAATGTTGTTTTTTGTGACAATCTAAAGATATATAAAAATCCAATGGTTCTAATTGTAAATATAAAAAACTATGAGATCCATGGGATAATTTTGAATAATAATTATAAAAATAAATCATGATTTATTTTAAATCGATTAATATTGTGAAAAAAGGGATACCCAGTATATGCCTCCACATGCAATGTGTGGTTCAAATTTCTAAGAGATTGTACTAACCCTATAAAACTATTAACTGAAATAATCCATGAATTTGAATTCCATTTCAAAAACACTATAATACCTAATCGCTAAGTCCACATCTATTCAAATTTCATTAAATATGTAAATTTACCCACATATATGTACCAAATTTTTTTTTGTATTTCATTTTGACATTTCATTCCTTGTACAATCACTACATAATAATATTGATAATTTACATTTTATATAATATAATTATTCATATCTATTGGTCTATATCATCAATTACACATCATATTAGTGAAAAATATTTAGAATATCTTCTACCATCTATAATATTATTTATAGGATACTAATTTTTCTAATGTTATTGAATAATTAAAGTGGTACTAAAAATTGTTTTATTTCTTATTATAAACATAAATTAAATTTATAGTTTTTAATGTTCTTTTCTATTATTTTTCATGTATATTATCATACCATAGTTCTTACAAATGTTATATGATGTTTTATATCATCATTATATCTTAGTGAATCAAAAATGATATTGTATCTAATATATCTATTGTTGTTTTCTCACTAAACACTATTTATATTTTAAAGAAACTCAGAAATTTAAATATTTTACATTTTAAATAAAAAAATCTATAAGAATTTTAAAAAATTAAATTCTAAAAACTTTAAAAAATGTTAATTAAAAGAATACCACAAAAAAATGGAAAATATTTTTCATGGTATTTAAATTTTAATGTATAAAAATGTATTTATACCAAAATTAAAAAGAATAATTATTTCAAAAACATTAATTTGATTGTATATATTGGACATTAACTAATGATACTTTTAGAGAAATCATTATCAATAGAATCGGCAATTTCACTATTCATTTGGAATTTATGCTTTAAAAAAATAAAATATTCAACCCTTTAATAATTACAATATGCTTATTTTTAGAATGATATAATTTTAATAAAATATAATTTGTAAAGGTGGTATAAATTACTTAGAAAATTTGATAATAAAAATGAATAAAAACCATATTATAAGAAAATATATTTTTGAAGCATAAAATTACTCTACTAAAAATTGTGTACCTATTTATTATTCATTAATAAGTAAATTTAATTTATCAAAAACCATAATAAATAATTTTCTAAATGTGTTTATGTATATTTATACTATAAAATACAACTTCTAGGTTATAAATATTACATTTAATTAGATATAAATTTATATTTTATTGTGATTCATTTAAATAATTATTTTTCATGTTATGGAACCTCTCGATAATATTATTCTTTTAAAATAAATTTAATGATTGTTACATTCTACCCCCTTAATGAGATTAGGCCCTCAAAATGAATTCACTTTTTTAATATAAAATGTTTAAATTTTTTTATATCCAATTCCAAGGATTCTTATATAAATCATACTATATTATGGGAAAAATATTATTAATACATTAAAACTTATTTTCTATAATATACAAAATTAAATTGGATAAAAATAATTCTTTGCGAAAGTGTAAATCAGAATATTATTATAACATGGAATATCACATAAATAGGTTTCCAAAATTACCTAAGTATAGTGGGAATAGATAAAATGTACATATAAGATAAAAGTATATTCCCAATAATTATGGGGTGATAAATATTGTGATCTTGAGAAAATTATTAATAAAAAAGTAGAAATCAATTATCGATAAATTAGACAAGATGTTTAGTAAGTGTGAATCTAAAAGAATAACATTTTTGTGTGAAGATACTTTTTTAGAGCTAAGTGATTAGTTTTTTCATCATGATTTTTAACACATTAATATATATTTTATCCAGTTCATTTCATTTCTTAAGAAAATTTTCATAATTTTTCTAAGATTCAACCAATTTTCATTTTGATATTATATATTACTATAATAAATAAAAATTCATGATGAATTTTTCATTCCTAAATAAAAAAAATACATTTTTTTCTATATTATAGAAACCAAAAAAGGAGAAAAATTAATTCATATAATATTCATAGGTTAATAAAACAAAATAATTTATCACAAATTAATATAATAAAAACCGGAATACTATTTAATATGATGAAGTAAAACATTATTCTCCAAATCCTCAATAAAAACACCAATATTTCAAAACAAATAATTTTGTAAATAAATAACCTAAAAATCAATCCATGTATTTATATCCTTGTTAAAAACCCCTGGATAAAAAAATATTGGATCATATATTCTTCAATGATAAACATGAAATTTTTCTCCATAATATTCAAATAATTTCCATAAACCTCTTAAATTACATAAATTGAAAATAAAATCTTATACACATTTGAAACAAAATTAAATCATTGCTCCTCTATGAAAACTCATTTTTCCCAACAGTATATCCAATTACAATAATAAAATAATATTCTTAATATAGTGATTTTATTCTAATACACCATTAATAACATATTAACTATATCAATTTTTAATTCCATTATTTTCTATATGAAAAATCATATGTTCCAAACATGTAATAAATCATTTATCCCTTTTAAAAATATTAACTTTAATATTAAATATTATCTAAATCATAGAGTTTATCATTATTATTATAATATTTTCAATAAATATAAATTAATTCTTCCCTTACTAAACATTTAAATAAATTAAATACTCAATACAATGGTATTGATAATAATAATTTCACCTAAAAAACTATTTATCATCTTGAAATGTCAACATATAAAATATCAAAAAGTGTGTATATTCCATCAATTTTATGATCTAAAATAATAATATAATCTCCAAATGGAATACATAACTAAAATTTTTACCTCACAATAAAATATTAATCTATAATTTCACCTCAAACATGACTCTAATACCCAAAATAACACCATCGAACCATCTCTCATAGATCTCGTGCTAAAAAAATAATTACTATATTCCTCGCTTTAATAGACATGATCGAATTTGAGTCATCCAATCCATAATAAAGAAACATAATACCTTGGATAACATACACACCCAATGATATTTTAGGTTTAAAGTATTAAAAAATTAGGAAAATCACATTCATAAAAAAATATACATTTCCAAAATATATCGATTTTCCTATAAAACATGTTTCTTATAAAGTCAAACAGACATCATTCTTGGTTCCTCCCATATCTAAAACTCCTAAATTATTATCATTGCAACACAAAAATATGAACAATAAAAATTCATTTAAAAACATTTTATAAGATAATAATGATCGATCAAGGACATGAAAAAAATTTATAAACTCATTAGTTCATTTAAAAAATGAAAAGATCCTATACCAGATTTTTTCTTCAAAATATTAACCTTATGTTCGAATAATCATTTAACATAAAATGAAATTATCTTCTCTTACAAAATTTATTATTAAAACTATTTATTAGAAAAAAAATATAAATCATAATCATGTTAGTTACTTAGAAAACCTTAGAACTGAAGAAAAGTTTTTTCATAAAAACATTATTTTTTCACTAAATGGGTAATACATTTATTTAAACAAATTATCATTAGATTATCTGATGAAAATAAATTATGTGAATTAGAAATAATTAAAAATTATATTAAATTAATATATTTAACAAGGGAAATCATATTTATTTAATCCTTACAAAAACCCTTATAAAAATAAAAACTAACTTAGTGAGTTCAAAAAAATTATGTAGACTATAATCATTACCTAGTGGATTGAATACATATAATGGTCTCAACTATCAACAGAAACAGTGTCCAAGGACCATAAAAAATAAATCATATATATATGTGCATTAAAATTATAAAATATATATACTTATTCAATTTAAAATATATTTAGAAGTACATTTATTTTTCATGTAAAAATAATGATAAATATCATTTTTCATTGAAAACACATTAAACTGAAAGTAATAGAAGAATGGAAAATATGATAGTCTTTTGGGAGATATATTAAAATTCAAATAGTGGTATTATTAATGAATAAAATTCATGATGGTGTTAAATTCTTCTGATATAATTTTCAATAAAAATGATTAATTTCAAACTTATGTAAAACTATAGAACTGTATCACATTCGGAATGATTCTATATGTATTCATTTAATTAATACATAAACAATTGTAACCTGGTTTAGAAATACAATAAATAAAAATTTAATTTATTAATTATGTTATTGAAATAATTTATAGAGAACCTCTATCGAAGGAAAAACAGTATACAATCATTGAAAATAATGTTTTAATGAAAAATAAATCAAGACATGTTGACATTTGAACAAATGATATAATCATAGAATGAAAATTGAATATATTTAGAAAAATATTATTTTTTGATAAAAATATTGAAATTTTTCAACGACACAGTTTATCCTACACAAAAAATGTCACATCTGATAAAGATAACATAAGTATAAATGAAAGGGGACTGAGACAAAAAAAATCCACTTCCTAAACTATCATCAACCATCCCACAATATTTAACTCTTCAATAATAAAATTACATTAATTAATTTATTTATTATAATTATTTTACTTATTATTTATATTATAAATATACCCATTATGTAATTTATTACCATGTCTTATTATTTACATAATAATTTTTCTTTACATCAGATTTTTTAGGAAGTTTAGTTCATAATTCCAAATAAACAATGGTACCATAAACATAGTGAAATAGGTAATTATTTCCAAATAAATAGAATAATGATATGGATTTTATGTAATATTTTTATATGAAACACAATTTTATTACCATTCATGAAATATTTAAATGAAAACAAATAACATCACTTAATGGAGGAGGTAGTCCACACGTACATACATATAACATTACAATTTTTTAATGTATGAAAAGTAAAAAAAAATAGATAATTATATATATATATATATTATAAATATTTAATCAATATTTTAAATATTAATTAAACTCATAATAAAAACCATTCATATGAGGTGGTGATTAAAAATGATGCACATATCTTAATGGAAGGGGTAACTTACCCTTAGACAAGAGTTATGTTGTCAATTTTGTTTATAGGAATTCAAAAATAGACGAAAAAGGGTTATTCCAAAAAAATAATAACCACTAGAAATAGAGAATGAAATTATTATATTATATCATAATTTAATTGGTGGATATTATGTAGTTATATAAATAAGAAAAATATAAATAAATCATCTTATATTTATACTTTCTTAAATTGAAAAACTCAATTTTGTAATGAATTAGTACATTGGAAAATGGGTTTATAGTCACACTAATGGATTTTAATTGTAGGAATAAAAGTTTAGAGAGGCATTACAGAATATTTCATTTAGATAATATTAATATTGGTTTGTGTAATAAATTTTTAAATGAGTCACCTTTATTTGAAAACATCAATGGTGTTTTCATCAATAATTAGTCATTTTTTAATAATATATTTATAAAACAATGAATTGAATAAAAATGAAAAAAGGATTAAATTTTTTTCCATATCAAATCATAATTGTCTATTCATTGAGGTTTTAATACTTTTATAACTATTAATACTATATTATTTATTAAAAATATGAATAAATTAAATTTTAATTATCATCATCTTATATTTACATTAATAATTTCTTCAAAGTTGGAAATTTTAAAAATAATTTCAGTATGACTAATTTATGATTCATAAATATCTATCAAAATATTAGAATATCTAAATTCATAAAAATAATATCATTATTTATATTTTGAATAATATTTATTTATTTTTTCTTTACATTTTGTAAATGTTGCAACATTCTGGAAAAGAAGATTTAGAAAATTATTCTAATTTTAAAATTATATTATAAATAAAAAATAATTCCATATAATTAATAATTTCTTTTCAGGTTACATAAATATTTCTATTTACTCACATCTATATCGTCAGAAATGTTTTAATATCTTATTTTGAATTCTTTTTCCATACACCAAATCTGCACATGCACTTGGATATGTTTATTGTAGTATAACTCCAAAATTAATGTATATATTCATCCATACCACAAAATATAGATCATAATAATTACTAAATTTAATAAATGTATTCTTACTTTGGAAATAATATCATTAAGGCACCAAATTTATTTTTCTATTGTTGTGAAAGCACTGTATCGACACTCATTTTGATTTTCATACATTTCAGCAATGTAATTTTAATTTATATTTGTTGAATTATTTTTATATGATACATGTTTTATGTCATTATAAAATATTTTTTATATATTTTTAATAAAATAATATATCAGATTTATCTATTATCAGTATCATAAATCGTAAAATATTTCAAAAAAATTATATATTTTACTATATAACATAAATGTTACAATTTAAGGAAAATATAAAAATATTAAATGTCACTTAAACATGAATTTATATATTATAAATCTAATTATATTTTCTAATATTTAATTTAATTAATTTTATACAATTAATATTAATATAAACATGCAAAAAGTGATGAGAAAGGATTATTTAAAAATAACATTTTTATATATAAATATTTTAACTAGAAAAATTTAAAATAATGTAGATATTTATAAGATTAATTATATTATAATTAAAAATGTTAAAGTAACAAAAAATTGAAAAATTATTTCAAAAAATACTGGACTATTTAAAAACTAAGAAATAATTTCCATTTTATTATAAAATATTGATTTTCACTATTCACTAATAAATAAAAATTTTGGAAAAAATTGAAAATTTTAAATATAATATAACATTGATATGTTTTTTCTATAAAAATATAATATTTATAAAATAATATTAGAAAATGTGTTTTAAATTAATTATATTTTTCACACATAAAAAGTAGTAATAACATTTTTTCAAGAAAATGAATTATAAAGAAAATTAAAGTCTTCATTGAAAATTATATTTCAATTTATTTTAATTTAGTTATTAAAAATTAATTATATCAAATTTTCGTTAATAGTTTACATATTTTTTTTCTAATATCAATATATTAAAATTTAACGAAAATGTTATAATAGTTACATTTAAATTATATTATTTTAATATTATATAATTATTCACTTAATTCAAGGTGACTCGTGTTATGAATGTAATCAAGATAAATATTATTTTGAGTAATTTTTTATAGTGATATAATATTAGAATTGGGTATTAGATAAGTTTTATCATCTCTAAACACTTATTTTTCATATATATTTTATACATGTTTTTCATCATTTTCTATTATATCATTTAGTATCCGCAATTTTTATTTTACCAGGATAACTAGTTTTTACCTATGTCAATTTTTTAAAATATTAAAAAAATAAAATGACATTTTTTAAAAATTCTAAAACATATAATTCAAAACATGATATCAGTTTTATCAAATAAAATTTATATGTGTAAAAAATCAATTTTTCCATTATCACAGTGGACATTTAAGGACACATTTATAGAAAAACGATATTTTGAAAATTAGAATTTAATTATAGAAATGTCTTTTATATAATTATTTTATAGGTTAAAAATTGTTTTATAGGAAAATAATAAAATATTTTCTATCTAATATATAAACTAAAAATAAATTATTTTCAAAAAAATAAATTATTAAAATAAAATATGAATAAATTTTATTTAAAAAAATATATTACATGAGATAATAAATTTATAAACATAGGTTTTATTAATTTAAAATTTCATTAAAAATGCATATTTTATATCATTAAATAGACATTTGATCAATAATTTTTTTTATTAAATTCTTGGTCTGTTTAATGCAATGATAAATTAATAAAAGTAATAGTTTTATTATAAACTAAAACATTCATGATTCAACAAAAAACAATCTATTCCAAACATTTAAAATAGAATAATCTTAATTTAATTTTGATAATATTAATCAAATAAATAATTTATTTTTAATAAATTAAAATTAAATAATTTATGAAATCAACTTCAAAATGAAACCATAAAATATATAATGTTAATATATTCATTGGAAATTAAATTCTAAAAAATAGTAACTATTATATTTCATATTTCATTTATATTGAAAATAAATTTGTAGTGAATATATTATTTATATCAATGTTTTATATTATCCATAATATATTTACGTTTCGCATAAAAATTCAATTATTATAATGTTTATAGTATAATTAATAAATCTGTTTAATTATTTATTTAGATACACAAAATTTCTTTATAAATAACTTATATTGGATAATGAAATTTATTTTAATTTACAAATATACCTAATAACATAGTTATGTCTATTTTCAACCACAAATTATAATATTTTATACAAATTTTTTTATACTATTCTATCATTTTTTGTGGTTTAGTTGTAATGACCCAAAAATTCCGAATAATTTTTTATTTCTAATTTCAGCTAATTTTTTTACAAGTCCACAAAAATCGACAACACTTGATTCTGAGGATCGGTGTGCCCAGAATCAATTTCTGAAGATTTGTTCCGGTACGTTCAGTTAATGTTTGAGCAGTTTTTATACCTATTGAATCGGTGCTCAGAACTAAAATCCAAGGGCACCGTTGAACTCATAGCGACAGTATTTTTTTAAGAAGACATTCATTTCGACAATAGAGAGTTTGGGATAAAAGTTAGTTCTTGGCTTTTTTATAAAAAAATTAAAAAAAAAATTACAACACATTATTTCATTTTTAAGCTTCCTTGTGTTGAGTTTGTTGGTTTAAACCTCCCCTTGGGAGTTAGTGGTAGGACCACCACACCCTAACCTCCCATGAGAGGTTACGGTGGTGAGTCCCACACGAGCATAACCTCCCTATTAATGATAGGGGTGGGGACCACCCGAACCCTATTGATGGTGGGGGATGAAACCTCTCTACTGCACTTCGTTAATGAGGGAGGACCACATGTCCTCCTCTGCACAATTAATTGTGCCAATTCACATGCCAATAAATTGTGCCAAAGGACGTGCCAATTAATCATGCCAATGCACGTGTCAATTAATTGTTCCAATGCATGTGCCAATTAATTGTGTCAACACACGTGCCAATTAATGTGCCAACGCACGTGCCAATTAACTGCGCCAATGCGTGTAAATTAATTAAGGCGAGTTTCATTCTGCAATTTAATTGTGTCCAATGATAAAATAATATGTAACCAATTATTATTATTTGGCTGGAATTATCATTCGGTGGAACAGAGGAAGTGGGAAGCTAGGGAGAACAATTCTCCTAACGAAGAACACAAAGAAGGAAAAGAATGCCAGAGAAACATCATCCTCTTTCTTCTACCCTGACCACTTTCAAACGTAGAGAAACTTCCCTCCTCATCGTCATCAATGAACCGACCCTTGAGCTTGGATTGGGAGTGTGTGACGAACGCGGTGATCGACGAACTTCATCGTCTTCTTTCCGTAACACCGTCAACGAACGGCGATCGATGACCGACTAATCAAAGGTAGGGGTTGTTTCCTTTAAATTACCATGTTCTTCCATACATAAATGTATAACATTTATGTTTAACTTTTTTGGGTGGGGTGTTGTGTTATGTCCTTCAAAACCTATTGCTACCACCCTAAATGCGGAGGGTACGGGCCAAACCAACATGGCCCAACCCCTTCGTTGTTCTTTTTGTGATGACTCCACGACGTAATGGACATGAATCAACAACGACAAAGATAGCGAACAAAGGTCATTCTACCCGTAGCCTCCGTGAATCTTTCCACCCCCGCAGCGCACCTGTGCTTCCAGCCGAACATTGGCAGCACCCTACTCGGCGCCCTCGTGCGGCCCCCCGCGCCTTGCCACTCCATGCCCGGTGTCCCCGGGACATGCCCCGTGACCTCCCTTGCCCTGCCTGGTGCACCCGTGGCCTGACCAATTTCTAGCCAGCCTACCTGTGCCCCGTGTGACCTACCCGCTGGCCTCTCATATGCCTCCCTCCCGAGTTGCACCCCTCACAGAATTTTCTGAACCGTCGCCAGCAGTCGGGCCGAGACGCCTTTCTGGCGGCATCTTGGATGAATCGCCCTCGCATTCCCCTTGGTCGAGCCCAGCGGACTGGGCCAAACATAGCGGGTTGATCCCTCCAAAGGGCTAGGTCAGACCCATCGGGTCTGTCCGGGTTGACCGAGACTAGGTCAACCTCGACTGGGTTGGGCCGAGTCGGTCCGACCGGGAAGGACCGGACCCAGACCCAATACCGACCCCCTTTGCGTAATTTTTCCATATCATTGGAACTCAACGTATTTTTGACAAACCTTCAGTGGTGCTGGTAATCTAGATGAGAGACAATCCCTTTGAGTATACCCCACTGGAGTTTGGGGCATTGATGAGATAGGGTCAGGTTGGTTCATACAAAAACCCAACCGGGCCCTCATAACTAAAATGCTACTAACTAACAGACCGAGCATCCATATGATGCGCCATATATTGTGTTGAGACCCCTATGACGAGGTAGAACATTGGGATACTTATAAATGGGACTTCACAGAACTTGTAGTATCGACTTGTTTCTCGTGGAGAAGACCCTCCTAGTGACGAGTGAGTAGATTGGAGAGATATAGTAGCTAGCTGATACTTGATGACTGCTGACCGATCAACTCTAAGTGATTCATATGGCCAAGTGGGGAGAACTTGGTTGTAGCAGCAGCCCCACGGTGGAAGAACATTTGGTTGTAGCTGTGGAACCACAATACTCAACAGAAGAAGTACCTATGTAGGCTATGAGGGGGAGCGCTTGGTGGTAGCGGTAGACCCATGGTGGGGAGTGCCTTTGGGTGAGCGCAACAGACCCAAAATACTAGATAGGTGGAGTACCTTAGACATCCAAGGTTAGTGAGAAGGGAATGGTTGTATCGGAAATCCCACTGTACTCGATAGAGGAGGAGTTCTGCAGCATCCGTGGTTTCGACATTTTGAATAAAAATCCTGGTTTGAGTTGTGTCAATGACTTTGGGGTTTTCTTCCTGATTGAGATGGGTTTCTAGATAACTTTGGTATATGTATGGGAATATACCTATGTAATGGTTATTCATTGATTTCATACTTTCTGGTTTATCTTGGTTGGATTTTGGGGGGACCATGAGCCTATCGAGGTCCCCATTGAGTATCGTTATATTCACCCCCTGCACGGGCTTTTATTGCACCTCGTTGTGTTGGTTGCAGATGATGGACAATGCTGACTAAGGAAAACAGTAGCCAGACTGGAATGTACCTGGTGGTGGATCACATTGAGTGATGATACACGGAGTAGACAGATGGACGTGGAGTGCTGAGGAGGCCATCTGCACCTACCCGTCAGGTAGGAACCCTAGTTGATGACCCAGTGGCCGCTTTACATCTTTTAGTTATACATTCAATTCAGTTTTACTGGTACGTTCCTATTGGGCATGTATTTCTGGCCCCTTTACCTTACATCACTTTTTTATATAGTTTTTATTAGTTTTTTGCTTCTTGTTGTGTAATGTGATGTGTATGTTTATAGTTATAAAGAAAATTCCTTTCTAGTTTATGGATTTACGCCTTTGGTGCTAGTCTCCATCCCCTAGCCTATGAAAGGCAGGTTTGGGGTAGTCACGATATGGGCCCCAGGGGACGGGTCTTGAAAAATTGGTATCAGAGGTGTTGGTTCTACTGATGAACTTAGGACTCTGATATTTATTTTTTGTGAAGAAATATTATTAAGTGTACTATGTGTGTTTTTTAGTTCAGGGAGTCTAGTGGTGGTGAGGGTAGCCGACGTATCCATACACCAGGACCCTGACTTCCGAATTCTGACTTAGTGCATGAAAACACTGATTGCATGTGTGTTTTCCTTTGTGAATTTTTTAGGTCTGCTCAACTAGGTCAGATCACCAGTTTAAAATCATTGACTGTGTCGCATCTGTTTCGTGCAGGATGCCTCCCTATGGATGACCAGAGAGAGCCCTGAGAGTCGTACACACCGACATCACACCAAGTGAAGAGGCCTCAGTATAGGGTTCACTTCAAGTTGAAGCACCAGCCGAGGAACCAGCGGTACCACACCGCATTGGGCCACCAAGTCCACCAGCCCCCGCGCCAGACTATGCATGCTGCTTGAGCGCGCTACATGAGTTCCAGATCTAGAGGCCACCCTGGATCAGGGGAATGATGGACCCACAGGCAGCTGAGTATTGGATGGAGGTTGTGGTGAGAGTTTTCAGACTGGTAGGGACACAAGCCAACTTCATGGTGATCCTTGCTGCCAGCCTCCTTCAGGGACCAGTAGAAAGATGGTGGAGCCTGATGCTCCTTATTCATGACGAGGTGTCACTACTTTAGTCAGACTTTGAGAGCCTATTCCAAGATGAGATTTTACCAACCACCCATCATGTGGTGCGGATACCAGAGCTACTACATCAACAACATGGTAAAATAATAGTGGCACAGTACTCAGTGAGGTTCACCAACCTCCCACCCTACTCCATAGATATGGTGCGGGACCCATTCTTCAGGCCCCAGACCTTCGATCAGGAGCTCAGGAAAGAGAACAGAGCTCTGATGATCTCACTTAGCATCCCAACACATGTGGGGGTGTTGGAGAGAGCCCTCCTAATAGAGAGTTTTCCCATTGAGCACTCTACAGTAGTGAGACCCACCACTAGATGATATGCAGGGGAGTATTCTGTAGCTGTTAGTATACAGATGGAGCAGTGGTCAAAGAGGGCCAGATCTATAGGAGGATGACTGCATGACTCATGATCATTTTTTCGAGGCACGTAGGGTGGAGACAGACCATCCAAGAGAGGGCAGTGTTAATCATTCAGTGGATAGGGTCACATGGCTCGTGACTTTCGGACCCACCCGATAGATGATCATCAGATAGTTGAGGGACCTCCATGGCAGAGGCAGAGGTTCGATCGAGGTGGTCTGTAGGGATGAGGCAGATGTGGAAGAGGAGCTAGACGTGCAGCTAGCAGTGGAAGACGATTTGAGGTGCTACCAGTACCTCCACTAGGAGGTCCTCCCCGACTGCAGGGAGTGGGTGGACATGGGAGATCATGGATTCAGGCAGTTATGCCCTACAATCACGGTGCTCCAGAGATGATACGATGAATGATCTGTGTCTATTCCACCTTAGTCATTGTTCTTATAGACACAAGTCCCAGTCACTAATTCATTTCCACATCCCTCGTTCGGGGAAAGAATATTCCTAAATAGATGTTAGTTTGATCCTTATGACTATAGACTCTAACGGGAGGTGATTCAATGATTCACATAGGTTTCAGCAGTGCGCGCATGCTTTGGAGGGAGAGGGCTTTGACTGGGATCTCCTAGTAGTGGTTTCGATGTCGTACGATGAAATCTTGGGTATGGAATGGTTATCTACAGTCCATGACCAGATCGACTATATCAGGCCCAATGTGCTGTGTGTTTGAACGGATGGGATCAAGATCACCTTCAGTAGTGAGAACGGATCCTTTGCAGCACAGGAAGAACATACTCGGAGGAGGGTGTAGCCGATCACACATCAGTTGGCCTGCCTTACCCTCAGAGCAGTTGATGTGGAGAGTTTGTCTTTTCCTATTGTGGTGGAACTGTATGCGGTTGTTTTCCTTGACAATGTTCCATGACTACCTCCTCACTTATAGGTGGACTTCCCTATTAACATGTACAATGGGATGACACCGATATCTACTCCAGCATATCGGATGGCTCACATTGAGCTTCATGAGTTGTGGGTACAGGTGGAAGACATGTAGGGGAAGGGATTCATCCATCCTAGTGTTTCTCCCTAGGAAGCCCAAATTCTATTTTCCAAGAAGGTGGATGGGAGCTTGCTGCTCTGTGTTGTATAATGTCACCTAATCCAAGTGACCGTGAAGAAAAAGTACCCACTCTTAAGTATTGAAAACCTCTTTGACCAGCTGAAAGGAGCATGGTGGTTCTCAAAGATAGACCATCGATCAGGCAATCACCAGCACAGTGCTCGAGAAGTGGATGTAAAGAAGACGACCTTCATGAGTCGGTACAACCACTATGATTTCTTGGTTATGCCTTTCGGCATAACCAACACTATAGCAGTGTTCATGAGTTTGATGAACATTATCTTCCATCCATACCTTGATCGCTTTGTTGTAGTCTTCATTGACGACATTCTGATCTACCCAACTACTAAGGTGGAGCATTCCTACCATTTATGGGTAGTACTAGACACACATCGAGAGCACCAGCTTTATGGTATGCTCTTGATGTGCCAGTTCTGGATTATAGAGGTTCACTTATTGGGACACCTCATCTCGGAGGCTAGATTTTTAATGAACCCAGCGAAGATCAAGGCGATACTTGCATTATAGGCACTAAGGAGTGTGATGGAGGTACATAGTTTCCTAGGTTTGGCTGGGTACAATCAGAGATTCGTTCCAGACATTTCCAGAGTTGCATCACCACTATCAGCCTTGATAAAGAAGGGGAAACCCTTCGTGTGGTTGGAGAGATTCCAGCTATGATTTCATGAGCTAAGGTAGAAGCTGAATAGTGCCCCCATCTTGAGGCTTCTAGAGGTGGGTGTTGGGTACGTTGTTTATAACGAAACATCAAGGACTGGACTCAGGTGTGTCCTGATGCAGGAGTGAGATATGATTGCATATGGTTCTCTACAGCTGAGGTAGCATGAGCAGAACTACGCTTCACATGAATTGGATTTAGCATTAGTGCACTTCGCCTTGAAGGTGTGGAGGCACTATCTGATGTGCGAGCATTTTATAGTCTACTCTGATCACAAGAGTCTTAGGTATATCTTCTAACAGAAGAACCTAAACCTAAGACAGTAGTGATGTATTGAATTCCTCTAGAACTACAACTTCAAGAAAATCTATACTCTTGGGAAGGGGAATATTTTTGCTGATGCACTCAGTAAGAGATATAGTATAATGCTTCTATTAGAGGAGACCGAGCATCTGGCTTCTTTACATATATCCTTTGTGGATATGGATGGAGCATCCTATCTATAGTTTCTTATAGTCACTCCTCCACATCATCATTGAGTCAGGGAGGCGCATCGTGGGGATGCTGACTACGAGACACAACATGATCAGATATCCATAGGGCAGGCACCTGATGGATTTTAAGAAGGTGGGGAGTATGAAATCCTCTTTAGTGGACATACCATGGTACCATTTTCACTTATGTAGGATGTTTTTAGAGAGTCCCACACTTCCACTCTAGTTGTACATCCTGGAGTGGCAATGATATACCAGGTTCTTCGACGATGGCTATGTTTGCCAAGAATAAAGAAGGTGGTAGCAGAGTTTGTCTCAAGATGCCTCACTTGACAGAAAGTGAAGGATGAGAACCAGGTACCAGCAATCATGGTTCAGCCCTTAGAGGTCCCAGAGTGGAAATGGGATGGGATATCCATGGATTTCGTGAAGGTTCATCCACGTATATCCAGGAGTCACGATTCGATTTGGTTGACCATCGACCAACTCACCAAGTCGGCCCAATTCCAATCAATCAGAGAGTTGGGATCAGTAGAGATCTTGGGACACCTCTACGTGCAAGCGATTGTGTGACTACAAGGAGTACCTTATTCTATAGACTCTGACCGTGATGCACGATTTACATTCTGGCTATAGAAGGGGTTGAAAGAGGCTTTCAGGATGCAGTTACGTCTAAGCACCACCTTCTATAATCAAACAGATGGCCAGAAGAAACGGACCATTCAGGACCTCAAAGAAATGCTCCGTGCTTGAGTCCTTTACTTTGGTCATATCTGGGAGGATCACTTACCATTGGTGGAGTTTGCCTACAACAAGAACTATCACTCCACTATCGATATTGCACCTTTTGAGGCCTTGTATGGTCGGCCTTGCGGATCGACACTATGCTGGACAGACCCAGGGGAGTCACCACTAGTGGGTCCAGAGATGGTAAGGGCAACCACGAAGAAGGTGCAGATCATCTAGGAGTGGACGAAGTCTGCAATGATCAGATAGAAGTCGTATGCTGACAGGAGGCGGAGACCTCTTGAGTTCAAGGATGGAGACCACATCTTTCTATGTATCTCACCTTGACGAGGTCTATAAAGAATTTACTGAGGTGGAATGTTATCTTTGAGGTTCATCGGACCATTCCATGTCCTCAACATAGTAGGCGAGGTGGCTTACCACTTAGCTCTTCCACCTCAACTGCACCGGGTGCATGACATCGTTCATGTATCTCAGCTAAGGAGAAATGTGCACAACCCTTCTCAAATCATCAACCATGGGGAGATGGGCATCGATGACAGGGAGAAATTCACGGAGGATCTAGTGGAGATTGAGGATCGACAGGAGCGGGTCATACATGGATGGTTGATACCTCTAGTGTGCGTTCGATGGTAGCACAAGAACCTTTAGGAGAGCACATGGGAGTGGGAGGCTCAGATGCATGCTCAGTATCCCCATTTGTTCCCTTAGTGTGAGTTGTAACATACGGGGATGTAAATCCCTGAGGTGGGGAGAATGTAAAGACCCAAAAATTCCATAGATTTTTATTTCAAATTTCATGGGATTTTTTATGAGTCTGTGAAAATCAATGGTGCTTGATTCTGGGGCCTCGTGTGCCCAGAATCAATTTCTGATGTTTTTTTGGGAATTATCAGTTAATGTACGAGCTTGATTTTATATCATTTGAATCATTTCTTAGAACTGAATTCTGGGGGCACCGTTGAACTCGTAGCACTGTTATTCTCTTATGAAGACGTTCACTTCAACAATTGCGAGTCAAAGATAAAAGATAGTTTCGGAATTTTTATAAAAAAGTAATAAAATAAAGTTCAACACTTTATTTTATTTTTATGCTTCCTTGTATTGAGTGTGTTGGTTGAGACATCCCATTGGGAGTTGGTTGTGGGACCGCCACACCCTAACCTCCCTTGAGAAGTTATGGTGGTGGGGGCCACCTGAGCAGAATCTCCCTATTAATGATATGGTTGGGGACCACCCGACACCTATTGATGGTGTAGGATGAAACCTCTCCACTCCCCCTCATTAATGAGAGAGGGCCTCTTGACCTCCTCTGACCAAATAATTGTTCCAACGCACGTCCAAATTAATTATGCCAATGCACTGGCCAATTAATTGGGCCAATGTGCGTGCCAGTTAACTGTGCCAACTCATGTAAATTTATTAAGGGGAGTTTCATTATCTTTTAGAATTGTGTGTCAACAATAAAATAATAGGCATCCTATTATTATTATTTGGTTAGAAGTCTCTTTTGGTGGAACAGAAGAAGATGAGAGCTAGGGATAAAAATTATCCCAACGAAGAATGTGAAGAACGTGATGAACACCAACGACACTTCTTCCTCCATCTTCTACAACAACCACTTTACGATATAGAGAATCATTCCTCCTCATCGTCTTCAATGAACCGATGCACGAACTTGGATTGGGAGTGCATGAAGAACATGGAAATCGAAGAACTTCATCATATTATTTCCATAACACCGTCAAAGAACATCGATCGATGACTGGAAAATCAAAGGTTGGGCTAGTTTCCTTAAAAGTAACATATTATTCCATCCTTAAATAATGAATGTTGATGTTTACCTTTTGCAGGTGGGGTGTTGCTTTCCGTTCATGAAAACCTACTGCTAACCCCGTAAACATGGAGGGTGCGGGCCAATCCAACATGGCCCGACCCCTCCGTTGTTCATTTTGGGATTACACCAGGACATCATGGAAATGAAGCTACAACGATGAAGACATGGAATAAATACCGCGCTACCCACGGCCTCAGCATATCACGCTGCCCCTGTGGCTCACCGGTGCTTCTAGCCGAACACCGTCGGAACCCTACACAACACCACCGCGCGCACCCCACTTCCTATTAGCGGCCTGACCAGCTCCCCCGGGCCCTCCCAGTGGCCAGCCTGGCACCCCTACGCCCTACCAGTGGCCTGCCCTGCACCCCCGCGCCCTTTCGGTAGCCTGGCCAGTGCCCCCGTGACCTCTCGGTGGCCAGCCCGTGAGCTACGCATGATGCTTGGCACCCCCTCTCCCTGCCCTGCACCCCCGCGCCCTTTTTCACCAGACATCTATTTAAAGAACCATTAGCGGTGCTTTTAATCTGGATGATAGAAGTTCCCTTTGATTACACCCCACTAGCGTTTAGGTTATAGTTGATATACAGTCAGGTTGGTTTGTACACAAATCCAACCGGCCCCCCAGGACTAAAAGGCTAACAACTAACAGACCGAGCGTCTGATTGACGAGCCTTCTGTGGAGTTGAGACTCCTATGATGATGCACAACATTGGGATAATTCTATCTGGGACTTCACTACACTTGGAGTATATACTTGTAGCTTGTTTAGTAGACCCACCCATAGACGAGCGAGCAGATTGTAGTAACAAAGTAGCTGGCTGAAACTTGATGACAGCTGACCGATCGAATTGGAGTGATTCAGATGGCCTAGTGGGGAGCGCTTTGTTGTAGCAGCTGTCCCACGAAAGAGGAATGCTTGTTTGTAGCGGAAGACCTATGGTACATGATAGAAGAAGTGTCTTTCTAGGCTATGAGGGGGAGCACTTGGTTGTAGCGGTAGACCCATGGTGGGGAGTGCCTCTGTGTGATAGAAGCAGACCCACAGTACTCAACAAGGAGTACCTCCGTAGTCCAAGGTTAGTGGGATGTGTTTGGTTGTAATCGCAGGGCCACTGCACTCGATAGAGGATGAGTTCTCCAGCATCAGTGTTTTCGTCATCGTGAATAAAAAACATGGTTTGAGCTGTGTCAATGACTTTGTTGTTTTCCTCATTATTGAGATGGGTTTCTAGAAAACATATGTATATATATGGGAATATAACTAAGTAATGGTTATACATTGATTTCATACATTGTTGATTATCCAGGTTGGATTTTGGTGAGACCTTGAGGGTATCGGAGTCTCTACGGTTACCATTATACTCACCCATGCACAGGCTATGCCCACACCTTGCTGTGTTGGTTTTAGACGATGGACATTGCTGACTGAGGCACAGAGTAGCAGGACTGTATGGTACCGGGAGGTGGATCACTTGGTGTGACGATACACGGAGTAGACGGAAGAATTGTGGAGTGTTGAAGAGGCCATCTGCACCTACCCTTCAGGTATGAACCTCGTAGGAAGACCCAGTGTCTCCTTTACTTCCTTTAATTGTTCTTGCACTTCAGTTGTACTTGTACTTTCCTATAGGGCTTGTATTTCTGGCCCCTTTACTTCCCATCACTTCTTTTGTATATATATTTTTTATTAGTGTTCTACTTCTATTTGTGTACTCTGATGTGTATGTTTACAGTTACAAAGGCAATGCCTTCCCAGTTTTGGGATTTATGCTTTTGGTGCAAGTTTCCAACCCCTGTCCAAAGGAAGGCGGGCATGGGGTAGTCACGATACGGGCCTTGGGGGATGTTTCGTAACATTATTGGGGCATGAAACACATTCTATCAAATATATTAGATCTAAATAGAATATTTAACATAAATATATTGTTGTTATATTATACCCTTATAAATAAATAATGTCTATACATTTTTTATTATTAATCATTGATGGAAGAAGATTACAGTATTCATAATATGTTTATAATGTTGGATATAACTATTAACCATACCTCTGCATTACTCACTTAAGGTTGATTAAAAAACATATATTTCTTCAAAATTATTAATCTTTAATTCATTCATATACATATGTTCTCATTTACCAAATTCATTCTTTTGCGAAAATTTATTTTTACCAAAAATATAAAAAACTATAATATGTTAGTCATTGTGAAACCATTTATTCATCTATATATTTCCAATAACTATAAATCTCAAATAGTATTTTTCTCAGGGTCATAATATAGCACACATGATAATATATACCAAAAGCTTAAAAATTTGATGAAAATCATAAAAAATATTATGAATTAATTATTAATCCCAATGTTACCAACATTATAAAACTTAATTTTTCAAAATGAATCAATCTTATGTTAATAATATGATTTATCCATCCCTCAGTTACGTATTCTTGAATAGTTATACCTAAATATATATCTTTTCCATAAAATCAAATCACCAGGTTGTTAATATCATTTAATATAAGTTTTTAAACCATTAAATAAAAAATCTATATGAAAATCATTAAGTTATTAATATATTCCCCATTATATGTAGAATTTAATAAAAAACCCATTGATAGACATCAATCAGTCTCAATAATACATAAGAGTATAATGAATTTACTACTACTATGATATCAACATCTCTACCATAGATAATACATGGTGTCACGACCTAGCCCAATAGGTCCCATGTCATGACTCCCAAAACCAACCTATAATAGGTAATTGGATTGCGAATAAAACTGAGTTGGTATATCACTATAATGGGAGGTATTATCTTAAATTACATGTAAACACACATATTCAATACATTCATTCAAACACACCACAAATAGTTAATGATGAAATTATATATGTTATGAAGATTATATGAAGAACCCAATGAAGAATAAAATAACATATAACAAACTATAAAAGCATAAATATAAATCCCACATCAGAGTATAAAAACTATCAATGTACTATAAATTTGTGCAAATACAAACCCACCACAATTAGTCTGAAAACATGTGCCGCATGACTGTAAATATGTAGAATTCAATCTAGATAACTGTAGGAAGACACCATATAATTTCTACATAATTAAGTGTGTGCTGGTCCTGGTTACTCTAGGACATCTTCAAAGGATCAAACATTTGCACAAGAGATTATGCATGGAGGCATAGAGCATACATATGTGAGTATAACAATAGGCAGTAGAACATTCCTAAACCAAAAGGCATAAAAAAATTAGAATTTATTCCAAATATCTATAGGAATATGTCAATAGAACAAATATTATTAATTTCTAGATATACTAAAAAAGACTCACAATCTCAACGTAATGTCATAACCACAACTCCAGCTGGCGACTCCTGCACAATTGTTCCACAAATCACCCTTTTTGGAGAACACACTCCATGGGTCTGATAATGATAATAATGTCTAAATGATAGGTAGTGATTACTATGTCTCCCCATTATAATTATACGATGGATGTCTAAAGAGATATGAGATATAGATGAGAATCACACCAAAGAACATTGGTTTTAAAAAAAATCAATTTTGACGAAGCCACTATATAATTGAGTAGTACATGCATAGCGTTGTTCATGATAATACCAATAAATCCACGAAGGAAACAATATGATATAGGATACAATTGTGGTCATTAGTGAATGATTCTAACAACTCTGTCTGGGAATTCATACTAATGGGATCACCATTGTGTGTGTAGGACATGATACTATACCTATCCTCCTAGAAAATCTAATGGAAAAACACTGTTATTAAACTTTTCCAAGAAAAATAGGATAAGGGATCCCTAAAAATGCTAAACGAATACACAAAAAGTTCCTCTGGGTGTTACTCATGCCCATGTAAAATAGGCCATACAACTTTCCATGTAAATGTACATGGGATTCCCAAACCCATGTACTTCTTTCCATTTCCATGTACACAGTTATGCCAATGTAAACCTGACCTAGATGTAACCATGTGGGTATATAGAGAATGCCCATGCCTATTTAATCCTTTACATGTTTCTTTACTTTCCAAGGTACACTCTAACCCCTTGGGGAGGGGTCACATGTCATGTGTCATGTACAAAGTGCATGTGATACTTATCATAATCCTAAACCATAACTACCACTTTAATAGTCCCATATTAAATGTAGAAACAGAATACAAAACTTGTACCATGATATTTCAATAGAATTTTATATATTGAATCACACATCTTCTCCAGCTTCTATGTAATTTGATATAGATAAGAGATTTCTAGAAACCTAGGTCTACCTTTGGCTGAGAACATCGTGTTAAGTAAAAATTAAGTATTTTTTATTTTATGTCATTTGTTTTGAAAATAAAAAATCACTTTATTCAAATTTATCTAATAAATGGAATTATTTGATTCCAGTTTCTCTTTCTATCATACTATCTCTGTCTATTGTACTGACTTGGTCTATTTTAATGAATCTTTCTATCATACTAACTCTCTATATCTTACTGACTCTGTCTATCGTACTAACTATATCTGTCATACTTACTCTGTCTATCATTCTGACTCTATCTATTGTAATAACTCTTTATATCATATTTAATTTATTAAATTGTACTTACTATGTTAATCATACTCACATTGTGTATCGTACTCATTTTCCATCATATCAATACATTGTAAAATCAAGTTCTTTCTTTTGTCACATGCTTGTTTTTATTCATTCACCAAAACACATGTTCTATATCTATCCTAATCATGTTATCATTTTCATATTCATATTGTTTTAACCAAAATGATGTTAGGGATTTATTTATAAACTAATCAAAATTATGTCTTGTTTTCTATTTCAATATGACCATTATAATGCTAGGTGTCCATATCCATCTGAGTGTTTTGGATAAAGATGAATGTTGAAGAAATAACGACCATTGGAACATGAGGCCTATAAATAAGAGGTCATTTGAAGTAGAGATAAGACTTTGATCATCTTCAGTGTCTTCTATGTTCAAGAGAGTGATTGGGTGACTTCTATCTATATCTTGAAAATGCCTTGAAATTAAAAAACATGAATGACTCATTTGTAGTATTTTTATTTCAATATGTGATTTTTTTTTTATTTTGTGCATCTGATAACGTGATTATGATAGAGGGATGATAGGAATAGATAGATAGTGGAACGATTCATCGTATCGAAGGCTATCAAGCTTTTGAAAGATAAAGGCGTCAATTACATTTAAAATCATGGGCATGTGGGGATAACAATACATATATTCTGATCACTGTATCATGTGATTAATAGTGTTGGTTAGATAAACCTATTATATTAGGAGAAAGGATACACTACATATTGTAATAAAAGAATTGTATTACCTTTATCATTTCCTCTACATATTGTAAAATTAATTGAATCATCTTATTACTTCATTATTTTTTATAAATTTTTAATTTATTTAACTACATTTTATACATTTATTAATCATTCAATATCCTATATGGTTGAATCTTTATCAATGTTTATTACATGGGTATTTTTAATAAATTTTAATACAATTGTTTCATAATCTGTGGTATAATAGTACATCATTGAGCCCATAGAAAGTCCTATCTTTTATTTCAATTTATAAGAGGATTTTGGAGTTGATATTAGTTATTTTAAACTAAAAACCTTAGCAAAGTGTTTTTATTGAAAATATTTAAATATTAAATTCACCCCTCTTGTATGTATTTTAGTATGACCATTACAATACCAGGTGTCCATGTCCCTTAGTGTTTCTTCAAGGAAATATAGCCATTGATGAAAATATGTCTGTTGGATCCCATGTTCGGTAATTTAGTTTTAATTTGAATAAGTTATAAGACATTGATCAGCATTAGTTTCTTCTATATTCTAGAGAGAGATTGTATGACTTCTCCCTGCTTCATGCGAAATCCTAGAAATTACAAATCATGAAGACTCATTCTAAAATTTTGTATTCCAATATGTACATTTTTTTGGTTTGTTCATCAAAACTAGTGATTATAATCAAGGAATGCCAAGGATAGGCATCCGGGGGAACCGATCATCATATTGAGGGATTCAAAGCATTTGAAAGACACAGGTTCGAATTACATATAAAAGAGAGGGCTTGCGGGGATAACAAGACAGATATACTGGTCATCAGATTTAGGGCATACTAGTGTTGGTGATATAGACCTATTATCCTAGGTTAATGGATACCCTACACTTTGTGATAAAAGAATTTTATTAACTTTTACTTTTTGGCTACTAATCTTAATAGAAAGAGAATCCTTTTATTTATTTTTTCTATTTCTATTCTTTGGTATTTTTTTAAATACAACATAAACATTCATTATTGATTATATATGTTATATGGTAGAATCATTAACAATTTTTATTACTCTGTTATTTGTATTCAATCTAAATAATATTGTTTATAATATACGGTATCATATTACATCTGTGATCCGATTGTATGCCATATCTTGTGATTCCTTTATAAGATGTAATGTTATCTATTTTTTAATATTTTAAAGTAAAATACTTATGTAATGGTATATATATTATCATTTTAAATATAAAATTCAACTCCCCTTGTAATTGTGCTATCTCATATCTATTTTTTATAGTGATATATATAATCATAAGAATATTGGTCTTCTTTCCAAAACACCTTATCAGTACTTAATGGCCAAGGTACATAGTTCTGAATCTATTACATATATGCCTTTGATTAAAAATTATCCTGATAAGTATTATTCTTATGATAAAGAAACATCCTCATTAGAGAATGAGAATTCATTACCTTCTAATAAAGAAGTTTCTATATTTTCTAAACATTTAGAAAATGAAAATTTTTATGATTATAGAAAACATGAAAAAAATACCAGGATTGATATTTTGATAATAAAACTATTAGATCATTATAAATTTTAGGATTCTAAAACTCTTTAAATTGATATACATTCTAAAAACCATGTTAAAATGAATTTGTAATAAAACACATTTTCACAATAAATTTTTTATATTACATCTGAAAAAACTATTTTCGAAGAAAATCACAATTCTAAAACTAATAAAAATGAGGATAAGAATTTTTTCATTATACGAAAATCTGATATTTGTTATGTTAAGAAACATTTATCAAAATTCACTATAAGAAATAAAGAGTTTGATAAAATGTATTCTAAATTTATTCATTTAATAAATAGTTCTATAATTGGTTATACTCATTCAATACCAGTTTTTAGTCATAACAATTTTGTCAACCAATGTGCTCCATTCATCATCAATTTTCATAGTGGTGGACTTTTGGAAGAAACTTTTTATTCATATAAAACACAATCACTACGTTTCCACAATTCCGACTTTTCAAAAAAAAATGTGGATTATAAAAATATTTATTTCTAATTATTCTGGACCAAAACATGATTTGATTCCAAAAGTTTAATTTTTTTTTCAGAAAAAAATCAATAAACAATATCAATACATGGTACATGGATAATGGATGATCTAGGCACATTCCATGAAACAGAAACATCTTTGAAAATGTTATCCTGGCGAATGGAGGAAAAGTTAACAATAGATAAAAATCTCAAGGAATGATTGTTGGAATATGTAATATTTTTTTCATTGGAGTTTTTTATTTATAATGATATGTTCATTTATGGTATTAAGTAGAATCTTATATGGAAAAGTCAATTTTTTGAAGAATAGTCCCTTGTGAATTTTAGGAATGTTAAAAGTTTTGTTAAAAATTCCAAGAATGTATTAATTCTATCTTCCCAAATGCATTATAATTTTTACACATTGAAAATATAATACATTTGGTTCCATAAATTACCTTGTTTAAGTGTAATGGAATAATAATCTTGGAAATGGAATATAAGGATAGAACACTGTAATTTTAGAAATTTGTATAAAATCTCTACGAAATGACATGTTAACGATCTAATTGAGATAAGGTTTCATTCTTCTAATTTTTTTGACATTTAACAATATGGATAGCAACATAAGTCAATATTTAAATCAAATAGTGAATTTAAAACTACTGAGTCATTACATTTAGTGGGTATGGATATTTTGGGTCCAACATAAACTAAAATTACTAACAGCATGTACTATGTATATGACATAGTTTATTATTATACTTGATTTACATGGGAATATTTTATTTATAAAAAATCAAGTTTCTTATGATTCTTTAAATACTTTTTTTTCTAATGTTAAAATTTATAAAAACCGACCACTGATAACTATGTGACATGATCATGGTGGAAAATTTGTAAATTCTAATTTGGAAACATTTTTTAGTAAACAAGTTATTACTCATGTCTTTATTGCACCTATACAACCATAGAAAAATGGTGTTGTTGAATAAAGAAATAGAATTATTCAAGAGATAAAATGAACCTTGTTGAATGAATACTCAATTGTGAAAACATTCTAGGTGAAAGATATTAGTAATGATTATTAAACAATAAATGAAGTTTTAATTCGACCTTCTATTAAGAAAACTCCTTATGAGTTACTGATAGGACAAAAACCAAAAGTTTCATACTTCAATGTATTTGGTTGCAAGGAATTTATTTTAAATACAAAATAAAAATTGGGTATGGTTTCACCAAAATCTGATGGATGAATATTTTTAGGTTATTACCCCACTTCTATTGATAATTAAGTTTTTAACCCAAACCCTTGTGTTGTTTATAAATCAATAAATGTTTTGTTTAATGAACAAATCCTTTTGTTCTCAATGATCATCAATTTATTTGTTCTAAAGAGTTTTCCAAAACTGATTATCAACCAATAAGTGATTCTTTAAACATTTTAAATACTCAAGAAAAAGTTTTTGTGACATTTACACTTCTGAAGACTTTCTACACTGTGTTGATGAGTAGGTTTTTCAAATTCCAAATCCATTATTTCATTCAAATCATCATAGTGATAAAATCATTTGTGATGTAAATCAACTAGTATGGAATAGATTCCACCTAAGAATTGAAATAGAATATCCTGGTTTTCTATCTCAATTTGAACATAAAATCTATTATGAGGCCTCAGGTGATGATGATTAGACTAAGGCAGTACAATATCAACTAAATGAATTTCAATGTAATTATTTCTTGATTTTGGTTGAAAAAATTAAGGATACATTTCTTATTGGTGTAAAATGGGTTTTCAGAAACAAATGCAGTGAAAATGGTATCATTATAAGAAATAAACATCGACCTATTGATAACCGTTATAATCAATAAGAAGTCACAGACTATGATGAAACTTAATATCCTTTAGAAGAAATCGAATATTTTATAATTCTATTATCCTTTGTAGTATTAATTAATTTTAAACTTTTTCAAATGGACGTCATGTGTGTGTTCCTTAATGTATATGTTCAAAAAAAGGTTTAGGTATACCAACCACCATGTTTTGAAGATACAAAACACCTGGAATATGTTTACAATGTTTCCATGGCCCTTTATAGACTTAGAAAATCCCCTTGAACTAGGTGTGATAGATTAACATGATTTTTGTTGCAAAATAATACCATTAAAAGAAAATTTAATCCAAATATTTTTATAATGAAATAAAAAATTCATATGATTGCTAAAATTTATATTGGTGACATCATTCTCTTATCAACACTAAAGTCATTAACAGATTCATCTATGATTCTAAGAATGTATGGGTTTGAAATTAGTATGACTAGTGAGTTAACACTTTTTAATGGTTTTCAAATTTAATAAAAACAAAATCTTACTTTTATATATATCAAAATAATTATATCAATGGATTACTAAAAATTAGGGATTTTACAAGGAAAAAAGTTTTAGTACTCCCATTGGATCCTCAAACAATCTGTATCTTGATAAGGCTAGACAACTAGTTGATCAATCAATGTTTACAGGTATGATAAAAATTCTACCATACGTAACAAATAGTCATATAAACATAATTTTTTCTGTATGATTATGTGCTAGATAACAATAATATTCAAAAAAATCCCATATAGAAGTTGTGAATGTCATTTTCCGATATTTAAAAGGAAATTTGGATTTATGCCTTTCTTATTTTTCTAGAAAAAAAATTAATTAAATTTTTTTTTTCAGATGTTGACGTTGGTGGTTGTATAAGGGATAGAAAGGGAAATTTTGGAACATTTCATTTTATAGGAAATTTTTTAGTTTCTTGGTCATTCCAAAAAACAACACATAGTTGCACTCTCTACTAAAGAAGCTGAATATGTAGTAGCTGAGAGTTGTATTGTTCAAATGTTTTAGAAGAAACACTCACTCATAGGCATTGGTATGAGATTTATTAAAACTCAATTATTGTGTGATAACACAAGTTACATTTCATTAATTAAAAACCCTACAAATCCCTCTCAATAAAAATAAATAGATATTCAGAAACACTTTCTTAGGGATCACACAAAAAATATATATTATTTTACAAATAATCAAAATGCATGAAAAACATGATGATATTTTCAACAAACAAGTGCCTTCTGATAGTTTTAAATTTATTAAATAGAAGCTCATATTGATTTCATTAAAATAATCATTTACATGTAAATATTGTTTTTTAAGTATCCTTACATTAAATCACTCATTTTCCTAGGGGAGAACATTACTATTTGATTCCATGTTTTTTTATAATTTTTTCATTGTAATTCATTATTTCATTTTATTAATTAATAATTTAAGATAATTGATATATTTATTTGATATGTTTCATTATTGTTTATTGTATGTCTTTGAGCATCGTTTTTTAGTTTCTACCTTTCAGCTTAAAAACTTAGACTATCATCTTTATAGTATGTCCATCAGCTTGACAAACTATGGAAATGAATTTGTCTTCCATCGGCTTGAGAGCCTATGGTAATGAATTTTCTTCCCTATGCTTTTCAACTTGTTGTAATGGTTGTGTTTTCCATTGTAATGACATCCTTTAGTAATGAAGCTATTTTCCATCATCTATACATCCTACGGTAATGATTTTTTTTTCAACGGCATGAAAACCTATGGTAAAGAATATGTTTTCCATTCACGAGACAACCTATGGTAATGAATTTTTTTCCATCAACTTGATAACCAATGGAAATTACTTCATTTTCTATCGGGATGACAACTTATGGTATTTACTAGGTTTTCAATCGTCTTGAAAACGTATTGTAATGAGTTATTTTTCCATCTATCTTACAATCGATCATATTCAAATTATTTTTGATTTGTTTTATGTTTGAGATTATATTATATTAATTATTTAAAATATTTATTTTCTTTATTTTATTATGTATTTAATATCCTAATACTATGAAATCAATAACTTACCTGAAATCTTTGACTTGTACATTCTCTTATCTTTTTTTATTTATTTTCTTTTGTGTTTCTTTTATTCACGATCGTTGGTTTTTTTCTCATTTTATCTCAACCCTAAAATACCAATGGACATCTAAATTCTCATATAATTAAATGACACCCTTTTCAAACCCACACCAGTTCATCAGGACACTTAGCAAAGCTATACTCCCCTATTGAAGACACACAATGATCATTTATGTTGCAAAAAAATCATTATGAATCCACCTTATTCCAATAATCCTCTTGATATGTCTTCAAAGACATTCTTCGAAATCGATTTCATCCGAGAATGGTTAGTCTTTAAATATTTCTATGACAGTATTAAAATAATAATCAAATGGGTTATTTTATTCCAAGGTTGGGAAGATATTATCATTGAGAAACCAATATCACAAGATCCAATTCACGTAGAAGAGGTTAAAAAATTATAAAATACAGTGTGTTTGGATAAGGATAAGATGATTAACATCCTTGTGTATTGTAGAAAGATTGATATTCCGGTAAAACAAGGACCAAATTTCCTCAATGTTTGAACTGAAGGTGATTCGTTTTATGAAAATCATAAGCTACCTATGGAATTTGGTGTGTTTAATATGGAATGTGCAGAAAATTCACTATTTATTATCTATGAGGAGTAAATATAATTAGTCCATATCTATTTAAAAAACCTGTTTGTTGTCCTTTTGAATCAAGGGTTTCTAATTCCATGAAAAGAAGATAGATAAACTCTTCAGGTTTTTGATATTTTATTTATAGATTTTCTAGTAAATAGAATAAAGGTAAATCTCTTGGGTTAAAATATTAAAACAATCATGATTGGGAAATCTTGAGCAATCATGTATCATCTTAACATATACCAATCTATTCAAAAAATTCTCATACATGAAATCATGATGTTCTGTAATATTCCAGTGAAAGGAGAATGGAATGAAATTAAGGCTTTATGTATAAGTTTGAATAGGATAATGAAATTGAATGTTTGTTTTTATTAAAAATCAGCACTCTACATCAATGATGTAGAAGAGTCGTCACCAAATCAAGCAGTAGAACTTATAATAGATTCATCTCCAACAATTGTCGCTTCTCAGAAGTCAAATCCTCAAACCACTACAAAGCATAAAAACAAAACCATGTTTAGAAAAGAGATTGAATCCAAGTGGAGAAAAGGGAAATAACAAAGAAAAGAAAGTTGTCCTAAATTTGTTCTTGAACCAACTAATTATCTAGCTGAGAAGATAAGAATAGAATATTCTCAACCGGATTAGAAGAAGAAAAATGTTTTTTTGAAAAGAAAATATCATGATTTTTATGCTACAAAAATCGTAAAAACATTTGTGTTAGTAAATTGCCAACTAAAAGGAGAAGAAAAAAAGAACCAATCATACAGTCTTTTCTAGGGAAAGAAAAAGGAAAACGAATAGTGCTAGAAGTTCTTTAATAATCTTTATAACATGAATTTGAAGAGAGGGAATATGATTTACCTTTGTAGTTTCAGCATAGTTTTAAGAAGTGTAGAGAAGAATCTTCAAATCAAAATTAAAATTAAGGAATATAATAGAATCATAATGCCAATCAAGAACCTCTGCAATCCATAAAAACCCATTCAGGGAGATTTCCCTCTTTAGTAAAGAAAGGGGATCAAAGTTCTCATATCGAGAATGTAATTTTCATCAATGACAATGCAGAAGTAGAAAGAGATGAAAATAAGAAGAAATAATATAAAAGGTAAAAAACGGAAAAATAAAATAGACTTATGAAGACTCATTCAGATCCAATGAACATGAATCATACAATGATGTTACTAACTCAGAACATACAATTTAATTGAAGAATATAGATTAAACTATTCAAATTTTTAGAAGAATTAAGAAGAATATTACATATTTTCCCAGAATAGATGGAAAATTTGAATTCAGTATTCAGAATAAAATTATTAAATTTGGTTTATTAAGTGATCTCATAAAGAGTGTAATTAGAATAGAGGCCGACCAAAAAGTTTTGACTGATAGTTCTATTTCCCATAAGACGACGTGTAAGAAGATGGCTAAATGGTAATATAAAAAAATGATCAGATAATGAACATGAGGGATCTATTAATGAATTAAAGAGGATTTAAAATGATATTTTATTGCTTTTAATTAGCTTTCAAAGTATGATATTGATAGGTTGAATCAAATTTAAAAAATCCCTTGTGATGATGTTCCTTCAGTAAAAGTGTTGTAAGAAAGGATCAATGATTCCTAGTAAAATTTTTCAAAGGTTTCATCTTTCAAAGATGAAATATTTTTGATGTAGAAACAAAATATTACATTTAATAAATATAATTATAATATTTAATATATAATACATACTCATGATGATGTGATCAAAATTCAAGAAGAGACTATCAAAAACTAGGATAATTTTTTTTGCCGAACTATAAGAGATTTTCAAATCCTAGGGTGTTTCATTATCAAAAGACAGTAAGTTGATAATGATGAGGACGGTTGTGCTTTAAGAGTTGATCAAGAATGTGAAATAAAGTGAAAAAAATGATATTTTCTTTTGTTTTTTCTTTATTGATGATCTTTATAAAATTGTAGATATTTTTTAATTCAATGAATGTTATGGTTGTATCTCTATGGTTATAATTTTGTGTATCTCTTTAACATTCTCAATAAACTCATGTCTACCTCATTTATTTTGTAAATGAGGAAGGAGGAAAATGTTTTATAAAATGGGAGAAATTTTTTCAATGGGGATGAATTGTTAATGTTTTCCTCAATTTTAATACATCTAAATCAATGAAAAATTTAGGAATATGATCCATATGAATGTATAAACCTATGGGGGAGTTAATTTAACTAAATATTATATTTAAGAGAGTTTTCATAACTAAGAGATACTTATTTATTTCATTCTATTTCATACATTTTTTTTCATTCCAAAAGAAGGAGATTGTTATGTCAAAAGTCTTATATTGAATTTTTATGTCTTTTGTTTTGGAAATCACAAATCTCATTATCATCATTACTCAAATAAAGGACATTCATTAAATATGGGTTCCCTCTATATCATAATAACTATGTCAATTGTGCAGAAACTATCTATTGTACTTATTCGGTCTATCATAGTAACTATGTCTATCTTACTTACATTGTATATTGTACTGAATTTGTCTATAATACTAAATCTGTTAATCATACTGACTATGTCAAACTTATTGACATTCTCTATCATATTGACTCTGTCAATCATAATTAATTTATTTTATCATACTAACTATGTTAATCATACTCACATTTTGCATCATACTCATTTTTCATCATATGAATACAGAACGTAATTTTGGTCTTACTTTTATCAAAGTCGTGTTTTCATTAATTCCTCAAAACACATGTACTATATCGGTCGTACTCATGTTACCATTTTCATATTCCTATTGTTTTAAACAGAATTATGTCTCAGAGTTAGATATAAAAAAATAAAAATGATTTCATGTTTTTTGATTCAATATGATGGTTAAAATGCCAGGTGTCTATGAACCTCTATGTTTTTTCGGTTAAATATAAATACTGAAGAAAATAGGACCATGAGAACTAGAGGCCTATAAATAAGAGGTCATATGATTTAGGGATAATACTTTAAAAATAATAATTTTTTTCTATTTACTTTAAAGTGATTGTGTGAATTCTCTCATCTTCGTCAAACTACTTTAAATTACAAAAAGTGAATGGGCTGTTCTTGGTTTTTTATTAGAGTAAGGGAATTAGTTTTTTTGCATCTTATTTGGTGATTATGATCGAGGGCTACCCGGGATAGGAAAACGTGGGAACCGATCATTGAATCATGTTAATTACTTAATTTGATAGACATAGGTTCTGATTACATATAAAATAGAGGGCTTGCTGGTATAGTAATATGGACATGATTATCATTATATCAAGGGAATACATGTTTTAGTGAGATAGGCCATTATCCTAGGTGAAAGGATAGGCTACTATTTTGGATTAATTAATTGTACTATCTTTTACAATATCGATGCTTATTGTAATAGAAAGATAATACATATATTTTATCATTCTATTTGTATTCTTTTGTAATTGTTTTAATTATATCATATATATTCAGTAATGATTCTATATTCTATATGGTAGAATCATTAAAAATTTATTTCTCTGATATTTTTATTGAATCAAATAAAATTATTTCATAATATGTCGTATCATATTTCATCACAGAATTGAATGTTAGACCTATATTTTGTTTTCTTTTAGAAGAGAAATTGGTTATTTGTTTTTAGTTATTGTAATATAAAAACCTCACCTAAGGGATTTAATATAAAAAATTTTAATATATAATTCACCCTGACATTTATTTTTGTTTTCTCATATCCATTTCAATCCAAAACTTCATAAAAAATGCAGATTGCAAACTTCATATCCATTATGAAAATGTTATCAAATGTCCCCCATCATGGATCATTGAAAAAAATGTGTCGGATTTCCCAAAACTATATAATCAACTGTGAATATTTTTTCACATGATCCACACATCTTACCGATACATGATCTATGATATAAAATAGTAGCACCGCAAAATGGGTGCACATTGTTCAATTAACCAATGTATGATGTTATGTGGGACATGTTATATTTCTACGATGAATTCATATATGGGGAAGAATAAAATAATCAAAAATACATTGAGGGAACCATATCCAATGTTCATGTTTGTCACAATTTGTTTATTTTATAATTAAAAATGAATATATGAAAAAGTAATCATATGAATTCCCCTCAAATCCAAGATAATTATAACATTTGACAACCATATCTTGATCTGGGAATAAATTAATAGGTTGATTGATTCAATTTAATCATATGAATTTAAATCATAGATAAATCCTATAAAAATGATTTTTCAGCCAAAATTTAGATCAATCACTGATCAAGAATGATGTTTCTCTATTATCATTTGCGAGATACTCTAGTTCAGTTTAATAGACAATGCTTATATCTGATCAAGTTATCCTTCACCAAAAATAATTCCACCAAAGGATTTTTAATATTTCTATGTATCTCTTTGTTGACAGTGGATAATTCTAATAATCCATTATACCCACATAAAAATAGATGTGTTTAGGTCTCTACATCAATTAATAAATAACATAATTTTTTTTAAATCATAAACCTGTGATGACTTTTTCACATATTCCCTACGATAATAATGGTTATGTTGTGTCTATTGTAAAAACCATGTTCACGATGTAACAGTTACCTCATAATTTTTATATGATCCATTATATAGATTATATTCCACTTTTATAGAAAAAATGCATGCATATCCTATTAAATATTTTTAATATATTTTAAACAGTTATTCTAGGAATACCTATCCTCAGAATGAATTTTCATATCAGTGGCTAGCATAAAAAAAATCCAAATAGTATCAATGAATAATAAAAGGTAAATCGATGTTGTTTCATTATTCCCATCTTGGGTGTTTACATCTCGAAGAGAAAAAAACAATTGGACATAAAAAAAGATATTGGTATTGTGCTTGCATATGTGCCCTCTTTTATAGTTTCGGCCATGATGGTTCATGTGATTCCACTGCACATGAACTAAAGGAATAAATAACCCGTGCAAGATCCCCTATTTATGTTCCTCAAACTCTACCGAGTATTCATTAATGATTTATTTATCAATAATGTCTATATGGCCCCATTTAATAACATGTGATGGGCCATGAACTTATATCCCTATAAATGACATATTGAATATTTCACATACTCGGTCTAATGGGGATTGTAGATCAATTTGGTATACGACCATTCCAACACTACCCAGTATTTAGAAAGTTCCAATGAACCATATAGATAGATTTCCTCCTAAGACAAATCCATTTATTCCCCATCATGGTGAAATCCATAAGAATATAAGGACTCTATCCTAGAAGAAAAATATCATCCATCATTGATGATCATAAGATATTAAATAGATTTTATTAGACCTCATCCACTCATGGGGTACCTGTACATTCTCAGTAGTGCCTCACACCAACACTCGAACCTTGAGTGCTAACACATATTGGTTGATCCAAAATATAAGTGACCTATTGGGTCACCTATACAAGGCCTCGAATGGTGTCATACCAATGGTGGAATTGTACTCATCGTTTTACCTAAAATATACAATGGTTAGATGATCCTCCAAAATGACCCATGTACAACATTCATGATCATATCACGTCTTATAGAACCTAAATATTATACTTAGTATGACCGTGAGTCTGGGGGAGAAAAGAAATTCTCAAACGTAAATAAGTCCCAAAATCCACATGCATTACCTTCAGTAACTGAGTTCTGAAGAATGAATCATGGATAAAAATTAACATTATTTTAACTACATGGAGTTAGATTATCAACTTCATGTAAAATAATCCCATAATCGTTGATGACCACTTCTCTTGAATTTATAGAAAGTGAGATGAAATAGTTATCGGTCCAAAATCTCTTAGATGGTGTGGTCTACCCTGGAAAAATGATATAAGATCATCATGAAGTCCATAGATATCACATCACACATCCATAATGGAATTTAAAGTGGTTTAACTAAGCCAACTATAACTTGGTTATGAAATGTAACTTAAAAAAATTAAGTCATAAAGAAATAACCTCTGCAACCCCATTCATTATCCATGGCTACCACTACTGGTGTTAGAAGAGACATTAACCAATTCGAATGACCATGATGTACCACCATATTTTATGTTTGAAACTATATCATTCCCTAAAAATGAAACATCATTAGTATCATCATGTGTCCAATAAAAATAAAAAACTTTCTCCCCAAATTCAGAATATTGACCATCAGCATTTCAAGCTGATATCAAAGTATGTAGTGCCTAAAATTCAGTATTCCCATGTGGTGCCTCCTAGATGATCTATAAAAGAGGAGGTGTAACACCCATAGACTTAATATTATATTCACCAACACTATCAAAAAATTATAACTATAGTGAGGCCTACTACTATGACTCCTCACTTAGAATCTTCGAAAATGTTTTTATGCTGAGAGAATATGTGACCACATTTCGCTGCACAAGCGTATAGACAATATCAATGTCATAGTCGTAGAAGAACTCTAGAAACAAAATATATATCATGTTATGAACTGTCTATGTGAATATATATATTATACTATTGATTTCATAATAGATTATAAATAAATCACCCACCACGTAGTGTCTCCACTTCATTAGTGTGAAGTGTTCCAATTCAATCTCAAGATCATGGGTCATGTATTTCTTCTCATGTGGTCTCAACTGGTGTGAATCATACACATTGAATTCCTACCTCTTCATCAGAAAAAAGAAACAAATCCTAGTTCATGATTCATCACAAAACACTACAAACATTAAACCATTTTCTTGAAATATCTTGATGGGAGAACTCATCAATATGTACATAATATTTCGAAATGCCTATTATAACCTATTCTTCCACATGAAATGATTCCAATTTCGGGTCAAAGTTTTTTTGCGGGTTGACATCCATGAGAAACCATGTATGAGTATCCAATACATATCAGCAACACAAAGAAGATTTTCACTTCCATCCTGATCTTTTATGTATCCCTATCAAACACTACCTTGAACTTTAACATGTCCACATCCGTACAATATACTAAGATAACATTTCTCAGAAGGTGGACTTCATGAATCTAGAACTTGTACATGGAGATATTATAACAAACATGGTTATATAAGATCATGTCTAGAACTATCCTTTGGTGTCTCACATTCTCCTACTCAAGTAAAAATGTCATTAGGATATTATTGATTAATACTACAATGAAGTGGTATAAGAAGGGTTTTATGATTTGGTTTGTGAGTCCGGTAAAAATATATGGGGTTTTCAATAGGAAAATGGGTGTCACCAATTACTTAGAGTGACATTATCAACCTTTGAATTATGTATTATGTTTTACTCTCCCCATACTAATATCTAGTGATTACCTGATCTGATGTAAACATTCAAGAACCATCATTCCCCTATCAACAGACTAAAGAGGACAAAAATCCTCAGTAGTGGATATTATACCTTCACTTTCACTTGATTCAATAATTGATAGTAGGAACACAACCTTGTGGACTTATAAAAATTATTGGATAAAACACTAATATCCATCTAGTATTTCATCATATATGCATGGATCCTCCCATGATATTGATCGATGTAGATGTCAATCTTTCACTAGGGAGGTAAGCAAGAAACTTCATTAGGGAAGATGTTCTAATACTCTTCTGACACTGTAGGGATGTAAAAAATCGTAACATAGTCTTCAACAAGAATAACTATATAAAAATGTAGATTAAATGGATATATCTTCAAATTCTTGAGACTATCCTGTAGTGATTGGGGTTTCTTTTATCCAAATATGTAAACATAGACCCACCATTGATGAATCACTATATACCATTCATAAAATAGTCGATCATGGAATGAACTATAGATATTCAATCCATACTTATGGTGAAGTCATAAGTACTCATAAATGAAATTAATATATCCCAAATGAAGATCTACCCTACATGAGTGAGGTCACACTTTTGAAAGAAGTGTGATATCATTGAGTCATCTCTAGTCAGATTCTCCAAGTGTATCGGTCAAGCCAAGAGCTCAATTGGAATTAGAAAGTCTCAAAATATATATTTGGAAAAAAGGAATGACAATAAACTATGTAAATAATTATTTCATCTATGGTATATAAAACATAGATGGTACAGTTTATCATTCTCAATGCCTCTGGTCCTAAGCCTTGATTGACTATCATATCCCTCCATGTCATACAAATCCTTGAGCTTGGTGTAGACCACATAGGGGTGGTGGTGGTAACATTTCCAAGCATTTACCACCTCTAGATCCTTTCCCATATCCTCTCACATTCCATCATTCCTATGGACCTATTGGCTACTTATACAACCTCTTCATTAGTGGTCCATCAACTTTCTCCCTGTATGTTGTACGACGAGTTAGAAAGGATCATGAAATATGTCTTCTTCCATTACATGAGAAGAACCTCCTATACACGAGTTAAATATAAACATAAAATTATTTATGAAACATATACACTCTATCATGGAATCTCTTATCAAAATTAATAACACATTTACTTCTTAGAGATTGATGTCATCAACCTACTCCCGAAGTCTCTGCTCTGGTGAGCCCATAGTCAGCAACCACAATGTATGTTTTCTTAGCGTGGAAACTCTCAACCACCAAATATTTATCTAGAACCACAACATTAGTAGGAAGGTAAATATTAATAGTTCTTGATTTTATTTCTTGTACCATTCATCTGTTGGATGTCCAAGATCAAAATATCTAATCATGAACCATATTTATTGAGTAACTAGAGTGGTTTTTGAACTTGGTTGAATACTCTCATAATATTTTTATTCCCTTCTTGAGATAGAAAAACTACTATATAATGATTTTATGTAGAATATCTAGAGTTAACACTTCTATAAAATTTAATGGAATCCCTAACTACACTGGAGTTTCCTCATCACAATTCTAGGTCACCGAACTCCACCATCATCTTGTATATCCATAGAGAAGTATCACTTCTCAATCCGCCAATTGATATGTTGATGCCCTAAAACAATAGAAAATACAAGTCAACACCACAAGATAGAACTCATACAATTGTGTGTCAGGGTGACATCAGTACATATGGTGTCATTACCTCTGAAAATCATGAACTATGATTAGAATTCACACCTCATCTGCCGGTATTTTGTGTCGCATATGCTACTCAAAATGTGGGTGTATAAATTCTTTACCTTATAGAGGATACATCTTAGAAACTAGTCCCTATTTTTATACCCTATCACTAAAGGTATTATCATCACAATACTAATGAAAAATCTAATATAGAATACATCATAGAATCATCATAAATGTAAAAAATATGAACAATGATTAGTGACTATATGTAATGATATTCTTCAAGAAGGATATGTAAACCAAACCTTATATCTATATGATTATGTTGCTATAAGTACCGAAAAAAATTCCTCATAAATCAAGTGTAATAAAAGGTGACTAGAGTCTAGGTGTATGTATATTTGAACCGCCGCACCATGATATGAGTCATTGTTCTGAAAACAAAACCCAAGACACATAGAATTGTTGCAAAACACTAATATCACAATCCCTAGTCCAAAGGAGTAACTAAATTCTTATAATATAATTATATCACAAACCATCCAAAATGGGCCCACGCCGCGACACCCCTTTCCCACCACAAATATCTCTAGGGATATTGACTAACACAGAGTTGGATTAATACTAACATGGTATGCCACATCCTAAATCACCTATAAAAATATATACATCTTTAAGACCATAAATTGAATAAATACGAAATATATAAAAAATTTATGAATAAATATAAATCCCAAAATCAATATCAAAAAACAAGAAATAAAATGATTTAATTTCCAAATATATTCCCACCTAGTAGTGTTTGAAGACATGTCAAACCTGGAATAAATGATATGGACTACTTTCAAGATAACCGCCTGAACACACCTCGATCTTCCCAACTAACTAAGATCTACCATATCCATGTACTTCTAGGAATCCATCCAATATTCAATCATCGTACCAAGACATGATGCATGTGGAAGAATCCCTTGTAGGGGTTAATAACTCAATACCCTCTATGACACCCCAAAACAAAAATGAACACAAAAAATTAATTACATTCATCTCAACAAAGTAATATGTATATAAAAAATATATCAAGAACTTCTAAAAATACTCCCCAAATAAAAACAACCACTTGGTAATGAAAAAAAAGTAATGCTAGTATAGGATTTATTCATGATGTTCTCATATTGAACATGTAAGGGTGAAAACACTTCACATTTCAGATAACACTGATATAGTCTATCCTGGAGGTACTGTTTGTTGGGTCTCATAATAATAATTATACAATAGTGGTATGAAGAGATACGTTAAATAGATGAGTATCACACCCAAGGCCATGGTTTATACAAAAAAAATGAATAAGACCTTATATAGAGGATCAACTCCTGTGTAGTGTTGGTCACATATATTCCATGAAATCCACCTAAAATAGGAAGATGATTGAGATTCTCAATTATCACCTCACAAAATAATTCCAAAAACATTTCTATATAGGTACATTTAGAGGGAATAGTATTATACTTGTAGGATGATATTTTATATAAACCCTCAGGGAATGGATTAGGGAACTCACAGAAAAACATGTCTATGCTAATGTTGAAAAGTTCTCCAATCAAACATTGATGGATTACATGAAATATTCTAGAAGTACATGGTATACCCCATTAACACCGATTAATTGTTATTCCCATACACATGAATATGTAAAGGTACATAGAATGTCCATGACCGTGTAATTCTACCCATGTCCAAGTACATAGCTATGTACCAATACACCTGGTTTGGCCATATCCATGTGGGAGTGAATTGTGCGACCATTCCCATATACTCCTAGCTATATATATCTTTTATCCTAGTTAGATGATGACCCATAAGGGAGGGGTCAAATGAAAAGTGACATGGAAACACAATGTCTAACAGATAACTTCATGAGAACCCAAGATGTCACTGTTATAGTCCCACACAGTATATAGATCCATAGTAAAAGATGTTTACAATGGGATTTATCCTAAATTTATGATCAATAATCAACCATTGTCTCTAACATATCTAGTCATGGATCTATCCATTCCATTTCAAAAAAACCATGTTATGCTATTTCATAAGCACCAACAACATAGAATGTTGAATTCCAATGTATATTTGCATTCAAAAAACGTCCTCACATGTCCACTATTTATGATCATCAAAAAATTTATATCAGGTATTGAAAATACATCTTCTCCACTTAAACAACTATTTTACTATGATATTAATATTTTATTAATACCATATCTATGATATGAATTTATTTTTCTAATAAACGGGTTCAGAATGTTCAATTTTAAGTATATGTTAACTGCGGTACATAAGATATTTCGAATATGAATGGAAAAACGTGGAAGAAATTCCTTGTTAGAAAAATATAAAACATTACTTTACCAATGTTCATGTGACCATTTATTCAATTTCATTCTACTGAAAAAACATCTATATTAATAAATTACCATATAAGATTTCTCAAATAAAAAATATTTTTTCCCATAATTTCAATAAACCTGATATGAAAATCAATTATCTAGTTTTCTAAATCTTGTTCTCTAATGGAATATTAAACAAGAATAAATCCTATAAAAATAAACATTCTACCACTATTTAATCCAATATATGACTATGAACAATGATTCTCCATTACCATTTGAATGATACTTTGGTTGTGTTTCACACCAGTTTTTGATCTCTAATACAATCATTATTTTCCAATAGAAATTCCTTCAATGGATATCTTATCGTTTTTTGAATCTCATTGTTTATAGTGGAAAAAATAATAAACTATAATCATATAGTAATAAAATTGTTTAGGAAACCACATCAATGAAAAAAAAATTATCTATTTAAATGATTTTAGACATATGATTACTTTTCCATAAACTCTCCACACCAACAATGGTTTTGTCACACAAAGGGTAAAACCCTTATTAAAAATTCATTGGTGCCCCGAGATTTATGATATGAATCTCCATAATGGTATTATGATACTTTTTTATAAAAGTTGTGCACGTGAAAAATATAATATATTTAATATATTTCAAAACTTTATTCTGGGCACATCGGGCCTCAAAATCACATGTCATCTCATCGTCTATTCTTGAAAATAATACATAAAATATCGATGAATAGAACATGGAAAATATGAGTAGCCACACAAGGAAGCTCAATTTTCCATCATAATGTGCATGTAATATAATTCCAAACTATTTAATTATTCTCCCTTTTTGAGTTACGATACATAGTTGTTTCTAGGAAAATATTATACTTATATTTATCTTATTGATCTTCATTCAAACAAATAAAAAAATATTTATGATAATATAAAAAATGTGAATATGTAATTAATAATCTGAATATGTATTCCCTTATGACCCCATAATTATTATTATATCACACTATTTTTTCGTTATACGATTCTCTTTTCCTAATCTGTCGTTATCCTTTGTCCTTTTTATTTTATTTTTTCTTATCAAATAAGTATAAATCAAACATAAATACTTTAATATGGATCATATAGAAAATTTAGTGAATGAATGAATACCCCTTTAGAGTTTCCAAATAGTATTGTACATCATCCTCTTTTTCTTTCACTGATTGATGATTCAGTAAATTCCCAATACTCCATTTTTTGGGTTTTCATGCCTAGTTACATCTATTTCTGTAACTAAATAAACTTTTTGTATCCAGATGAGAATTAAATTTCAATAAAAACCTTACTATATTATCTTTTAAAAAATATCAGGATGGTTTCCTAAAAATAATGGTATCCCTTAGTAAATCCTATCGTTTATGGAAATTCTATTTTTTAGTTTCAAAAAAATTTAATATTACCTCAAAAAACCTAAAATACTATATATAACTTTGAAATAATGTGAATACTACCTTATCAACCAATAAATTAATCTCAATTTACACTTTATCCCATAAATATATCTAAACACAATTTTGATAGAAATTATGGTTACTTAGTATCATAAATAAAAATTCTAAGCAATAAAAACCTTCTAAACAAGATGGCATATAAATGAAGGAAAAACAAATATTATCAAAAAAATATATATTTAGTCGCATTTATTCAATAGACCATTTAGGTTTATAATTTTAGAATATTAGTTAAACTATTTAACTATCAAAACCCATGTATATATAAAAATATAGTGTTTTTTACACTATATGATACTATTTAATCTATTATATGTCTATAGAACCTCGAAATGGATTTTATGTAGAATTATTATGTTAATTATATCATGTGTAACAAAATTATTCATAACCTTGGGAAATTGAAATATAAGATGACGTGAGATCAAACATTCATTAATGATAATCATATGAAATAAAAATCAATGATAATAAGTTAGCATATGATGAAAAAATAGTATGATAGGAATATATAATGAATAAAATTCTTTAGTGGAATTAAATTGTGAGCATAATATATCCATGGTTTACATATTAATAAATAAACACATGGATAACAATAACTGTTCACTTGGTGATGAAATTCAAAAATTCTCGAAATCTAATTCCATTTTCTTAGCAAATAAATAATTAACTTAGATCTCATTATCTTACTCATAGTGAACTTATTTTTAGGGTAAATTCTATTTTGTGTAGGAATACACAAAAACATTTAAGAAAGGTTGTATCTTCGGCCCTATTGTTTCTTTTAGGGAATATATATCCTGGGCACCATTCTTATCTAATTATGTCAAAAGAAATCATCATATGAAGGAATCAATAGGCCACACAACACATCGAGAAAGGGTTATTTAGATATGATAATAATTTCCCATTCTTATCGATAAATGTAATATAATAGAATACCCCTCAATCAAAGGAATATGATATAGGGAGCTCACAACGAAATGTAATGTGAATAACAAGTATTCCTATAATAGTGGTTGAGTTGGAGTTTCAAATGTATTGATTTATTTACATGATATTTATCACTCAAAAAATCATATCATAGGATTTATAAGTTCATCCATGAAAAATATAAAAAATAAAAATTATAATTATTAGTGAATATGGATCACATATCAATGAAATAAATTTGAGAAAAAAACACCTTATGGAAATGGTAACATAAGTATCCAATGAATATCAGGGGAATAAAAATAAACAATAATAGAAATATTAGAATTATAATTATTTTACATAAAATAATTGGTGATAAAATACAAATTATAAAAAATTAAGATATGTAATATCAAACAAGTATCATTAAATTTAAAATAATGACATATGAAACTTGTGAATGTTGAGTGACTCAAATAAAAAATCTTCAAGGATTCAATTTATTGGGGTACATGAAATAGAATGTATAATTTTTCAATCAAGGTATAAAATATTATTTATTCAACAATTACTCTATACAATTTAAAAAATGTTTTAAAACACAATATTTTCTCAAGGAATTTGAATTTGAGGCCATGATCACTAACCAGTAACATTATACCTTATAAATAAATCATTTAATAATGAGGTTAAAAGAAATAAGTATAAATAACCAAAAACAAATTAAGAAATAAAATATCATTTATTCATTATGTATAAAATATAATTTTTTTTATCAATTGTGATTTAATATGTAAATTTCTAACTCAATGGACGAAAATTGTGTTAACAGAAACCCTTACATTAATTACTACTTATAAAAATGACTTACCACCTCTTATTAAATATATATATATAGTAATCACAAATTTGAATACCTTTTCATTTCTATAACCATTGATCAAATTGATTTATAATTATTTTCGTTATTTATATTAATTTATTATTTCCAATTTTAGATATTGAGTGTTAGTAACCTAGATTATTTGGAACAAGTTTAATAATAGATAATGTGTTCCTCTTTAGTCAATGATATATTATCATTAATATATCATAAAAAGAACTTGAATTGATTTATATTATTATTATTTTTTTATTTTCTAAATTAATTCTATTAGAATTTTTATAATTATATTTATTGAATAAATCAAAGATGATCTTGTTTCGATGATTTTAAAAAAATGATGATTGGAATGATAAATAATGAGATCAATATTTATTGTATTATTCCCAAATTAAATAACAAATAATTTTTTAATTTTTTAATATATCAGTAGAAAATATATACCCACATCCAATCATTATATAAATTTATATCATTGTCTATGTATTCGGTTAAATAAACTCAAACAAGAACAGAACATAATTAATTAATGAATATGGTGTGGTTTTGTTATCATATCAGTATACAAAAATAATAATGACATAATTTATTGTGAATTAGTTTTATATATAATAATTAAAAATATTTTAAATAATAATATAATCTATATCAAATTATTACATAAAATTAAAGAATCAATTTATCTCCTAGAACCCTCGTTTGGATGAAATAGTTTACCACAATTATTTATTTCTCATATTTAAAATCATCATTATAATATTTCATACAAAATATATAATAATTTAATAAAAATCATTTTTCTAATTAAAACCATTATCATTACTATCCAGGAAATGTGGTGATGAAAAAAGTGGAAATCAATTGTTCCATGGAGGCTGTAATCTATACACAAGAACGATTGATGATTGTATTTTTCTTTGAATTGGGAAAATATATAATATTTTTTATTATTTAAAATTCCTAAAGTATTTTATAAATAACATATATATTTATTAAATTCATAATTAGGACAATTTGTGTAGGTTAGTTATGGGGAATGAATCATGAATCATTACGAAGATAATAGTTTTCACAAATACACAAATATTGTTTTTTCTCACTATGGTAAATTTTAAAAGGTGGTTAATTATTATTCACATAGAATAATAAATTAACCAATATGAAATATAATTTTGTAAAAACATTGTAATTATTAACATATACCTGTAAATGTAATATATAATGGAAAATAAATTAGGGAAAATTATTTGTCCTGTTGATGAATTGTGAATTCACCTGGGGGAATACTAGGAAAGGGATATTGTAAGAAAATTAAATATCAGGGAATATTAATATGGTGAATGGGAATTATATTATATGAAAATGGTCTATGTTAAATAAGGGGAATAAATGATCAATAGTATTGAATTTTTGGTGATTCCCCTTTTATAAGAAATATGACTTCAATTATTTAAAACATTGATAATTTATATAATTAGAGAACATGTTTCACAATCATGTGTCTACAAAAACTAGGATAGAAATTATTTTGGGATGATATAATGATGGGAATCCCTAAAACATTCACAATAAATTTTTTTTTAATAATTTTTAATGTCCAATAATATTATAATTTACACATTTAACTTTTTTTATCATGGTAACTATTTTTTTTATGTAATTTAATTTAAATGACTAAAAATAAAATTAATATTTAACATAATTTCTACATAATTATTGAATATATGAAATCAATTTTACTTGTTAAAATTTATATGTGTAATAATTTATTATACAGTTAGCACATATTATAGTGACCCAATCCTTTTTCGTAGAACATTACATGATTTTAAGCATAATTATACATCAGAGTACATGCCATTGATCATTAAGTCTAGTGTCATGGAAGAATAGGTAAAAAACAAAAAATATAGGGCTAAGAAAAGAAGTTCTTTATTTACTCTCTATATAGAGCTTCTAACTTCTTTTGTGCCCTTATATCTACATAGGGTACCCAGGGGAACACATGAATAAATATATGAGCTGAAAAGCCCAGAAAGGGAATAAATATAAAGCTACATCTTAAGAAGATGAGTTACGATGCATTAAATAATTAAATCTATAGCCTGGAACATATACAATCATATCATATATGAATTGAATCACATAAATATGGAATCATATAAATGTGGCTGAATCATGAAACATATCTTTAGTATGGTTCAGGGATACCCTCCAATCTCGTTCCCCATTTTAGTACGGGGCGAGGCTAATCGCCAATCTCATTTATCATTGTAGTATGGGTCAATGCTAACTACCAATCCCATTTCACATCAAATCTCTTACGACATAACATTAAACAATTCATTGGAGTGCTATCTAGGCACACCCATCTCAAAATTTTCATGAATATTCTTTCCACATAAATAATCATACATTATCAACCGTACATAAACATAAGGGTACCAATTGAATGAATTGTGTTCCACAATCTTGACATAATGCATAACCAATGAGAGTATAATAAAAGTGTCCTTGAAATAAAATTATTAGAACAAAAATGTATGTTCATAAAGTAAAATATAAATATAACATGGTAGGTGGTTTATAATAGTAGTGAAAACATTTAATAAATGTATTTGTAAAACATTAGAATTAAATCATTTTTTCGGTTTTATGGAAATTACTATAGGTATTTTAAATTAGAAAAGTGAAAATTATTTTATATATAACCATAATTGTATAATGATGTTTTTCATAACAAAAATATTTATTTTATAAAGTCAAGTGTGTACTAAAATAGAGGAAATAGTAATCATAAAATTGTGTTAAAATCTGGGATGTTCCCTTAAAATAGGTTCTCTAATCAGAAAGTTCTAATGATGGAATCTTTTAAATACATGTATGTACCCAAAAGAGAGTGGTGAAAGGTATTTTATCAAAAATACCCTGAATTTATAATATGTTCATATATAGATATAATAATTCTATTTTAATATAAAGATTGACAAGGCAACCCAAATGAACAGAAGGGTTTGGGTAGAATTCGTTATAGTTTATTGGCATGGTGTCTGGTGTACCTAGGAGGGCTTGATAAGAGAGTAAAAGGGTTTATCATCACATATAAATCATTGGTGAAGTATGTTGTAGGTGATTAGTCATACCACATAATTATTTATTACACATAAAAATTCATAACATAGAGGACAATATTGATTTAAGATTGAAATCGAGAGGATCCCGTACCTTAAATCAGTTGGTGTTCTCCACTTGTTTTTTAAAAACTGAATAAATAAATTAGGATTATTAATAAATAATTAAAAAACTGATTCTATATTTAATTGCTTTAGTATAAATATTTTATGTTTATATATAACCTTTTTGAATTGTTATGAGGTTCAATTTCATTGTTTAGGCTCCATTGTTTACATGGTTTTAATGACTAGTTCTCTTATATTCATGTTTGGATGAACATGTAAGACTAAAGTGTTTGGGAGGAATTGAATTTATATTCTATTATTGAAAATCCAGTATATTATATGGTATTAATTTAATTAAGATACTAATAGTGTTGTCATAATTATTATATAAAACCATTGTGACAACCATTTTTGTAAATCAGTGGGTTTGACAAAAAAACTTTTTTTTTCATTATAACATAATACCATTTGTTAAAAGAGGATTATTGAACAAAATATAGGATATATTACCTATTTAGTAATCTGGTTCAACCATAACCCAAATGATTTCCTCTCAAGAATTAATTATGGTAATAGAAATTGGTAAACTGTGGTACTTTAAAGTGGTAAATTAGCACATCTCATAATCTGCATTCATTTCATTCATATAAAAGGTGTGGAAAAGAGAGAATATAATGAAATATCACATTATAATAAGAAACACTCAATAACATGTATGGTACTCGAGTTGCCATACTATTTGGGTGAAGGGAGGTGAGGAATGATTAAAAAAATGAACTTAAAAGAAATTAAAGAATTAAAAAGATGGATTTACCTCTTCAGACATCATCCATTGAAAAACTCTTTAGGGTAGTGATTTTTGTATTTTAATGAGGATATGGTATTTTATACATGGAGTAGGAGCTTGCGAAGCAATTTGGGAAGAATAACGGTAAGGAACAAGGCTTGACAATAGTGAATATTATAAGGTGTGAGGGGGGGGGGTTATAGTGGAGGAGACAATGGATTTCATAATATAATAAACATTAATTTACTATTTTAACTCATAACAAGGAATAGTAAGTATTACATGACCAAAAATATTAATAAATTCATGTGACTTCAAACCAATTGGTCTGACATCAGCATATCATCAATAATGACTCAATAAATCCATTATATACCATTTATAGTAAATTATAGTATTTTCTTTTCATAGAAATTTCATTTATTTGAGAAAAATCTAAAAAATTCACCCTAACCATTTTTTGACTTTCTGAATCCAAAAATTAAATCCATTTTTCAAATATAATTTTCTAAATATGATTATATTAATATTTAATTGTAATCATAATTTGTTATAAAAAACTAGTTTTAAAACATTCATTACCATATTCTAAAATTTAGGTATATTGCATAGTCAACATGAATATTATTTATATATTATCATAGATAATGTTATGATTCATTAGGGTATATCACTATTCATTTGGGTATGTTACTATTCATATGGGTAGGGTACAATTCAACTAGAATTTGTTTTTTCAAATCAGACTCCAAATAACATACTGTTTGAAACCGTGTATGTCAGATTTATGAAATCCAAAACATAGATGTTATAAACATATGATTATAGGTAACTTAACACATATTAGTTCATTATGTTGTGTCTTCATGTGATTTTATGTCATATTTTTAAGAATATAATTTCCATGGAAAATCATTTGGTTGTTACATTCTTCCCCCCTTAAGAAATTTCATCCTTGAAAAATCATTTTACATTCTAGGCCAATAATTTGAGGGGTTCTTTTCCTTCAATTCTTCCTCTAGTTCCCATGTTTCCTCTTTATAGTTATGGTTTCACCATAGTATCTTGACCAAAAGAGTAGTCTTGTTGCATAGAACATTGTCTCTATGATGCAAGATCTTCCCTGGATGGTCCATATAGGAATGTTCATCCTCTAACTGTACCAACTCAAAAGAGAGTTCATGTGAAGGGTCTAGTATGTATTTTCATAATAGGGATACATGAAAGTCAAGATGTACTTTTGACACGATAGGTGGAATTTCCAGTCGATAGTCCACATATATGACTCGGTCAGGGATATCGAAGTGGACGGTATACCTAGGAATTTACTTCCCATTCCATCCAAACCGCATGACCTTCTTCCAAGGAGATATGAATTAAAATACCATGTCTCCAAATCTAAACACAAGGTCTCATCGACGATTGTCTACAAAACATCTCTGCCAAAATTGGGCTTCCTTGATATGCTTCTGAGTGGTTTTCACCTTCTCCACCATTTTATCTACCATTCCATGCCCTAACAACTTATTCTTACCAACTTCATCTAAACACGATGGTGTTCTGCACATTCTCCCATAAAGGTCTTCATATGGTTCCATTCAGTTGCTTGAGTGGAATTTTTTTTTGAGAATTCAACAAGTTGATGATGTTGGTACCATCCTCTATTGAGTTTTATATAACATTATCTCAATATGTATTACTATGTATATATAGTTCTCTAATATTTTCCATCGTTTTGAGGATGATAGGACATACTGATGTTCATTTTGGGGCTTAAAGAATGTTTGAGACTTTTTCAAAACATTGGCGAGAATCTCAGATCACGATCATATAGAAAAGATAGTGGTACTCCATGCTGCATTTCCTGTTCATTGTTGTAAATCTGGGCATGTTGATCAAATGAAAATTCATCTTGAATCACGATAAACTGAGAATTCATTGTAATATGATCCACAATGACCCATATAGAATTGTTTCCACTAGATTTCCTTGGAATTATTCTGACATAGTCCATGGTAATTTTCTCCCAATTTAGTTCTATTATAGGGAGTGGTTTCATTATCCCATTAGATGTTATCCAGTCATCATTCACTAGATGACATTCCAGGCACTTGATGTATATTCCATAATATTCCTTTTAATATTGACCCACCAATATTTTTCTCAGAGATCTTGATATATCATTGTGCTCCCTGGGTTCATAGAGAAGGTTGAGCTATGTGAATCATTTAGAAGCTCCTTATATATCTCTAGTTCAGATGTTACACATCATTGTGTCCCAATTCTTAAACATCCTTTTTAATGAATTTTGAAATCATAGGATTTCCCATTTCTGATAGCTTCGACCCTTTTTTGAATTTCCACATATTTTCTTTGAGAATACTTCATTTTCTCAAAGAGGAATGGTTGACAGGTCATTTCAAAAAGGTTTGATGATGTTCCACCCATAATTATTCCAATTTTCACCCTTTTAAAATCTAATATTTTTTGATCATTTTCAATTCTCATCATTTATAAAGATTCATGATACTTTATACTGAGTGCATCTTCTAACTTTTTTTCCTTTTTCGGGTGGTAGTGGATTGAGTGGTCATAATCCTGATGTTCTCTATCTATATTCTCTAGCACATATTATGCTCTTAATGTGTGAATAAATATTTCATACTCTTATGGATAGTATATATCTGACACTTCTCTAAATAGACATAATGCTGCCAGAGTTTCAACACAATGATCACCGTCACGAACTCCAGATCATGCATGGGATAGTTTTTCTCATTGATTTTCAACTGCTTTGAGGAATATGATATAACATTATCATTTTGTATTAGTAAACATCCTAAGAACTTTTTCGAGGCATCACTATACAGCTCAAAATTTTTTCCACTTATTGGAAGTGTGAGTATTGGCGCAGTGATAAAACTATTTTTCTACTCCTTAAAATATTCATCACATTCCATTGTCCAGACAAACATTACTCCCTTCCATGTCAGCTTTGTTATTGGGTATGGCAATTGTGAAATGTTTTTCACAAGTCATTGATATTACCCAACTAATCCAAAAAAGATGTGGATCTATATTAAAAAATTATTCTAGGGTCACTCTTTAATCTACTTCATCATGGAAGGGTCTACAGATAACCCTTTGTTGGGGATAATATTCCCCAATAATGATACTTCCTCCACCCGAACACACATTTACTATAAATTTCATACTACTTCTACCTTTTCAATGTCTATAACACATTTTTCAGATGACCTCCATGTTCCTCCATGCTCTTAAAGTATATCATAATATCATCAATAAATACTACCAAAAATTTATCGAGGTATTCTAATAAGACACTATTCATTAAATCAATGAATAGTTATAGTGAAATAGGGAGTCTGAAGTGAATCACTATGAAATCATAGTATCCATACCTCTTTTGAAAGACAATATTGGGATATCCTCCTCCCTCACCTTTAATTGGTGATATCTCGAAAGAAGGACCACAGTAGAGAAATAACTGGCCCCATGAATCTCATTGAACAAGCCATCTATCTCTAGCAGGTGATACTTGTTCATTATTGTGATTTTATTAAGATCACGATAATAAATGAAGATGAGCATTGATTCATCCTTCATCTTGATAAAGATGACTAGAGCACCCCATGGTGAAGCACTCAGGCATATAAAACCCTTCTACATATTCTCTTGTAACCACTTCCTTAGCACATCCACCTCTATGGTGGACATTATGTAAGGTGTATTTTAGATAGAAAGAGATCCAAGGGTATGTTCAATTTATAACTCTACCTCTCAGTTAAGAGGAATATTTGAGAAATCTTTAGGGAATACATCAGTGTAACCCTTCATGTTGGGCATGTCTTCAAGAAATATTATCTCCATTTTCTCAATCATTTGAGCTAGATAAGAATTCTCATAAGGTAGCAATATCCACACATGAGATTATGAAAGAAAAGAAGATTCATCTTCCTCCATTCATTTCTAAAGAATCAGAAGATGTATTGGGATGTGATGAGTGATCTCCCATTCCTGACTGTTGATGTTGGCCTGTTATATAGATAGCCAATCCATGATCAAGATAGAATCAAACTCCACTAAAGGAAGTATGGCTTGATTTTATAGGAGGTTCAGTCCACAAAAATTAACCCGGGAGGAGATATAAACCATAAATGCAGTAAATTCCCCAATTAATATTTTCAAAATTAACTTTTCCAATAAATTTTGAGGTGGTTTTTGTATAGTCCGACTAAAAATGCATGATATAGTAGAATTCATAGAACTAGAATCAAATAGTATTTTTTCTATTCCTGATTGAATAACTAGAATAATTGTCACCACATTATCTTATGGATTCACCATTGTTCTATTGACAACATAAGCACTTCCTTGTTTCTTTGGAGGTTGTTGCTTATTTCCTTCAACAACCCTTGACCTAGGGAAATATCATGCATAATTCCCAAACTACATTCATTTTTAACACTGAATTGTAGGATGAGTGTTTCTCAGAACATTAAACTATTCTTCAACATTTTTTGGATATTTCATATGACTCATACAGTTCTAGTCCAGGTCATCAAACATTCTACATTTGAAGCAATTCTTGGTTCAATACAGATAGTTAAAAGGATTTTTCTTCCCACAACATTTAAAAGGGGTAAATTTTCAATTCTTTTCATCAAGGGATGTGTTTGATGAACCACCCATGTTTTTCTCTATTTTCTGCTTCCAATCACTACTCCCATGAGTCCACTGAGAGTCTCTAATATCCATTTCAACCTTAAGGGAACAACGATCAAAATCTGCATAACTGTCGAAGTCTCCAATCATCAACACTTTTCATAAACACGGCTTTTTTAAACTAATGAATTGATCCACCATGCTTTCGGTGTTCATAAAAAAGAGAGAGGCGTACAATTCATTCCTTGAAAATTTGCTTCATATGCCCGGATGGACTCATCATCCTTCTATTTCAGTCCAAGGAAATCTCTTTCAATTTTGAGATAGATGGTTTCAGGAAAATATTTGTTGAAACACATCCAATTGAACTCATCCCAATCCATGGAATCAATTTCCTCTAAGGATATTGCATTCTTGGTCAGTTTCCACCACTGATCAGCTTCCCCATTAAAACAATAGACCGCCAATAAATCCTTCACTTTTTCCAAGCACAAGAGGACAAAGAAAATTTTTCAATGGAATTAATCCATTATTCTAAGAAGAGGAGATCAAAAGATTCACTACACATGGGAAGCCTTTTCTCTAGGAAGGATTCTACAACAACATTCACTTTTTATGGAGGAGGTGGGTGTTCTAAATGAATCATGTTATTCTTCATAACTCAAGCCAGTTGAGCTAGAAATTTTATGATGTTTTTGGAACTCTCTACTGTCATATCATGCATATCATTAGGGAATCCTTTTAGTTTCCTATCACATTGGTTGTTGGATGCTATTCTTCAATTTACCTCCATTAACTATGAAAATGATCATATAATTAGAGGGCATGAATACCTAGTTATTAAGTATAAAAATGAAACTTTTATCCTAAGAGGATGAACATATAAAAAAGTGGTATAACAAAAATTGTGAATCCTTAGTTTTATATATATTTTATACTCAATATATTTCATAAAATGGTATGTGGTGTCAATCAAATTTGATATCATATATGAATTTTTTTTGAGAAACATTAGCATTAAAACATATTTGTGTAGTTTTAAAGAAAATACTACAGAACTATTAAAATAGAATTGAAGAAAATATTTCATATAAAACCCAAATTGAATCAATAAGGTTTTAATTAAAAAAAATTATTTTATAAAAGAAATTGTTGCATAAAATAGAGGATTGAGTGCACTTGAAATTGATTATAAATTCAGCAAGTTCCCTTAAAAGAGATATTCTTTTGGGAAGGTTCAATAGAGGGAATATTTTAAAAACATGTATATCCACAAATGAGATAAATGAAAGGGTATTCATTGATGAATTTAGTAAAACTACACATAATTTAGAATATGTTCATAAATTGGTAAAATAACTCCATTTTGATATAACAAATGACAGGGAAACCCGAATGAACAAAAAGGGTTCGGGTAGAATTCATTACGGTTTTTTGGAATGGGGTAGAGTGTAGCTGAGAGGGATTTGTGAAAGTGAAAATGGGTTTAACATCCCTTATAAATCCGGAGGGAAGTAAGAGGGAGGTTCATAATAAAACTCCTTCATTAGGTATTACATATAAAAAGGCATTTCTTAGAGGACAGTCTCGATTTAAAGTAAAATGGAGAGGATCCCTTACCTCAAATAAATTGGTGTTCTCCAATTGTTATTAAAGACCTAAATAAACAAATTAGGTTTATTAATTAATAATTATATAACGTATTCAATATTTCATTGGTTTATTATTCTCATTTTATGTTCATTTACAAAATTTTTAATTTGTTATGAGGTTTAACTTCTTTGTTCTTGCTCATTTGTTTACTTGGTTTCAATGATCAGTTCACTTATAATCCTATTTGGATGAACATGTAAGATGAAAGAGTTATTCCATAATTGAATTTATATTCTATTAGTGAACATCCAATATATTACATTTTTAAATTTAATTTGGTTACTAAGAGTGTAGATGAATTATTTTATAAAACCATAGTAACAACTCTTTTTGTTAATTCGTGGGTTTGTTTACAAAGAATATGTTTTTATTTATAAAATATTATCATTTGTGCAGAAGGATTACAAAAAAAGGATATATCACATATATAATAATCTATTTTTACCATATGACAAATGTTTTCATGACCATAATTAATGATGATAATAGAAATTGATAATAATTTGTCCTTCAATGTGCGAATTTAGCACATCTCAAACGATGCATTCATTTCTGTCAAATTAATGGTGGTGAAAGGAGAGAAGATAAAGAAATATCACAATATAATAAAAAACATTACCGTACATGTATTTTACTTGAGATATAATAATATTTGGGTGATGTGAGTTGAGGAAAGAAACAAAAAGGAATGAACATAATAGAAATGAAGGAATTGCAAAAAGGAATTTACGTCTTGAGACTTCCACCATTGAGATCCTCTTAATGAACGAGGTTTTGGTATTTTAATGAGTCTAGTGGATTTTAGAAATGTGGGAGATGCATGAGGACTGATTTGGTAATAATATTATATTAGAAAAAGTCCTGAGAGTTGTGAATAGAAGAGGGAGTTAGGGTGTTATACAGTGGAGGAAAAGAGGGATTTTATAATATTATAATCATTAATATATTATTTCTTTACAAGCCAAGGGATAGTAAGTATTCCATTACCAAGAATAGTAATAAATGCATGTTACATCGAACCAATTGGCCTTACATCTGCATATCATCATCATGAACTCAATATATTCATTATTAATTAGTTATCATAAATTATCATAATTTTACTATTCATCAAATATTCATGTATTTTAGAAAAATCTCAAAAATTAACCATTACCATTTTTTGATGTGTAGAATTCAAGAACGAAATAAATTTTTTAAAAATATTTTTTTAAATATATTTTTTTTATATTTTATTAAAATCTTAATTTTTTTTCAAAAACCTGTTTTAAATCATTCATTTATATATTCAAAAATATAGGTATATCATACTTTCTTCTTGAATATTATTTAAATATCATCATATGTAATGTTACTATTCAATATGGTATATAAAAACTTATAAGGTTATGTTACTATTCATAATGGTAGATTATTATTCAAAAACAATTATGTTTTCCTAATCAGACTCTAAATAACTTACTAATTGAAACCATGTATGTCATATTTTCAAAATTCCATACACAAAAGTGAAAAACTGATGATTAAATGTCACATAGCAATTAATAGTTTATTATGTTGTGTTTTCATATGAATTTATGTCATATTTTTATGAATGGAATTTCCATTTAAAAACATTGAGTTATTACACACATGATGTATAAAACCTAATTTTTATTTACGAGTATTTGTAAGATTATAATTAATGTTTGGAATAAATTTATCTATCTAAAGTTGTTCGTGATAAGTAATTTCTTATTATAACGAATGTTACGTTACCTTTTTATTATTTCAATACCTTATTCCACCAAATTATTATTTTAATAAAATAAACAACCAAAAATATTGTCTTTAATTGATATATTATAAACAAAACTAAAAAAATGATAAAAATTGGTTTTATTAACTCAAAATTCTATTAAAATATAAATATTATTAATCCTTAAGTAAAAATTTCATCAATTGATATTTTTTATAAACAACTATATCTTTCATATATAATGATCAATTAATAAAATTTGTGACATTATAAAAACCCTATTATTTCCTTATTCACCTAAAATCTACTATTTTAGAAAAAATATCAAATATTAATTTTAAGATAATTAATAAAATGAAGAATATAAAAATGATTTTTATTTTAAAATATTATAATCAAATTGTTTTTGAATCTATCCTTAATACAAAAATAATTGAATAATACAATGGAAACAAATTTCAATGGAGAAAATATTTTTTAAAAATATTTTCTATTCTAATTTCGACACCATATCAATTTATAATCGATTTTCTATAGATATATTATACTTATTTTTAATATAAATTATCCATTATAAATGTAATTTCACATATTATTTCTATTATTTTAATGGTAATATTTTAAAAAATTATAGAATATTAATTATTCAGACAAAATAATTTATTTTATCATTGTATTTGAAATCCTAATGAACATTATTTTTATGTATATATATATATATATTTAATAATTTATATATATATATTTATGAACCAATTCTATGACTACATTTCAAGGGTTATAAATTGATCTTTGGTACGTTGTGGTTCATTGTTTTTATTGTATCATTTTATCGAACATATTTTTCCTTAAATGAAAATATAATTTAAAATATTTCATTTCTACACAATTTATTTTCTAATTCCATCCATAATTAGCCAATATAATTTAGGTTATAATTTTTTTTAAGGATCTTGATTTGGGATCTTATCGTACTATGACCATTGTTTCCCAAGGGATAATCCCATGATATTTTAAAATTGTTTTGTTAATTTGGTGGATGAAATTAATAACTGAATTATATTTTATTTGATTTGAAATATTTTATTTTATTTATGAGTATATTCATTCTCATGTTATTTTTAGTACAATGTGGATTGGTATATATATTTCATATCAATTTTTTTTCTTATAAGAGTTTACTACATGTAATTATTATAATTCCTTTTATCATCGTTGTATTTCCACAATTTGAAAAAATTATATCATATGAATTTTGAATTTAATTAGAAAATAATGTATTTCAACACATGATTATTTTCATATATTTTTTTACGGTATTTTATAAAAATACAATAAAAAGTGTTTTTGTGTTTGTTCCCTAGAACACAACTGAGTTTTTACTATTATTCTTATTTCATTTTCCAAATGAAAATATGGAATCTAATTATGTGAATTGGTTTAATAAAGTATTAAAATGATATTATATCTAAAAAATATTTTTTAATATTGTAAAAGTGGTATTACATCTAAAATGATTAAAATAAAAAAAAATTATTGTAAACATCCTATTGTTGATGTTTTTCTCCCTCCTTCTATATACCACTAGAAGTTAATAGAATGAGTGTCTTCCATAAGTTCATACATTATATATATAAAATATCTTAATTATGTAATTTTTACCATTGGTAAATCCTAGATTTTCATGTAGGGATGTTTTTAGAAGTTGAAATTTGGTCATGATGAGATTATTGGTTTGATTTTATTGGTTTATTTGTGTATTTTATACAATATATGAACTAACAATTAAAAATTAGCTTGTATCTAAAAATAATTAATTTGTATTTTGTAACTTTTTTTTGTTATGTTTATAGTGGTATGGATACTTGAATTTAGTTATGATTATTTTTATTTTTTTCAATATAAAAAATAATATTTTTTTGTGCGTGGAAGTCTAATGTATAGAACAACTATATTGGATTACTATTATTAATATTATAGCATTCTAAATAATATTGAAAATTGAGAAACAATTCACTATAGTTTGTAAAATATGTTTATGATATAGATTACAGTACATATAAATTTGGAACATTGTTCTGGCCTTTTCATAATCTAACATGTATGTTGGGTCACAATATCCAAGGATAGTTCATAAATACATGGTGCTAGAGAAAAAAACATATTATTATAAAAGTGATGGTTTATAATGGAATTTTGAACATAAAGATATTATTGTGGAGTAATTATTTCTAGTATATTTTATATAGAAACATCAAGTTACCATTGATAGTTCATTGGCGAGTCATGAATTCTAATCATGTTTTTATTTTATTTTATATCGCATTATATTGATCATTATATAAATTTCATCAAAATTATATTTCGCCTTAGTAGACATTTTTCATGATTTTGGGTTGAAATGGGTGCTGAAATAGAGGGTTACAGTTATCTGTCACGGTCTATAAAACATTGCATCATATATGGGCATTGTAATGATTGGTGATGAGATATTATTTTAGGATTGGAGCACTATTAGCCAAATAATGAACAACTATTACTACATTAAATATTCATGATGGAACAAAATTTCATTTTGGTTGATTTTATTCTATGGAATTTACTATTTGAGTGGAATTAAAGTGATTTTATATGAGTCATTGATCTTATCTGGTTTGATTTCGTACTTTATTTCATTGGAAAAAATTATATAAGGGTTTAAGTTCATGTTTTAAAATTTATGATGATGATTTTTAAGATGGATAGAAAGGAAAATAATATATTGTTTCTTCAAAATGATTTCAATAAGGGATTATTTATTTTTCAAATTACATTTATTTAGATATTTATGACATGAGAAATATGGAATGGTATTTTATAATAAATATTTAAAATTATTCTTATAAAATGGTGGTCTACGTTTTGGATTCAAGGTGATTGATGAATAAATATATAAATATAAAAATTGTTATTTCAATAGGGTTGGAAATTTATTTGTAAATTTTAGTATATCACCATTGAAATATATAATTAATTGTCGAAAGAGAATATTATGTGGCTTTATGAAAATATTTAGATTATTTAGGGTTTCAATGGTTTCCTTTCGATTGAAAGCTTTTCCTAGATTCCATATTGAGTAGATGAGATGAAAACATATTGGTGTATGGAATATACTACAGAATTATATATTTAGAATTAAAAAATCATTCATGGCCTTTATGTCTCTATGAGATTTAAAATTTTCCCCTATATTTTAGTTGCACCTTTGGATATAGAAAGGACAATAATGATGGTGGTAAGAACATTATAAATGTATACTATGTTGATTGCTTTATCTTACACTACATATTTATAATATTTATTAATATTTTCGTTAAATCGTTTTATGAACTCTTGATGGAGAATTTGGATGATTTGGTAGGATGTAATCATTGTGTTATCCTTCCTCTAGTGAAAAAGTAATATAACTTTTTCTTCTACTGTGGTCTATTTGGGAATTATAATCACAATTGTTTGAAATTTTCTATGATATATCATCATTGTGACCAACAGAGTTATCATCATGATTTCTAGGAATTAATGTATTAGTTATAGAGAAAATCCATATTCGGATATAGATCTTTATAGTTGTCTGATAGAACCAATTCAGTTTGTTTCACTTGTTTTTCATTCCATTTATTATCATCAATATTCTATTAGGGTTGTATGTTCCTAAATTATGTTATTGAATTATCTAATAATTATGATTTAATTATGATTAGATTGTTTATTGTTTTATTCCATGTTAATATTGAAGTGATTCTAAAGTGATTATGTTATTTTAGCTTTTTGTTATTGGTTTCCTGCATGGAATTTATCTTCCATATGATATGATTGCTAGTTTTGATCCACTGTATTACATTAATCATTATATAGTAGTGAGGATCATCATCGTTCATCGTTTAAAATTAGATATTTTACATTATGTGTTATCACTCTTGATATGGGGTGGTGTCTAAATGTGTAAATCATTCCCCATTGGAATGGTTTTGGTATTTTTTCATACACTGTTTCTATTACATGATGAATTATTTTGAGATATGTTACATTAAATCATATATGTTTTTATAGGCTATTTATTTGATATTTTGGGTTGAATTATCACACAATGATATAAATTTTGTGAATTATTATTCTTGTTTAATTATTTCAAATTAATTAGTTAATTTTATGATGGAATCATTCTATTTTTTAAATTTTTTTATATCATGCTTAGAGAATGGTTTTGGTATATAGTATGACCAATCCATAGAGCATTCTATTTAGAAAATAAACAATGTTAAAATGGGAAGAGCACTGTTCAACAAATCATGATACAAAACAATATATTACCAAAAATACTCATGTACTGTTCGTTTGATGTTTTGATCATTTTTGGTAAAAATGTGGCCAAACCATGTCTGTGGTCCATCATCCTAAAATGGTACAATTTTAACATTAACTTATTGAATTGAAACCATTTTGTGTTATTATCTCACTCACTCACATGATATATCTCATTTAAGGGTTAAGGACATTCTCACATATACTCATAGTATTTTGTTTCGTAATCATTTTTTTTAACATGGTCTCATTTTTTCAGTTTAATCTAGTTTTACTATTTCTTATTCATTTTCATAATATCGTGGGGCTATAGCTGATGAACACAGTGGTAGGGGTTCTATTTTTACTAGTTACATTTCTTGTCTAGATCATTGTAAGACCCTCTATAGACACAATCTATCATTTATCATCATAATATAGGTGATTAGATAGATTTAATTCTTTAATTTCTATGTGACTCATATATCTGGCATGTGATGGGTGATTGTGTTTTCTTAACCACTTATCTTTTTATTTACTAATTGTGATAGTTTAAAATTAAATTAAATAATACATTATTTTGTGGTTTTTAAAGTCCTAAAATAATTTTTTTTCTCAATTATATATTATCATATTACACTTCTAATGTGCTCTATATGTTTTTTAAATATATAGTGGAATTTTCAGGTGAACTTTTACATCAATGAACTTTTTAACAGAACTAATTAACATGAAATATTTTATAGAGTGATATCCTATGAATTATTAAATATTTATTAGTTAAAATATTCTTTTGATGGTGATTTTATTATACTATACCCTTTTTTTCTTTTCATATAATACTACAATTCCTTATTACATTTTTTATTTTAATAATATTAAATGATATTCTAAATTATGTTTAAGTATTTTCTTAATGTGATAGATATGATTGATAGGAAATTATATTTCATAATGGTTTAAAATTGTTAATAAATTTTTTTTGATATATATATTTTTAAAAAATCTGATTTACGTGTATTTAACCACTATAAAAAGATTTTCTAAGGTTGAGTTTTCATTTCAAAAACAAATATTTTATTTGATCCCATACCGTTAGGTTCTGAAATTATGTTTATTATCATGTGGTATATATCAATTTCCATTAGGGATGATTTTGTACTCTAATAATATTTTTTAGTTTCAGTAAGGGGTGATTACGGGAGGATGAGGGGTTTTTTTATATTAAACTGAATTTTTGTGATTTATTTCATGATTGATATTAATTTCATCCTTTTTTTAATCATGAGAAGTATAGTTACATTGGGAATGACCGTGTTTATGTACCACTAGGACCTTTATAAACTCTTTCTTTCATTATATAGTTCCAAAATCTATCGAAATTTTAATATGACATGGATGATGTAGTTTTGGATCCCCAATATGGGTATCATCATGCCACGGGTCATTTGAAGATTATCTATCATGTGGGATTGTGGGTTCTTGGGTATAATTTTTTTTTCATATATTATAGTTAAAGGGCATCATAGTACAATGAACATAGTTTATCTAGTTCTATTCCTATTATTTCTTAACAAATTTTCTTTATTTGATTTGATAATATTATTAATTACATTTGATTATTTTTCCCTTATACTTTTAGTTGTTATTCCTTCATACATTCATTTTAATGTGTTCATTATTATCATAGGGTGTTTTTGATAATTTCATATCTCTATGTTTCTCTTATAGATTTTCATTTTAGGTATTTTATTTTTTTTATTTTAAATATAAGTTATAAAATGATTTTCGAATTAATTTTCTAAAAATTTATTTTTAATAATTATAAGCATCATATTATTTTTAAATATAGTTCTCTAACATTATTTTTTATGGTTTATAATATAATTTCTAAGAACATATAATTTATTATAATAATAATTAGTTTTATTTTATATAATAAATGGTTAGATATATTTATATATGTTTATTTACACAAATTCTAAAAAAATTTTCTTTTACGTTAAATTATTTTTAATAAGAATGAATGAAATAACATCCGAAATTAAATGAATATTTATATATATTATAGAGATTATACTGGTAAATATTTTTTGAAAATATACTTATACCAAAAATTTTCAGTAGATAGAGTGGATTTTTTTATCATTGGTTTTGGTTCTTTCAGATATCACCATTACAAAATTGTTACCTAAAGTTACAGATGGAGTGGATTTTTTTATGTTATTTTATGTTGAAATTTGTTGATAATGAGGTAACTGGTTTTATTTTTTAGGACTAATTATTATTTTTTATTGTTGATATACCATAATTTTGTCCTCAATTATATATTAATATCATAATTTAGAATTATTGTATATCTTTTTTGTTAGGATGAATGGAGTCTGTTCTTTTTTTTTATTTTTATAATTTTATAAATATGTGTTTCTTATATTATTATGGGTGGATGTAAAATTTAAATATGAACCATTATATATTTATAGTAAGATATATAGAGTGTGGTATTATTTATTTATTGGGAGAAATAATTCTCATGTGTGTGTCCATAATTTCCAAGAACTATAGTCTAAATTGAAAAGATAAAAGAACCCCTTTATTAATATACATCGTATGGACCATTTATAGGTTTGTGATATCGTTAATTTTGTGACTGATCAATTTTTTTTTGTGTTTGAGGATGTATTTAGTCATCAATGAGATCTTTAATATTGATCTTGTAGGTTATTTTCTAATAAACTAAAAATTTGTGATAGTTTTATATAGAGTAATTAGAATTTAGGAAACCATTTTTTACACATATTACAACAATCACCATATAATCACCCATATTTAATATTATTCAATCAGTTATGGAATCAATGATGTAGATAGAATTGTAAATACACATTCTGTGTATAAAAAATATCACAAAAGATCTTTTTTTAGATTACAAAAATATATAAAAATAGAATTCCACTCCCCATAAAGTGGGATTAATAGTAAAAAATGACAATTATAAAAATTTATATGTATAATAAATAATAATAATGAAACATAGCATATCTTTCCCTTTTTGGATTATATAATTGATTATTTTTCAATGTATTATTTTATTCTGTATATACTATTATAGTATTTCCTGATATAGTTAGGCAATATGAATTTTGATTCTATTTTTGGAACCCTATATATTTTCTTGTAATAAATTATTCCATCTTGTAAAATAAATCTGTGTGAATTTAATATATAGTTTAATTTTTCCCTCGTAGTAATTGATCATCATGAGTGTGAGTTAATTATTTTATTGATGGAGCATATGATTCTATGAATTCATAAAATATTCATGAAAAAATATCAAAATTTATTCTTTCCTATAAAAGATGTGCATGAATTAAGATGAAACCGTAAATAGCTATGAAGATAATGGTCTTCCTCATCTGAATTTAATGTTTAATTTTTAGTTGATATCATCAACAATGATGGGTACCACAGTCCACCAAATAGTAAATTTCATCATCTATGTTGTGAGAAGCATCCCGCCAATGATATGAGTTATGATCCATCATATAGTTAAACTCATACCTTATATTTATAATGAAATAAAAGCTTATATGGAGTTCATTCAAATGCACATTATAATATCCTAAAATTAGAAGGTTTTAAACAAAAATAAAATTAGAAAATCCTATAAATTCACAATTTCTCCAATATAAAACATAATTATAAATTATAATAAAATATTAATTAATTTATAAACAAAATAATATGATTATAACACAATATTATTTTATAAATATTCAATCAAAATAAATATAATGTGTTTGATTTCTATCATTACACACAAAACAATATCGAAATGAAACATTAAACATTTAATTCTATATAACCTAGATCTTGGATTGCTGGTTTCAAATATTATTAAAAAATTAGAGTATAATTATATATAAATATTTTTTAAATTAATTTATTTTTTAATTACTAATAAATAGTGATTAAAATTTTAATAGAATCTATTGATAATTAATATAACTATTTTTTAAAGAATTAAAATTTTATACATATAATATATATATATATATGACTATTGGAAATATTAATTAAATAATATATATTTATAACAATTTAAAATTTATTAGAAAATATGTAATCTTGTTGGTATGAATGAAAACAATATCATTATAAGGTAAATGATATATTTTTCATAAAAAGGGTTTTATGTGTTCATTATGTTCTTCATTTAGTAAATTAAATAAATCACTATTGAATAATTATTTTACTAAGATATATATAACATATATTCAATAATACATTTAACCATTCATATAATAATTTTTACTATGAATTGAATGAATGTAAACTCAATTTTATGTTTAAAAATACATTATTAAAAAAACTAATTTCCTTAAATATTTCTTATTTATTTTAAAAATAATACCGATAAATCATAGAAATTGAATTTTATAATATGGATTTCATATTAGGATTTATGATTCGAAATTTTGATTATTATTTCACTATCATTTTTTATTAATGAATTGAAAAAACATGAAAAGTAGGTTTTCATTGTTAGGATTAAAATAGATTCAAGGGGTGTTAAACTAAGAGATAAGGGTAAAATTTTATATAATGATATCTAAATCATACTATTTAAAGCAATATTCATCTTATTTTCTTAATATTAATGTTATTTTCAATTTTTAATTACTTTTACAAGAAAATTAACTTATAATATTTAAATATTTAATGTAATGACATTGGTGTCCTTCATCACACATATTAAAAAAAACATATTCTCGTCATTCATAAAATCAACGCCCTCTTTCTCATCAGTTAAATAAAAAAAATAATTTTATATTACGTTATTTATATACTAAGCTTATTTAATTTACCAAATAACATCCTATGAAGAATTAATGTGTATTCAATTTTAGTTATCTCATAAAAGTTGTAATTATCTTACCAGAATCCTTTAACATACCTTTTTTATTCTAATTCCTCTAATTTATTATCCAATAAAAAATTATTAATATAAATATATTAATATATTAATATTGTGTTATGATTATAGGGAAAACAGTTATTACCTAACTTCAATATGAAGTGAAATAAAAGTATTGCACGTGCATATATTTATACTAAAACTTCATTATTGAAATATGATTCCTTTCTGTCACCCGCAATCATGTATGGTAATAATGATGAATTTAATAAAGATATATCATATTTTTGATATAATTAGGAATCTATTATTATAAAATATTTTTTATTTATTTCTATCTTATAGAAAGAAAATGAAAAATCATTCATTCATGCGTACATGTAACTGCCTCCAAGAAATGTGTAATTTTTTTAATTTCAAACTATTGTGATTGGTTTTAAATATAATTATAATTAATATATATATTATATTTTAATCATTACTATAATATTCAAGATTATTGATCAATTATAAATGCAGTAGGACCATAACATCTAAATGGAAACATACATGGAATATGAAACATATGACACACGAATTGATATTGATAATTTATTATTATTAATGATTGTTTAAAAAGATGTTATATATAATATTTTTATGTTATTATAAGTAAAAATATGGTTCTTGTATAAATTTATATTAAATTTTATTTATTTTTAAAATTTTTATAGTTCTTAAATAGAAAATCAAACAAGAGTTAAGGGTTTATTATCTCTATAATATTTCTATGAGAAATATACCATATTAACCACTAGTATCTTTTTTGATGTGCATATATTATTCATTTGATATTTTATATCATAATTTTATTATATGCATGGTATATAAATTTTTTTTTTTCTTTCATGTGGTTAGGGTTCAAAATTTCATAAATTGGTAAGGGTTTTATTTTGGAATCTCACTTTTCACATAGACTTTTTAGGCTTAAATTTATGATGACAATATTATATGATATATCTTTATAAGATATTATTGTATTTTTTATCCATTAGTTATTCACATCAATTTAATTTTTTATATTTTTATATGCATTATCTCTACTCAATATTCAGAAATCAAGTATTCAATTCCCTGTAAATTTAAAAGGGCATATATTTTCTAGTCATAATAAAATATGGTTTGAACATCATCCGTTTATAATATAAGGATTGTTTAAAATAATTTTTAACAAATATTTTTTTTTGATTTCTTGACTTATATGTTCTTGTAATATTTCTTTATAAGTTTCTATCATTCTTTTCAAATAATATATATTTTCATATTTTCAATAAATTTTTAGATTTTAAATAAGTTATTTAAAAATAATATGGGGTTTTCCCAGAAGTATAGTTCCAATTATCATTTAATGGTATTTTATTTTATAATAGAAATCGATAATGATAATTATGATATACTAGTTAAATGAAACAATATTACCCACTTTATTCATTATTAAAAAGACTATTCATTATTATGTCATAATATTAAGGAGTTTTTATTATTAAAAATGGGTTTCACTATGTAAATTTTACAAATATATTCATGCTCTTTGGGAATAAATATTAATGGGTTGTGGGTCTAGGACATGTGGGTTATTTTATCTCATGAATGAGTTTGTTAATGATTCATATTTTATAAGATGAAAAGGTTTATGTGTTTTCATAATGAGACCAAAAGAGATTTCACAAGTGGTTTTCCCATGTCTAATGTAGGTACACAGGTGATTAACACAAGCCTAACATGTGATTAATGTCTGGATGGGTAGCATTGACATATAAAGTATTTTTTATTATTATTATACCTCCCTTGTATAAAATATCTATGGAATGTTATTATCCATATATTATTATCTCATAGACCATGTTATTTTATTTCAATAGGACTAATTTATTCTAAAGAACAAAATCATAATTCTATTATTGTGATATTTGAATAGTTGGGTACAATTTTCAAAGGGTATGCTCATATTCTCATACACATTATTTCATGTTATATATGAATATTATCATTGAAAGATATCTTCAATTTATAAACATACTATATATCTGAGTTCACCATTTCCTATGTTTTCATTCCAGAGGTTATGATGAATGTTCCTATGTGGGATTTGTTTAAGAAGTGTACTATGGGTGATGAATTTTTTTTAATAAATTTACAATCATTCATAAAATAACATTATTCTATATCTAATATCTTTTGACACTAAAAACATAGGGTCATTGGTCTTGTATTGTAATAAAGTTGATTGAATATTCATCGAAAATAATGAAATATTTATTTAGGTAGTTTTTGGGTTTCCTTAGTTTGTACTAGAGAAGGGTTTAGTTATTTTTAGAGATTTTGATTAATTTTTTACATAATAGAAAAATGGAAAAGTGTAGGTATATGATGAAATATTTAATAATTATTAAATATGATATTATGTGGCTTACTATGACATAATACCCTATCCAGATATTGGAATGTAGATGTGGCTTGGTTATAGATTCAACTAGGTGTAACAACTCAAAAGGGGAATATACGGCAGTCAATAGATTTATACAAATAAAAAATTATATCTTTTAAGACCGCACACATGGATATAAAATAACTTGGGATATGATTGGGTTGATTCACATTTTACTTTTTATCTATTGTGATTTACTTGATAGATAGTGACCATGGATGACCTAGGATAAACAAAATGTTCCATAAATTGAATATATAAAACCGTTATTTAGAAATTATCTAAATTAATATTTATTTTTGTATGATCAGTTTATATTTTTATTATTTATCACACTATGATTAAGGGTTATATTCAATATATGGAACCTGTTTTCATTGTGTGAAGAATTTATATGATTCCCGATTAAGTTGAAAAACCCATGATATACAAAATGAAGTGGGATATGTAATCAGAAATATGGAGATTATTTCTAATAAGGTATCTCAATGTACGATGTACCAACTAATAATTTGTGTAATTCCTAACTAAAATAATATTGGAAAACTAGATCTTCATGATTGTCCATGTTGTTATGAATATGATGGCATGATGATTTATCATCCCATGTATCAAGAATGTAGGAAGAAGCAATGAGGAAAATGTGTCAATAGAAATGAATAATATTTTTTTTGTGAGATATAATGAATCAAATATGTAATTATAGAGGTAAAATAATGATATTTAAAGAGTGAGATATCTTACATCCTATGGAACCATTTATAGTTAAAAGTATTATGTATAGTGAACCAGGTAATTATCAGTATCAATTACCAAATCCATGTGTAAATTCTATGACCATTGATTAGTCCATGATATGTTTGTCAATGAATTGGTTTATGATTTTTAATTCATACATGTTATCCAATAAAGATATTGAGATTTCGTCTTGATGTTTTTATGAATTTTATCAATCAAAATGTTGTTAATAATCCATTAGTGGAATTTGATTTGATATTCAAAATTTATTTAATCTTTCAACATAGATCCTATATAAATTAATCAACTATGGAATTCAATTTTTAATATTTTAAATTAACCTATTTATTTTTTTTCAACATGTTGATTAATATGATCTTTCCTTAAAAATTACGACAATTTGTTTATTTTAGATTCCAATTCATAAATTGAATTTATATCAATTGTATGGGGATAAAGTAAATATTAATTTTATTTCGATTATTATTGAATATTATGATGCATTTATAGAAAATTTTCATTGTATTACTTTTAATCATTAGGAAGTGTTTTCAATAAATAAATAAACTTATTTAAAGGACTCCCAATAGTACTTCGCTAATCGAGTTCATGAATTGAAGAATAATATTTTGTAGAATATTTAGGATGGATTCATTCATCCACATGTGTCAACCTCATGTCAACATGTTCATTCTATTAAAAAAAATAAGAATCACGGTGTATTTTATGACAAACCTTCTATTTATTTCACATACAAAACATTTTTATTACATAAAAATACACATAATAATAATATGAATATCCAGAGTACTAGTGCCTATATGGATTAAGAACATTCAAAAAAAATATAACATGAAATACACATATATATTGAAAACATCTTTTACATGAAAATAATGTCCCTTTCATACTTCTAATTTCATGGTATAAGATGAGGAAATACATAAGAAAAGGGTTAGTTGTAATTCCCAGTAAGGGAGTAAACAAAGAATAACATGAAGAATAAAACCCATGTTTGGGAATTTAAATATCAATAGGGAATAATTGAATCATGTACATAAAGGAATGATATATCATGATTATCATAACATGGAAATGTGGAAACAACATAAATCAAAACATCATTAACATCAAATGAATCATGTAGAACCTTATCCCAAAATGGTTGAAAATGATCTTATAAAAGAATCAGGTAAAACCCTATCCCATGATTACATATAATGAAACTAATCATTATCCAATTTATTGGAGCCTATCAGGACACACTAAACATAATCGTTTCTATCTCATACTTGTGTGTTCCACATAGATCATATAACATGGATTTGTTCAACATTGAAATTTATTCAACATTCAAGGAATTTTTAATTCATACATTTAATTATAACTTTGATATGTACATTTTCATTAAGGTTAATACCATTGACATGAGAAAGGGTAAGATATACACCACATGATGATTTTGACTTTGAAAATCACAATGTAATCTTTGTATCATAATGATGTCATATAGATATTAATAAATTTGGTTTATGAGAGAGAAAGGCGTATATCATAATTTATACATGGGTTGTATAGTAAGGATATCAGGGAAAATAATTCTCCACCATGTAAAATGGTATTTAGATGCATAATACAAAAAGAAATGCATCATTTGAATTGAGAAGAGGAAAATCACATACGAAATTTTTGCATTGTAATGGGTGGTTTAATGGATCATTTGACTACCTAATTAGAGTGAATGAATGAAACCATATTTTATACATCATCTGGATAGTAAAGAGTCATGAAAAAACATATCCCAAATCATGAAAACAGTATGTAAATGGCATAAAATAAATGAGGTTCATAAAGAAAAATGATATAAGGAGATTCCTTACATGGATGTGTGATACCAATATCTTGTGGGAGGCTTATTGGGAGTTTGGGGAACCTTAGTAGGACAATAGGGGGTAGTGGTAGAGAATGTTTGAGCTTAAAATATCATGAGGTAAGAGATATGCGTTTTTGGTTCGGTTTATATAGGAGAGGTTGTGTAATTCTTTATTATTTTGGTTTTGGACTTTACACACTTAAATATTCAAAACTACAAAAAATATAAGGGTTATTTACCATGTTTTTTGGAAAACTGTAGTGGTATAAATTATTTTATAAAGATAATGGTAGAATATATTAAAATATTTCCCTTTTCTATGTCTAGGTGAGACACACTTTTAGGGAAAAGATTTTATAATCTCAAAATATTTTATTGGTTTGGAGAATTCTATAAGGATTTATAAACTGAACGAAATAAAAAAAATTATATTATTTTAAGGTAAAAAATATATTTGGAGTCATATTCCTTTTATTTTATTTTATTACAGAACTATTGGGTAATTATGGTGACATAAAATACATTATATATTTATAAAAAATTTAATTTCTATAAAAAAAACTATTTCATAGAAAATTATGAAAAATTTAATGTTTGATAATTTCCCATTCCTGATTCTAAAATTATTATTCATTTTAAATAAATAATTTTCTATATATGTGAAATTTCACTTTTATAATAAAAACCATCATTTATTGGAAAATGACGGGTTTTGACAAAAATAATTTTCCATCCCTAACAAAAATTTCATTTGAATGCATAAAAATTATATGATAATTTATAATTATTAAAATTAATTTAATAATAATATATAATTAAAATATATTTTAATTAAAAAATCAATTAATTCATCAAAAAATATTTTAAATTTAATTTGAATATTAACCAAAAATATTATTGCATCATTAAAAATCAGTTTCAGATAAAAAAATAGTAGAATAAATGTATATAAATTATTATATTGGAAAATAATTCTAAAAATATTTATACCATAATAATGCATAAGAGTAAGGTGTTCTATGATGTTTCTTTCAGGGTGGCATTCAGTGAAGATGGTTTGGGATATGATCGCGATGAGCTTGAAATGCTCTCATAAATGGTTTCACTCAGGCTTATATTGTTGGTTCCCATCATTGGACTAGTCTAGGGAAAATACATGAAATGTTATCCCTCTCTATAGCTCTGAAAAATGAGTATCATAGTTTATGATCCATCTAAATGTGTCCATCAAACCCTTTGTCTCTGTCAAAAGGAATTTTTAAAATCATATATTTATACTAGTCATGTGATCACTATTCAACAACAATATTATGAACCGTATGAATACATAATATTTATTTAAATCTAATTGAATATTACACAACAAATGGATTTCACATGATCTCTATATCCATAGGAAATTTAATTAATGGAATGTGAATTTTATTCATAACAATTTGGGTCAATACAACCACCCCCTTACAAAATTTCACCATCAAAATTTCTTTTTCCCAAACTAAAACTGACTATTTTAACATAACCTCATCCCATACTATAGTTCCCACTTCACTTCTTCAAACACATAGTTTCTCCAAAAAAAATTGACAAAGGGCATCGTTTTATTATATATAGAATTTTCTATACAATCCATGACCTTTACTATATTCTACCTCTCAGAGAGGTCATTTTCCAATGGTACTACCTTTGGATTGAGTACATTTAATGGGTGAGGTATGTACTTAATTATGAGTGATACATTGAATACATCATGTACGTGATACATGTTCATTTTTATTACTAGTCGATAGGAAACTAACCTTCAAGAAGTCATGTATCTTAAAATGGCTAATGTAACTTAGACTACACAATATCTTCTTTCCAAATCTGATAACTCTCTTCTATGTAGATATGTGGAGGAATAAAATGTCACTAACATTAAACTATATCTCTCATCCATTATTCTCAGCATATCTCTTTTTCATCTTTAGATATCAAGGATGTGCTGTTAGATATTCTTAACCTTCTCTGCCATTTCATCCACCATTTTAGAAAAAAGAAGTTTTTGGTCCCCAAATTCATCCCAATATGTAAGAGTTTTGCACCTCTTCCCATAATGTGATTCGTGAGGATTATTTTGGGTACATGAGTGGAAATTATTGTTGTAAATAAACTCCACCAAAAGATGATGGTAGTCCCACATTCCCTAGATGTAAATTTAGCATGATCTCAACAATTCACCAAGTGCCTATATTTTCATGCAACATTCTGATTTCGGGTGTCGCGTGATGGTTTCTCATACAAAGTTTTTCACATTGAATTAAGAGAATTTCACTAATTTTTGTATGCTTTCTACTAGAATTGAGTTCCTTGGGATTGATAGTGGGGAATATATGTCTCCATTTTCCATGAAACACGACAGAATAACTATAGTAAACAACAACATATAATGGAATACCATACATCAATGTAAACAATGGAATATTGATAGAAATAAAAACTCAAGAATATATATATATTTATGATCAATTTCCCAAATATCTTGGGAAACATCCATAGAAACCACAATTTATGAAATACAACACTACAACTGAAATACTAAAAATAGTAAATAACTCCAACAGCATCGCATGCCTAAGATTGTCCCTATGTTCTCCATCTCCAACACACAAAAAAGTACCTGATATAGAATGGTTCTTTCCCATATCTATACCTGAAATAATATAATCTATTTAGTTCGAAATGTTTGAACCGAACAAGGTTTCAGATGAATCCCAATAGGAATCCACCAAAAGATATATGTTTAACAATTAGTGAATATATATATCTATAAAATGAAATATTAAAAATGAAGAAATAATCAAGAAAGTACTCAAAAGTAAAAAATCCTATAGTTTCCTATTACATTAATTTACATTTACTAAATACTCCAACCATTGAATAATGAAATACCATGATCTAGAATAAGTAAAGTGTCTAATGTGGAAAAGAAAAACTGATGTCTTATAAGTCTATCTAAAAATTATGTACGACCGAGTCCAAGCTTGTGATTTGGCATTGCAGAGTTTTCACAATCAATCAATCATTCACCCGAAACCCTTTATGAATTTTCTAATAGTCTTACCCATCTGTTTCTACATATTATAAATTCAATAAATTTATAATGACCCTCGAAGAAAATTCACACATTCTATCCCCTTTTGTCTCACAAAAAAAAACTCTCGATGATCATCACTCATCATCAATTCCCCCTATGTGATTAATGATAAAATAAAAGCACTCTGAGGAAGCACTCAATGTCAATTCCCCTTATGGTCTCATAACACTATAATATATACACATTGAGGGACCACTCAATTTCAATCCCCTCAATAGTATCACAATGTAAATATTACACACACACGCTGTGGAAACCCTCAATGTCAATTCCCCCTATGAATTAACTAAACCAGGTTCTCACAGCCCCATGTAATATAATTGTACACTAATGATATTCATAATCCCAAGGTAATCCAACGACTACCAGTCTGAGAACATACAATGCATAGAACAAGAATTTAACAAGAAAAAAGTAATAAATCAAACCTAACAATCAATGCAAGGAAACTAGGTCAGCCTCCTAGGAAACCTGGGCCCAACATCCATAAACATTAAATCAAGAAAACACACCCACTATGTGTCCACAGAACATGATATTTAGCATAATGTAAAAAAATTAATCAATCTATCAATATAAGGATGATGATAATATGTTTCAATTCCTAAACATGAAATACCTGAATCATGGGTAATTGGAACATAGACGTATATAACTCCAAGAAAAACTTTTATAGTAAACAGACCACCTACCTTGATTTTTTATGATGAAAAATAAAAAACATAGGCCCTTGAAACATCCTACAACATCGTAGATCTACAAAAAGATCACAAACATTCATCTTTGGATTAGTCATGAAAGAGGAGAAATCATAAAGAGAGGATCATGGGAAATAGAGAAATCACAAGTGGGAATCCAACACACCTAGTGAAACCTCAATCGGTGCTCGGACATAGGAATGGGAGGTGCATGAAGATAATATATTGTTCATCACTCTCTTATACTAGAATAGGGAATAATAATTGCTTTCTGGAGATGAGACGAGCCCCCAGTCAATTTAATCATATAAAAACCAAAGTACAAGACGTGTTCATTTAATGTTCACACCATGTACTAGTCTCAACTAGACCCCACTTGTGCGGTCCATATAGCCATGTACACGGCCATTACACAGCCAGTTCCAGGCTGGCCGCGACAATTAGGTACACAAAGTGTACATAGGGGAACATGATGTCTAACCAGAAAATTTCAAAATATTCATTTTCCACATAAACAACAGAAAACAAGATCCATACCTTAAATGAAGATCCGTGTTCTTAAAAACGTCACCCACAAATGAAATATGTCACTAAACATCCCTTCCAAATGTGGCGATGAAGAATCTTCAACCAACTCTGCCACTATGATCAAATCTTGACCTCCCTCTCACATGTCTCTTCCTATACTCTTTCGTACTACATTGTCTACCAGACCCAAGTAAGATACTATATCAAAAGAACCTTCAGTCTACAATCCACAATATGTATAGGGTTTCATTCAATGGATGCATCCACCTCCATCTCAACCTCCTCAGGCTGAGATTCATGAGATGGTTTCAAAAATTAACATTGTAGGTGAGAAACGTGGAAGATGTCATGCATATATCGGTATATCTGAGGTAACTGAAACCAATAAGAAATTTTATTGACTCTCTCAAAAACATCAAACATACTAATGTACATCGGGGAATGTTTTCCTGATCTCTTATCCCCCTCATGTCCCTACCTCAGAGTGACACAAAATAAAACATTATCTCTGACTTCAAACTCCCTAGATCGTCTCCGTCGATCAGCTTAATAATTATAGTTAAACTGTGTAGTATCCATCCTATTCTGAATAAACCCCACATACTCTGTGGTCTCCTGGACAAGACATGGTTCCATCATAGCTGCCTCTTCTGCCTCAATCGAAAATAGCGGTGATTGAAATGGCCTACAATTAAAAGCATCATATGGTGGGATCTTAATTTTTTACATAGAAACTATTATTTGAGGAAATTACACTAGGGTTATATGTCTCTCCAAATAACCCCTGAAATCCATGATGAATGCTCAATGAATGTCCTCCAAATTCTGAATCATGCGCTTTGACTGTCCTTCTGTATGGGGATGGTAAGCTATACTCAATAGTACATGTGTACCCAAAGCACTACATGGTCCCTTCCACACACGATAATTAAAATGAGCATCCCTGTCTGAAATTCTAGAGTTATGAACCCCACGATAATATACAATTTATTAGGTGTACAACCTTCCTTGATCATCAATGCAGAAGGTATCTTAGATCCGTATAAAGTGTAAATCATTTGTAATTATATCAATGTAAACCCGAACTGGAACTTTTCTATGAGGAGACCCTGGTAAACCTATCATGAAATATATCACTACATCAATCCACATTCACTAGGATTTGGATAACTACTGTAAAAAAACATGTTGGTCGCTGATGCTCCACATTCACCTACTGATAGGTGGAACACCACATAACAAAAACAACAAAATCTCTCATCATAACTGGGCACCAATACTGACGGTGTAAATCATGATACATCTTGGTGACACTAGGATGAACTTCCCTTGATGAGGAACGAAAATCTCACAAATGATCCTCGCGTATGTCTTTTGGAATCCATTCACACCGATCAAAATGCAAGAACTCATTCCTGTTTATGGTCTACCTAGGAGTAATGTAGAGACCCAAAGAGTGACGTACATATAAATTAAATTACATTTTCGGAATACTTAATACATAAGAAATACAAACACCAAAGGACCGTAATAGTTTAATGTCTTTGAAAACTTGGAACATAAGTCTCTAATCATGGTGAAAGATCATTAACATCTCCCATAATGATCTTCACCTTTTTTCTTACCTAAAACCATTCTTTATATCCTGGGGAAACGAAAACAAATAAATGGTGATCTCAAATGATCAGTAAGGGTAAGCATGGGGAAAATAAAACAAGCCATATACATTTGAACTTCAAAACATGAACATGAAGTTTACACATAATTCATGATAAAATATCATGGGAAAAAACATTTAATAGTGGAAAACTATTAAGCACATGATATTATTTCCGTAGTAGCCAAGGCATTGCTTCCAAGACCATCTTAGTGGACAAAGTCCCATTCTGAATCGAGTTTACTCCTCATTTCAGTCCCTTACCACTAAACCGGATTAACCTACCATTCCATCTATGTCTGTCTCATGTGATATAAATCATTACCCAATGCATTGGAGGTAGATATAGGTCCCACCCATCTTATAATGAAATCATTCTTACTTTTGCCACAAAATAAACTTAAAACATTCAGCATAACCCAAAGAATAAAATGGGTTTCATAAACATCATCAAATAATCAAAAAATCCATATAAAACAAATGGATATCATTTCATCATAAGGAAAGTGAAACCATGTCAATCATTGATATATTATACTTGAAACATACACATATGAAATAATACCATCTTATATGGAAAATAGTTTATGATAAAAAACATGAAATGAATTTTTGAGGAAAATATCCTTTCTTCTTCAAAATCATTTTCTGTTTATAAAATGCCATGCAATATTAAAAAGAAAAGTATTTTGTACAAAATAGTCCTAAAATCTTGTAGTGTAAGCTTCATGAAAATGAGGCGTTATGAAATCGTAAAAATCCATTCATGCCTTATAAGTTAAAAATAACATTATTCTCGTACTTTTTTCAAAAAAGTAAAAAAATTCATCGTAACATAAACAAAATAAAGATTCATTACATACCATGTAGTAAATGTCAAAAATGGGTAAAATGTACTTTAAAAATAAATGAAACTATTTTATAGAAAACAAGGACATGGATGGTAAATATAACCCCAGTAAAAACTTACTTATAAAGAATCTCGGAAAAAAACGAGATTGGAAAAGTTATCTCTTACCTTAGGTCTGATATGCTTTGTACAAATCCGAACCTCCTGTATAATGATTTAAATAATGTCATTGACTTGTTACAAAATCATATTCATTATTATGATATCATATATGGTTCACTTATGACATTATATTACCCATTCTTTTGTAAATTCCATGCTAAAGCTGCGTTTTGGGTAAAATTGTTTCATTTATCTTACGCATTTCGACTTGTTGTTCTTGATATTATTACTTATATCTAGATTTAAATAATTAAAGAATTTAATACATGATTTATATATATAATATATATTCAGCATATACATATATATATATATTATAGATCGATAAATGGAATGAAATACACCGTTCATGGAGACGGTAGGCCGTACGTACGCATGAACATTGTTTTCGTTTCAATATTGAATTGAATGGAATTAAGTAGATGACATTCATATATATATACATAAATAAAGTATAATTACTATGTCATATATTTAATTATTATTCATTATATATACTTTATAATCATTCATGAATGGTTAATATGGAGAATGAATATCATCGGGTTGTGGAGACGGTAGTCCGTACGTACGCACGAGCGATGATATCATTCCCATGATCGTGGAATTGTATTGAAGTGTATGTATACTATTTCATAATAAATATCACTTTACAATAATCATATATAGTTATTCTCTAAACCATTATACCCATCCAAGTGTGGTGGTGGTCGAAAACAGATTACACCACGGCGTGGAGATGGTATTCTGTACGTACGCACGCGTGGTGATTTCGTTTTCTGTAGGATGGAAAGAAGGAGAAATATAGTTGTTTAATATTTATAATAACATATCAGTATATCTGTAATACTAATGTTATTAAATTATAAGGATACAACCAAAGATGAAGTAGTAGGATAAGAATGAAACATTAGAAAATCGGAAGAAGAGATTACCTCTTCTTCGACGCAACTCCTTTAAGCTTCCTCTTAAGGAAGTAGAGTTGGTATTTCGAGAAGACCAAAACCTCCAGAATTTTTCTAGGGAAGTGTAGAAGAGAAATGGTCAGGGGTTGGCCCAGGTTCAAGGCTCAAAATGGTGTGAAGAGAAGAGGGATGGGGTTCACTTTTTATAAGGGAGAAGAGGGGCACCTTAAGAAAACGTAAAATATTATTTTTTTAAAAATTACTATTCTGTTTTTGATAGCTCAAAATTAATTTATTTAAAAGATAAGGTGGGGATGGGTCGAAATACTCTCATCAAATAGGTTTTAGACATGTTTAGGTTACTATTTTATCCTTATCATTTAGATTTAACTATATGTTAAATAATTTAACTTTTACCATGTCTTTTTGTTTTCTTACACTATATGGTTAATAAACATAATATAACAAGACAAACGAACCCCATGTGGTTCATTATTAATATATATATATCCTTTTCTAATAATGTTTTCCAAACCATATATTTTTAGGAACAAAATAACAATTAATAATATAATATTTGTTTTAAAAACTATTTTATGTCAATTTTGACACTATTTGGTACTTGTTTTTGTGAAAATCATAAAATCATGATTAGTTCGAACAATGTTAATTAAATAAATACTAACATGACATATTAACTTATAAAATCATTTTAATTCCTAAAAAGTCTAAAATTACATTTATTTGGGTATTTATAACATCAATTATGTTAATATTTCATTAATAAGGTAATGACTGCTTCATCATTGTGTCATAAATAAATTAAATTATTTAACGTATTAAACATATAAATAAAATTCCATTATGTAGTAAATATTTTTAGATTTATAATGAATATTTATAGTCGAATTTATCTTATTTATAACCCTATAGTAAAATTTTTTAGTTATTAAACATTGATTTTAACTATTTTAACTATTCTTTAAATAAAATAATAATAAGTGTCCTAATCTAAACCAAGTGGACCTAAATAGTCATATTTTATTCCTAATGTTGTTTTTGGTAGAATTAGACTTATCCAATATAATTAGGTCATGATTTAGGGTAATAATAATATCATTTTACCCTTAATTACCCTATTTACTTTTAACTGTGGAAAATAAAAGAAAAATGTTACTATTCACCAAAAAGTATTTTCATCTCATTGAACCACATTTTATTCCTTTATATTAATTGTGTCTCTCGGATTTTCGAAATTCCCCTCACAGAAGCGGTAAAATTATGTTTTATGTAAATTTCTAAATTCTTCTAGGAGGTGGGTAAAAGACGGTGAAAAGTTCAATAAAATATTAATATATCTAAAATTATTATAAAATGAATCGAATGAATTTCATTTAACAAATATAGGTATTATGTATCCATTTTGACCTAAAATAAATTTATATAAAATAAATAATTATTTAAATAAAAAGTCGGTTTTTAAATAGTAACCTAGTGTTTTCACTATTCATCAAAAAATAGAAAGTTTCCAGAAAAATACCCAATATTCACCCTAGGATAATTTCAATATTCTGAATCCAAAAATGAAGTCCATTTTGAAAGGTAAAATTTATAAATTCAAAAAAGTGTGCATTAATATTCATAATGGCTAGTATATATAATATTTTAATAGTATATCTTTGTTTAGTGAAAGTCGGTATTGCATACAACACACGCTATCGTGGAAGTTCGGGATTGTGTGTAATGTAAGACAAGTTAGGGTTGTGTGTTGTGAAAGACTCCTTCGTTGTTTTTTATAACAGAATCCAACCATATTTCATTTATACATTGAATATATATATATACAATCAATGTTGCGTAGAATGACTATTATCAAAAGAACTTGAAATTGTGTGTTACAAAATCCAAGAATAGTATTGCGTATACTGCAAGCTAATACGGTCTTGTGTATAGCGCAAGATAATCTTGGTGTAGCGTAAAACACCAGAAATCAATGAAATTAAAAAGAATAATTCTCATAAAATCTCAATTTGTAACATTCTACCCCCCATAAAATTAATTTCGCCCTCGAAATTCATCAGGGTTATAAATGGTTTAATAGTTGAAAGATTCTTTAATAGAAACCCACTTCATAAAAAGGATTACCAAAAATTAGCTTTAAAAACTAATGTATGAAACATAATGGTTACCCAAATTAACTAATCCATGGGTTATCACATAGGAGAAGATCGGTGAAAATATGTATATGTAAGGGAAATCTAACCATCATGTTCTGATGGTGAGTGGTAGAGAATATGGCCATGAAAAATCCATTAATCACAATGCCATAAATTTGTGCTGATCTAAGGTACCATCTAATTCATCGGATATAAGGGCACTAGGACTACAAATTTGGTTTTCAAGATCATTTCCCTAATGTTTAAGAATTTGAATTAGAAGAAATACTTACTTTATTTCAGTATAATCTCACCATTGTTCGTGTCTTGAACAATTTCCACTGCATCTCTTAAATAAATAAAGTTGATTTTTTTCATTCGTGTGGTGTTAGCTGATCATGTGATAGAATGAAGGGACATTCCATCTGTCTCAAAAAAAAGGTTATCAAAAGTTATCAAATATACATAAGTCCATATATATTGAGGTTAATCATATATGATTCCAAAAATGGACTTATACTTCATCTATCATAGAGTTTAATATAACAAAACTAGTTTCTAATAACCAGGGACTACCTGTTGGCCAATGGTAGGCGATAAAGGAATGTCACACTTTGGTTGTGGGTTCGATTCCCACAGCCTTGTCCGATGTGACGGTTTGTTGCCTGTCCTGCAGGTTTTCCTTTTTCTAAAACTATACTATTATAACATTCCAGAAATAATATCGAAAAAATTATAGCCTTATTCAATACTAACTTATGTCCAACATAATCCATTCCAATATTTAGGCTTATCCAAAATACTTCTATCCAATCTTATAGAATAGAGAAAAAGATTACTATAAATGTCATCTACCGAGCATGTGAATACCATCATTTATCCCACATATAAGATATATCTTGTTGGTCAAATTCCAAACATGTGAATTCCTTAATCATGTATCCTCTTGAAAAATGAATACACATTAAATCTTAGTGAAAATGTGAATTCTCTCAAAAGATAACTCTTTCCACATACCAATATCCAAAAATACTATATACTCCAACCATGACATAACTTTTTCCTTAAATCAGTCATGATCTCATGAATACTATCCAAAATTACATTTTCTCTTTATCCCTTCATTATGCACATATCATCTTCTTTCCAAAAATATCTCAGTCACTTTCCATGGTTACTTGTACCATAAAATTATTGAAAACCACAATAGACCAATACATAAATATTCTAATATTCCACGATACTATATACAACATTATTTTCGAATCCCATTACATAACCACATAATCATTGCACCACAATGTTGTCATATTCAACATCGCCAATAGTGATCGCTTGTGACTTCCCTTTTTCCTTTACCTTAAGTGGTTTGTCATGTCGATCATCATTAACCCTTGGATTAGGGCATTGATTAGAATAATGCCCCATTTCTTTGCACTTGAATCATTGAATTGTTGTTGGTGCGTTCTCTAAAGTCTCTTCATTATTCACATCATTAACAACCCTTTTTCCATTAATTCGTTACTCAGCTGCTCCACTAAATTCTTTTCCACACTTGAAACATTTTCTAGTACCTTTCAGACAATCTCCACCATGCTTCTTTCCACATTTTTATCATAAAGAAACATTTATCTTCTTTTCACTATTATTCTGATATTTCTCCTTGAACTCCAACTTTCATTTCATGTCCAAAACATGAGATGGATGTGTAACACCAACTTCCTTTTCTACCTTGATAGCACAACGCACAATTTCTTCATAGCTACTAAAGTATCTTATAGCTAATTCCCTTCGAAGACTTGGTGTTAAGCCACTAATGAATCGATCATCTTTACTTTCAGGTTGGATGATAAAGTTGGATGCATACCTTGAATGCATTATAAATTTCTCTTCGTATATACCAACAGATTCGTCATCCTTTTGCTTAACATCATGGACATCATTTTCCATCTTTTTTTGAAGAATACGAGGGATGTACTTATTGAAAAATATGTTCTTGAACTCAGCCCATTCCATGGTCTAAATTTCTTCTCTTTGCCTCGTATTCTTGATAAGATACCTCCAATGATCAACATTACCTTCCAAATGATATACTGCTAGGATGATTTTACCAAGATCAAAACATTGTAGAACTGAAAATATCATTCCAGTGGTACTGATCCATTTTCAGCCACTAATGGATCAGAAGACCCAATGAATGAAGGTGGACGCTGCCTCATGAAGGATTCAACAGAATGTTTCTCTTTTTTATGCTCATTTGGAAGTCCAGAATGATTCATAGCATGTGTACGTATAAAAATAAGATTGGTCAATCCATATCCCATAACATTGGTTTGTTCATGAGGACAATCATTTCATAATCCATTACATTTATCAACACAATTCATTCGGGTTCCAGCCATCATCTAAAACCAAAAATAATAGCGTAAGTAAAACATCATTATAGGGAAAACAATAAAATACAGGGGGAGTACCTTCCATATCTAACATCTTAGGTTTAATTCTAATATAGTTACCATAATTCTACGACTATAACCTATACTTATAACTATCCTTAGGGACATACCTAGACAAACCATAGAAATATCTCTGGGGATCCACTAAAGTTCTCACATCCTAGTTTCCAAAGGTTAACTAAACTGAACCTATAATACCAAATGTAGAGACCCAAATCATGAAGTACATTGACATTACATTACTTTTTCGGAATACTTTATATATAACCAAAAAAACACTGAAGGACCATAATAGTTTAGTGTCTTCAGAAACATGGAACGTAAACCTCTAATCATGGTGAAAGATCTTCAACATCTCCCATAAAGATCTTCCCCTTTTGTTATCTTACCTAAATCCTTTATTTATATCCTAGGGAAAAGAAAACATATTAGGGGTGATCTCAAATGCTCAGTAAGGGTATGCATGGAGAAAATAAAACAAACCATATACATTTGAACTTCAAAACATGAACATAAAGTTTACACATCAAAATCTTGAGTTGTGATATGAATCTTGGATGTACGTAAGGCATAGATCATAAAATAACATTAATCATGATAAAATAGCATGGGAATAAAACATTTAATGGTGAAAAACCATTAAGCACATTATATGATTTTCATAGTATCCATGGCATTGCTGCCAAGCCCATCTTAGTGGACAAAGTCCCTTTCGGAATCGAGTTCACTCTTCATTTTAGTTGTGTAACACTGAACTGGATTAACTTACCGTTACAACCATGTCTATCTCATGAGATATAAATATTTACCCAATGCATTGGTGGTAGATATAGGTCCCACCCATCTCACAATGAAATCATTCTTACTTGTGCCACAAAATAAACTTAGAACATTCATCATAACCCAATGAATAAAATGGGTTTTATAAACATCATCCCATCATCACATAATCCATATAAATCAAATGGATATCATCTCATCATAAGAAAAGTGAAACCATTAAATCATTGAGATATTATACTTGAAACATACACATATGAAATAATTCCATCTTCTTTGGAAAATGGTTTTTGATAAAACACATGAAATGAATTCTTGTGGAAAATATCCTTTCTTCTTCAAAATCATATTCTTTTCACAAAATGCTGTGAAATTTTAAAAGAAAAGTATTTTGTTGAAAATATTCATAAAATCTTGCAGAGTAAGCCTAATGAAAATGAGGGGTTATGAAACCGTAAAAATCTGTTCACACCGAATAAGTTAAAAATAACATTCTTCTCATACATTTGTCATCAAAGTCAAAAAATTCCTCGTAACGTAAACAAAAGAAAGATTACATACATAACATGTAGTAAAAGTAAAAAATGGGTACAAATGACTTTAAACATACATGAAACTATTTTTTTTAAAACAAGAAATTTATGGTAAATATAACCCGAGTAAATACGTACGTATAAACTGTCTCGGATAAAAACGAGATTGGAAAAGTTATTACTTACCTTAGGTCTGATATGCTTCGTACGTATCCATACCTCCAGTATAATGATTTAAATAATGTCATTGACTTATTACATAATCATATTCATTTTTATGATATCATATATGGTTCACTTATGACATTATATTACCCTTTCTTTTGTAAATTCCATGCTAAAGCAACGTTTTGGGTAAAATCGTTTCCTTTATCATACGTGTTTCGACTCTTTGTTCGTGATATTATTACATATATCAATATTTAAATAATTCCATAATGTAAAACATGATTTATATATATAATATATATTCATCATATACAAATATATATATATTATAGATCGATAAATTAAATGAAATACACCGTTCATGGAGACGGTAGGCTGTACATACACATGAACGCTGTTTTTGTTTCCTTATTGAATTGAATGGAATTAATTAGATGACATACAAATATATATACATAAATACAGTATCATTATTATGTCATATATTTCATTATCATTCATTATATATACATAATAATCATTCATGAATCGTTAATTTGGAGAATGAATTTCATCGCGTCGTGGAGACCGTAGTCCGTACGTACGCATGAGCGACGATATCATTACCATGATAATGGAATTGTATTTAAGTGTATGTATACTATTTCATAATCAATATCACTTTTCAATAATAATATATAGTTATTCTATACACCATTATACCCATCCAAGTATGGTGGTGGTTGAAAACAGATTACACCACGGCGTGGAGATGGTATTCCGTACGTACGTATGTGCGGTGATTTTGTTTTCCGTAGGATGGATAGAAGGTGAAATATGGTTGTTTCATATTTATAAAAACATATAAGTATATAATTAATATTTATGTTATTACTTTATAAGGATACAACTAAATAAGAAGAAGTAGAAGAAGAAAGAAACTTGAGAAAATCGAAAGAAGAGATTACCTCTTCTTCGACGCACCTCCTTTAAGATTCCTCTTAAGGAAGTATAGTTGGTCATTTGAGAAGACCAGAACCTCCAGAATGTTTCTAGGGAAGAGGAGAAGAGAAATGGGAAGGTTTTGGACGAGATTTAAGCCTAAAAAGGGTGTCTATAGAAGAGGAAAGTGGTTCTCTTTTTATAAGGGAGCAGAGGGGCACCATAGGAAAAACTAAAATATTATTTTATAAAAAATTAATATTCTTTTATTAATAGCTCAAAATTAATTTATTTTGAATATAAGGTGGATATGGGTCTAAATACTCTCATCCAATAGGTTTTAGACACTTTTAGGTTACAATTTTATCCTTATCATTTAGATTTAACTCTATGTTAAATAATTTAACTTTTTTTTTTGTGTCGTTTTGTTTTCTTAATCTATATGGTTAATAAACTTAATATAACAATCCAAAAGAGGCCCAAGTGGGTCATTATTAATATATATATATTTATATATGACATTTGGTCAAGCCTTATATTTTTTGGAATAAAATAACAATTAATAATATAATATTTGTTTTAAAAACTAATTTATGTAAGTTTTTTCACTATTTGGTACATGAATTTTGTGAATATCCTAAAAGATTTATTACTTAGAAAAAAATTAATTAAACAAATACTAACATGTCATATTATTATATAAAATTAGTTTAATTCATAAGAAGTCTCAAATTACATTTATTTGGGTATTTATAACAGCAATTATTTTAATATTTCATTAATAAGGTAATTACTACTTCATCATTGTGTCATAAATAAATTAAATTATATAATGTCAAAAAATTATAAATAAAATACTATTATGTAGGAAATATTTTTATCTTTATAATTAATATTTATAGTCTAATTTATCTTATATATAACCCAATATAAAAAAAATTTTAGTTATTAAATGTTGATTTTAATTATTTTAACAATTCTTTAAATAAAATAATAATAAGTGTTCTTATCTAATCCAAGTGCACATAAATGGTCATATTTTATTCTTAATGTTGTTTATGGTCTAATAAGACTTATACAATAGAATTAGGACATGTTTTAAGGTAATAATAATATCATTTTGACCCTTAATTACCCTAATTACTTTTAACCATGGGAAATAAAAGTAAAAAGTTACTATTCCCCAAAAAATATTTTCACCTCATTGAACCAAATTTTATTTGTTCATATTACCTGTGTCTCTATGATTTTTAAAATTCCCATCATAGAAGCTGTAAAATTATTTTTTATGAGAATTTCCAAATTCTCCTAGGAGGTGTGTAAAAGACGGTGAAAAGTTCAATAAAATCTTTATATATCTAAATTATTATAAAATGACTCCAATGAATTTAATTGAACTTATATAGGGATTATGTATCTATTTTGACCTAAAATATATTTAAATAAAGTAAATAATTATTTAACTAAAAAGTCATTTTTTAAATAGTAACCCAGTGTTTTCACTATTCATCAATAAATTGAACGTTTTCAGAAAAATACCAAAATTTCACCCTAGGAAAATTTTGATATTTCCACTCCAAAAATGAAATCCATTTTGAAAGATAAAATTTATAAAATTCCAAAAAGTTGGTATTACTATTCATAATGGCAAGTTTATATAATATTTTAATAGTATGTATTTGCTTAGTGAAACTCGGTATTGCTTACAAGACACGCTATCATGGAAGGTCGCGATTGCGTGTAATGTAAGCCAAGTCAGGTTTTCATGTTGTGAAAGACTCCATCGTTGTTTTGAATAACAGAATCCAACCGTATTTCATTTATACTTTGAATATATATATATATATATATATACACAGTCAATGTTGCGTAGAATGACTACTATCAAATGAAAATGAAATTGTGTATAACACAATCCAAGAATTGTTTTGCCTATACTGCAAGCTAAAATGGTCTTGCATATAACGAAATATAATCTTGGTGTAGCGTACAACACATGAAATCAATGAAATTAAAAATAACAATCCTCATAAAATCTCAGGTTGATACAAGAAGGGTCCTAGCATGAAACAATCTCTTGTAGGGCAAGTACATTAGAATCAGATTGTTTCCTAACTAAAAATCGCTCTATAAGAGTAAAGTTAACAGCTATAGAATAAAGAAATGACTGCCCTTTTCTCTCGTGCACCTACAAATGCAACTCAGATAACTAATCCATAAGTTCCCACTCACTATTGGCCACTTGTACTATATGTATTTGGGGCCTCTAACTCAACATATCAGAAACTGCATTTCCATTCCTAGGTGTATAGGCGAGCTGAATGTTAAAATACTGAAGGTACTCAACCAACCTTCTCTGTCTCAAATTTAGGTCACGCTCCATAAATATATTCTTAAGAATTTTTCGGTATGTGCAGACCACAAAAAGCTCCCCCAAAATATAATGTCTCTAAAAGTGCAATTCATGTAGAACTAAAGAAATCCTAACATTGTGCGTCAGGTAATTACTATCATGTGGCCTCAACTACCGAGACATGTATGTAATGACACCTTCCCCGGGCAGAAGCACTACTCCTAGTCCGATACATGATGTATCATAGTAAACATGGTAAACATAACAACCCATGTATTTATTAAATAACAGGTTTTTAATATCTATTGATATTTATCAATAAGATATTAATTTTATGTTATAGTTGATACATTTTTCTACAGTGTAAACAACACACAATAATGGGTTTCTTTGATATATAATTTTGTACACATCTTTGAGTTATACTAAAAAATAATATAATAATAATATAATTTTAATGGTTGTTAACACATATCCATTGCATATGGGAATGAAAATATATAAATTCAATTTTTATTAAACATTTTTTTTAGATGTTTTTACATTTATCCAATAAAATTTAGAGACATAAAATGAGAATGAATCCAATTTTAAGCATAAATATTCAAACATTTATTAAAGGAAGTTTTACCACCTTTTGATGGAGAAATATTTTTAAATATATTTTTATCACTATAATATGTTCAATCACATAAAATAAACTTATTATTTATAAGTGGGACATCAAAATTTTATTTGGGTAAATTTTTTGTATTTTTCTGATAAATTTTATTTTTAACGAATAGTAAAAAATACTACATTTTATTCCAAAAGAATATTTTCATTTGATTTATTTATATTGGTTGATTACCTTTTTAATCGTTTTTAAAGTATAATTGGATTAAATTTCTGTAATTTAATCCAATTTTGTTCTTTATAATTAATTTCACTTTGAAATTGGACACAAACACTTGTCAACTGGTTCTTATTTTTTTACTTATTAAAAATATGCTTTTTGGTTTTGACAACAAGAATTAATTTTAAAAGAATTTCTGCAACTACAATGTTTTAAATTTTAAAAAATTAATTCCATATTTTGAATTAGGAGTTCCATATTTTTTTAATAGGTACCTTTTAATATTAAACACTGTGAACAATAACATATGTAAATATTTTATTTTACCGTATTTAAAGGGTAAATAGGGTAATTATGGGTAAAACAATAATATTATGATATTTTTAAATTACTAGAACACATGTACTATCCCTATTAGATGAGATATGTATAACCATTTCCATCCATGGGTCGATTTTAGGATCACATGGTCGCACTAGTTTGTGAAAATTCTATTTAATTACAATTAATTTAATATTAAAGAAAAATATAACCTAAACATCTATACTTTTTTATAACAATTTTTATATTTTTTTTATATAACGTATCATTTTGACAATAAATAGTCATTAGAAAGAAAAAAATGTTTCATAAATAGTGGTTTTTTGTTTTTCATTTTTAGATGTTAAATAATTTAATTTAATTTTTATACAATGATTTCTCAGGAATTGCTTCATTAATAAGGGATCCAAATAACTAATATTATAAGTGTTAAAATAAATGTTATTTGGTTATTTTGATGTCATATACGAATTTCCTGGATGAAATGTACATGTTATATTTCTATTAATGATGTTTTTTAGAATCAATCACATTTTTATGGATTTTCAAAATTTCCTCACATGAATAATGTAAAAATTGAAATAATTCATATTTTGAAAAATAAAATATTTTATTAAATATAATAAAATTAAAAAAATATAACATTATTCAAAATATTCATCATAAGTCTAAAAATTTATTATTGACTCTTTAATTGGATATTTTTTATGTTTTAGTAACTATTTATTCTCAAAATGTTAAATGCTTAATAAAAGGGTAAGAGTAAAACGAGGTTAAATAAAAAAATATAAGGATTAAAAAATATCAAAAACCATTAGATTAATTTTTTGATAATTTTTTTCGACTTATATTCATATAAGTTTTTAAATAAGTTAATTTGGACTCATTTATATTGCATATATAATTTATAATAAAATAATACTTCATGATATTCCTTAAGTGCACATCCTCCCTCTTATAAATGGGAACCACATATATCCTATTAGTCATACCTCTAAAACCCATTGGATCATCCAATATATTCCAAAATAAGCTCCGATCATACATATATTTCTCCTAGAATAATTCCCCTAGGCATAGGGAAATTCAAGAATGCCCTCCAGCCTAAATCCAAAGAAGTTACCCGATTTGAGATTAGTTTTTTCACAAGATTCCATCCATTATTTATACATCTCCACTCTATATGATCTTCCTATTCATTTATTACATAAATACACCAGTATCCTTAATATAATATGTTTTTGTTATTAAAATTATTTGAACTACACCCTCAAACACATCCATCTAATGGATACAAACACATTGTTTCTGTGGATGACTACCTACTACCTCATGAAACGATGATTATTCAATTATCTCCTACTACCTATCATGGTGGCCATTATGATGGAACTAATATTACATATGATATATATGATATTCATTTTATCCCTATTCGTACGAATTTATAATTTTCAACCTACCATTTTGCTTTTCATGTTGATTAAATATGATAATATCATTTGAGGGAAGTTCGGACTACCATCCTCACATTATGATATGAGTCGTTAATGCTATGCATGAAACATAAAATTTAAGGAATTATTGAAATTATGTAACATATGTAACATATATATTATATGGAAATTATAATATACATATTTATCATTTATGTATCATTCCATTAAATATGAAAAATAAATGAAAGAAGTGTTCATGCCTATGTACGACTTACCGTCTCCCTGAATGGTGGATTTCATTTCTTATATCAAAATGTTATGGAATATTATAAATACATATATAATGAATATATATAATATATATGATATCTAAATGATTCATATAATTCTTGATAAAATGTTGTTTAGACAACATGGACAATTTTTTATTATAACATGTTCATTTTTTACTCAAGTTCAAATATCGGCAAAAAGTATGATATTTACTCAAATAATTAACTAATTATTATAGCAGCATAATAATAAATATATAATGAATAATAAAATTTAAAATGGTTCTCAAGAAATTATAAATTAATATATGTTTATTATTCCAGATGAACCAGGATCATACAATACATGTCAAACTCAACGTAACGGAACCTTCCACACTCCTCTTTTAGTCGAAGACTTCGTTTATGTTATGTTTTTCAATTTCCATTTTCATATGTTGGAATAAGTTTTAATATACCATTAATGTTTAAAATTATAATTCTATGTTATGTGATACCATTTTATCTACCATCCACACATTTTCTGAATTATAATGTGACGTAGTTAGGCTTTAGAATTTTTTATAAGGTATCTTCTTAACAGAAATCCCATTATTTGTGTTAATCATATACTTCATGATTATGTTGTCCTATGATAATTTAATATCCTGTATTTATACATTATTTATATTTACTTATGGTGAATATACTTAATTGAACAATTTTATATACAGAATGATCTTTGTTAGGGATTTGGTCTCAATCTTCTTGCATTGAGGTGTATTTTGATTTAAGCATGACTTGCATTTATATGTTGTATAAACCCATTTTACAATTAATATCATTATAAGATAATATATTTTCTTTAATAATTTTGTACTAAATGACAAAGGGAATGATTATTTTTAATTTATGAGATGACAAGGACAATTGTTCCGCTTCGAGCATTTTTTGATATTTGTCTTTCTCTACTAGCCATCATGTTTTTAAAATAAAAAATAAATAATATATACACATTTTAAATATAATTTTATTGAAAATGGTTTTGATAAATAATTTGTTATGTCAATATCATCATATTATATATATTTATTTAAATGTGGAAAGGTTATCTTTCCATTATGCATGTGTTATGTGTTATGATTGTGTAATGGTTCATGGGAATTATTTAGGAATATGGGCGGTTATGTGATATATCTAGGGATGGAGAGCCCAACTTACATATCTAATGCATTGTTTAATGTGATTGTTTCAATCAATAATGTTTCTCTTCAGATTCAGTGAATATATTATTATACGTATTCTAAACGTAACTCCCTATGTTGCTGTGAAAGAAAAAATTAAGTATGATATGGATTCCACATGTTACATTTATGATTTATGATTTATATGTGTAATTAATAAATATTATGAATTCATTAGTTATGTTAAAGGGATTATGTTTTGTTTGTATTGATGGTATAATATTTTACATCATTATTTTATAACCCCCTACTAAGTATTTTATGTTCATCCCATGTTTTTGTAATATTTTTCAAAGGGTATATGGACGGGTCTGAGAAAGATATAATTATAGATGATTTATATCAAGAAAAGAATTGATGTTTTATTTTATGTGTATTTATTTGATGAAAAATTTGATACTCAATAGAAGTTTCTACATATAATATTCATGTTGTTATGTATATGTTTCTATAAAGCTTTAGACATGAAAATATCCTAAATGTGAATTATTATATTAATTCATTATAATGGAATTTTTTATGGCTAGGTCCTAATAGTTTTTATCATAGGTTTTTCTAGATAACATTAGAGGTTAGGGTGTTATTTAATCCTAAGTGACATATCCAAAATGGTTAACATACAAGAAAGAGTAATGTTTTTTTTAGATAAATTATATGAGTTGAAGATAACATGAATAAGTATATCTTATTGTTAACCATCCTCATAAAACATTATATGATGATTTTACTGATATATTCACACTAACTATTTTTCATTATTTAAATGGATGGATCTAATAGGCATAAATATAAGAATGGATGTGGAGAAAACTGTGACTATTTGGGTAATATGTAACTAAATGAATTTGGTGTTTCAATAAAAACAATTCTTTTCATTCTCAACCAAATATATAGAATCATGATTGACCAAAGGAATATTTTTGATTTTTTAAGGAATCATATAAGTGAGAAACAAATCCATACAGATGTTCTGGTAATAATAAAAATGGTATGTATATTAAAATGCATATTCATCAAGGATGTGGAAAGAAACACCAAGGAAAACATATCATAGGTATGGTAATAGGCTATAGGTGTAGTAATGAAGGTAATAAAGCAAGATCCTTCTATGGAAAAAGGGAGCATCATATTGTCTTTGGGAAAGAGAAATAATTTCATTCTGACGGATCAATTGATTGTATTAAAAGTGGTGTGCATAGTCATTTTAAAAATAGATTCCCTACAAAGAATGTTTAGGAATGGGAATAGAAGGACTATATAAATATATGTTTACCAATACCTATTTCCATCCCAATTTAGGATGTGGAAGCTAACAATGAATAATGAAAGGTATTTATTATTTCTTAGCTGATGTCTTCAAATTATTGAAACATTGGATATGATTCATTATTTTGTTTGTAGGAATGATGTATTACATAATATGTTGGAAAAGAATGGTAAATTTATCATGAAGAATGGTGCATGAGTTAGAAGACCGAATATAATAGATTCAATAGTTACATTAGGTTGTAGGACGATGAAATGTTTAAAAGTATTAATTCCCTGTGGATGATGGGATTATATTAGAAGACGTTTTCTAGTATGTGTAACCCCAATGTTAGATATGTGAAAATGTTATTCATGGAAGAAATATCTTTTATTTTGTGGATATATTTATAAGAACACTTTGGGATTATGTGATCCTTGAATTTGAGGCCATTATAAGATATTACTTTTTGGGATGATAATGAAAAGTATGAGATAACATTTGTTGTTATAATATGAAATGGTTATTTTAATGAGTTTATATTATTTTAGGTAATGTAATAAAATTATATAGTTTTTGAAAATGGAAAACATTCTGACAGTGTGACAACCTGTCATGTCGATCAAAGATGTGTGAACGTATCCCACAAAAGAAGGGAACAAGGGTGCATCGCCAACCACTTGAATTTGTGAATCCCTATTTTAGTATGTCAAATTAGTTTTTTAGTAAAATTTTCTTATGTACCAAGAATAAGTTTATTTTTGGGAACTTATTCTTAATCAAATGGATAGCCTTAGTATAGTAAATTGATTAGGGGTTTAAGTGATAATTTTATGTTTATAAGACCTTCCCTTTTTTTGGAAAACTATTTGCATAAAGAAAATAGTATACTTTGGGATTTTATTTGATGATTAATGGTGGAATTTAATTTTGGATGAATCTATGCTTTATTGTGGATATATGGATATTTTTGTTATTTATAGAAATTAATAAAATATCATAGAAATATATGTGACTATGTTAATTACACTTTTGAATGATACATTATGAATAGTTGATGTTATTTGGTGATAAATATTATGATTTACTATAGAAGGAATTGTGATTAAATCCTTCTATGTTTTTGTGGTCCAATATTATTTTGGTTATTTAGGACGAATTTAATTCATAGTTGTTTATTGAATTGTCAATGTGGAACATTGGGTATTTTGTTTTTGAAATTTAGATAATAAGAGTATTATTTCTCTTTATAAAGGATTATCTATTTTGAGTAAAATTTGATCTTGTACAATCCATTTCGGTTTTTTTGTTAATGCCTAATGACAAGGGAAATATATAGATATTTTTTGGGTAATGTTATTTTCTAGAAGTTGATTCCAAAACGTCAGCTGTGACCTAGTCATCTTGAATACATATAGTTTTGAGAAAATATGAGTTTCTGTAGATATTTATTAAACAATGAAACTCCACCCAAAAATTATGTATATTTCCATATGTTCTTAGACAATACCAAAAAAAATTCTCCAACAGTATGAAAGGAAATATAAAAATAAAAAACATTTTCTATTTATATTTTCATCTGTAGAATCAAATACCGTTTAACCCATCATTTTTTGTGATTTTTTAGTGGTTAACATTCTCAAAATCATATTTTCTATGACTCTCCATTACAAATTGATGGTTAATTTTTCATCTATATCCATATTATCCAACATCGAATCATAGTATGGGTTATCTCTGGAGACCTTTTTACTTCTCTTGCATTCTATTAATGAGATAGTTATATTTACCCTTTTCTGATGTGGGACATTCAACAAGGATTCTTTGAACAATTTTAAAATTGAAAGGATGAAATTTCTAAAAGGGTATAAGGATGTAACGAAGCATGTATTTTTATAATTATAAATTTTATAATTATTAATAATTATAAATAAGATATTAATTTAATATTAGATTGGAATTTTTTTTGATAGCGTACTCAACACGAAAAAACGGGTTTCATGGAAATCTTATATATCACAAAAGTTAGAGTTATTCCGAAAAATAATATAATAATATTGTTATATAAAATGTTAGAAAATTCATATCCATTTTATTTTTGATAATTAACATTAATAACTAAATATTTATTAATCATGTTTGTTAAATTTTTTTCTATTTATCGAATAACATTTAGATTCTTAAATTTTCAATGAATCTGATTTTAAGAATAAATACTCTAATATTTTTTAAATAGTAGTTTTACCATATTTTGATGGAGAACCCTTTTTAAATATATTTTCTGTCAGTTTAATATTTTTATGGAAACATAATAAACTTCTTATTTGTAATTTGGACATCAAAATTTATTTCGGGTAATGTTTTGGTATTTTTCAGATAAATTTCATTGTTTTATGAATTGTTTAAAATACTGCGTTTTAAGTCAAAACTGTGTATTAATCTAATTTATTTATATTTTTATATAATATTTTTAATTAGTTTTTTTGTGTAATTGGATTATTGTTTTATATTTTAATCCAATGTTGGTCATTGGATGTAATTTAACTTTTAAATTATACATAAATACATGTAATTCTTTCATTAGGTTTTTACTTCTTAAAAACTCACTTTTTTGTTTTGACGATGGGAATTAATTTAAAACCAATTTCTGAAATGTTGGTGTTTTTAATTTTTAAAAATTGAATCCATATTTTGAATCATGACGTACAAAATTTTTAAATAGTTACCTTTTATTTTTAGATGTTATAAATAATAACTTTAGTAAATATTTTATTTTCAGTGGTTAAAGGGTAAATATTGTAAATAATAGTAAAAAATCATATAATAATAATATTGCATTACCCTAACACATGGCTTAAAACTAATGGATGAGATATTTCATACCATTTTCATCCTTGCATCGATTTTAGGATACCATGGAACCACTTCTTTATGAAAATGACATTTAATAACATCTAATTTAATATTAGGGAAAATATAACCTAAACATGTATCTATTGGTAAAAAATTTTTATATTGGGGTTATATAAGTTATCATATTGACTATAAGTATTTATTAGTAACATGAAAAGAATATCTAAATCATTGTATTTTATTTATTATTTTTATATATTATATAAATAAATTCAATTATGACACAATGATGATACATTGATAGATTCGTTAATAACAGATTGAAATAAATGATATTATAAATATTAAAATAAATGTAATTTGGTTTTTTTGATATCATTCAATATTTTAATAAATTATAGATTCTTTTTTTATTTGTGTAATCATTTTATTTCAATTTAATCATTTTGTAATATATTTTTAAAAACTCATGATATGAATAGTGTCAAATTTGACATAATTCTTATTTTAAAATATAAAATATTTTAATATATATTATAAAATATAAAAAAATTATTATTCATACAAATAGTCATCATAAGTATAAAATTTGATTATTTACTATTTAATTGGATATTTTTCATGTTTTGATAACTATTTTGATTCTCAAAATGATAAATTCTTTCTAAAATTGTTAAAGTAAAAAAGGGTTAAACAAAAAATACAAGGATTAATAAAATAAACATAACTTGTATTATTCTTATAGGATGGTTTTATTTAGAATTTTATTCATCATAACTTTTTAATACCTAAATTTTGACTTATTTATACTCAAAATAGTATTTATAATAAAATAATTATTAAATATATTACTTAAGTGCCCCTCCAACACCTTATAAAATGGAAACACCTCTATCCCATTACTCAAACCTCTAAACTATTTTGACACATCGTACCTATACACCAATAAACTCCCAATATACCTCTCTTTATCCTAGAAGCCTTCCCTTAGGAACAGATAAATTCTATGATCCCTTTTCCTCAAATCAAAAGAAGGTACATGATTTCAGGTAACGTCTTCTATCAAGTTTCATTCCATTATTTTTCAGTCTCCACTAACTATGATTGTATAGTTCATTGTATATATTAAAATAATAATATCCTCAGTATACTATTATTTTGTTATGAAAATGATTTCAACTACACTTACACACACCTCCATTTAACGGTTAAACACAAACTGTTTATGTGGATGGTGAACTACTGCCTCAGCAAATGATGATTGTTCAATTTTCTTCTACCACCACTCATGGTTGCCATTTTGATTGAACTAAAATTTCATATGATATATTTGATATTTAATTTTTCTCTATGATTATTTAATTATCATTTATTTCATACAATTATTCTTTTCATGATGTATAAATATGATAATTTCAATCGTGGAAGTGGGGACAACCACCCCCTCAATGTGATATGACTTGTTCATGCTACACATGGAGTGTATAAAGGGTAAAATTATTAAACATATGTAACATATATAACATAGATATTATACTAGAATTAATATATACCTATTTATCATTTAGTTTTCATTTCATTAAATATGAACAATAAATGAACATATCTTTCATGTGTACGTATAGCTTACCATCTCTAAGAATGGTGCATTTCATTTCTTATGTCCAAATGTAACAGACTATTATAAATATATATATATATAATATATATATATATATGATATATATGATATCTAAATCATATATATCATTCAGAGCATAATGTACTTTTGATCACATGAAAACATTATAATTACAACAATTTCATTTTTGATTCATGTTCCGATCATCGGAAAAATCTACGATATGAACACAAATAATTAACTAAATGTAATAGAATGGTAATTAGTTATATAAAAGAAACAATAAAGGGAAACATTCACCCTCCTATTTTAGTTAAATTCTTCATTTATGGAATTTCATTTAATTTCAATTTTATTAAGGTGTAATATTTTATTATATATCTTTATTGCTATAAATTTTATATCCATGTGATTAGGGACTGTTTTCTCTCCCATCAACTCATATTTTTAATTTTAAATTGATGTCGTCAGGCTCCAGATTTTTCATAAGGGAACTTCTTAACCCAATTTCTATTCATTGGGTTAATCTTTTAATTTTTATGTCATGCTATGACTATTTTATATCTTGTAATTATACTTTGTTTATGGGTATTAATGTTTAATACACATAATTGAAAAATTTTATTAACAAAATGATCTTTTTATGGGACAATGTCTCAATATTCTTTCATTGAGGCATATTTTTAATTATACACAACTTGCATTTATAAAATTTATAAACCCATTTTACTTTTAAAATCATTAATAGGTAATATTTGTTTTCTATGATGTGTTTTACTAAAGATCAAAATGATTTTTTTAACATATGCGATGAAGATGTCCTTTCTAAGACATGGAGAATTATTTTATATTTGACTTCCTCTACATGTTTTAGTGTTTTTAAAAGGAAAAATAAATACCATATATCCTTTCTATGGATTTCGGTATTGATAAGGATTTTAGATATCATTTATAATGTTAATATATTGAAATGATATATTTTTATTGCTATGTGGAAATGTTATCATTCCTTTATGCTTGGTCTATGTTATATTATTAGGATATGGTTCTTTGTAATTTTTTACGTATATTGGTGGTTCTTTTATAAACACAGAGAGGATTAACTTGAGTTATTTCTCTATATCATTGGGTAATGTGATAAAGGTAAACATTAATGTTTATCTGAAGACTTAACGAATATATGGTGATGGGTATTCTAAAAGTAACTCTCTATGTGGCTGTGAAAGCTACAATGTATGTATGATGTGGATGGTAAAATAAACCTTTAAGCTTTATTATTTCTATGTGTTATTCATAAATTATATTATTTCATGAGGTATGTTAAAGAGCATATGATTCATATGTATTGATGGTCTAATGTATTCTTTTATTATTCTATAACCTTTACTGAGCTTTTTATTCACATCCCATGTTTCTGAAATTTTATTTTATAGGGTATATGGAAGAGTAAGAGAAATGAAGAATTCAAGAAGATATATATCAAAAAAGGTATTATTTTTGTGATCTATTATTTTTTATTTTAAAAAAATAATTGATTATGAGTAGAAGTGTCAACATGTTATATTCATGTTGTTATGTATAAGTTATGACATAATTCTCTAAATCTCTGAACATTAAAATATCCCCAATTTGAATTATTAACTTAATTCAAGATTATTTAATTCTTAATGAATGGGACTTATAATATCTCTTTCTTGTCTTTAATAAAACATGTATTGGTGTTTAATTCAATCTCCCTTTTAGCTTCTGAAAGAATGAATTGATGGAATCAGTCCACAGGTACATTTTACCCTTTTTAGTGAGACCCGTCAGTGGAAATTATTAGCATGAAAGGTCCTATATGAATCTTCTATAGTGTTCATCCAGCCCCCTAAAACAATATACCTCAAAAAATTGTGTTGTCTTCTCCCATTAAACATCTACACTCAAATACTCTATGTCTACTAAAACTCTTGTCATTGAGATTTCATGATCCATGATATGAATATGGTACATCCAAAGGTGGTATTTTGAGATCATAACATATAAGTGATTCTCTCTCAATGTATTCAAAATGATCTCATGTTGGGTGGAATGGTCATGTTGAGTGTGAGTGTATACCAACACATCATCCCCTGAGACAACGACAAAGTAGTCCACTTAAATATGGAACACTAAATTCATTAGTGCCATGAATATTTATGGTGTGTTCATGAGATGGAACAAAATAACCACAAAATTGTATAGACTATATCTACTCCAATAGGTTATAAGAGGTATATCTGATGGTCTAACACACAACTGATGATAACTGGATATAAAGTCAATATTCGAGAAAACGTGAGCTCTTCTAAGTTGACCAAACAGATCATCAATCTTCTGAAAAGGATATCAATTCATGATTTTCAACTGGTTCAGCTTCTGATAGTCCATGAAATTTTAAGTTTACCTCCCACCTTCTTCATAAAATTGATAGGAGAACCACAAGTAAAAGTTCTAGGTCAGATGAATCCCTATGCCTATAAATCAATTAACAACTTCTTGAGATCTTGTGACTCTGGTGAGGCTATCCTATATAGATGTATGGACACTAGTGTCGCACTTGTTATAAGATCAATAATGAAATATACCTCTATCTTTAGAGGAAAACCCAAAAATTCGCCTGAAAAGTCATACCTGAAATGATCCATCGCTTGAGGATGGTCCATCTCTGACATTATCTAGTCATCCAAATATAAAATAACAATCTAGTCTATATTTCCTCCCATCCCAACATGCTCTAGTCCTGTTTTTCTCACCTAGACATCTCATTCAACATTGTGTATAAATAACCACACTCTAGTGATGTAAAACACACCATAAAATGATACCAGTCAAGAATGTTCAGAAAAAAGACTAACTAGTTCATCTTGAGAATGAAATCAAAGCCTATCATCTCTAATATTTAGAGGTCCCAAAAGAAGTGCCCCTAACAACTCTCAAGAGGGAACTCCTGTCACTCATGTAAACTATCTGATGCAATCCCCAATAGAGTTTCTATCATTATAACATCCTCAAATGTAATGATATAGAGATCAAGGCTCACTACAATAGAAATAGATATGAAACTATGGGAAGCCCCTATATTGAAAATAGTATAATCAAAAAATGAGTCAACTAGAATCCTATCTCTAACCATAGAGGGTTTAGGATACTACTCTTGTTTGGTGTGCTCCACTACAAAATACTAACCCATACCATGACCATGTGACACATTATGAATAACTTATGATGGTACATCTTATAATTACTAAAAATGTATTGCATGAATCCCACGACCATGAAAACCTCCTTGTCCAAAATGGCTTGAAAATTCATGTTACCTGATTGATGAGAATTGTGGTTCCTTCTCATGAATGTGGAGTCATATTAAAACCACTATCACCACCTAATGGTGAGAAAAACTGAACAAAAAACCAAATATGGCACATCATTCTGTAATATCAGCACTAATGGGTCTCTGGGGAATTGATGTCTCATATTCCCACTCTAATCGCACTGGTAGCATACCACATTTCTTCCTGATGTAATATATCATCTACTCAGATATTCATGCATAGACTCCCTACTATGGTTTTTTACTATCAGTAAGAGAAGTGCCCACTATAGATGCCAATGTGACCAGTCACACAACACTAGACTGCCTCAGATTATGAATTGTGATCAGTTCCTGGTTGACTATAGAAGAACAAAATGTCAAACTAACAATCATCACCTCATATCATATGTCATGTCTGAGTCCAACCTCAAAATTCCTGGCTAGAAATAACTCATCACTCCCAGAATGTGTTTGAAGTGATGCATCATTGTGTAGCAAGAAAAATACTCCATGATTGAAAGAGTACTCAATTGCAGACACAAGAACATATGGAATTTGTCAGCCCTCAAGGTCTCCATGTGGAAATACTAATACAATGTTTTTTTGGAATTCATCCCAAGAAATAACACATCAACATTCCACCTATGATATCACATCCAATGATCTCTGAGAAAAATCTTGAATCATGTTGGTTGTGAGATTCATCCCCCTTTTAATAGGTGTCTCGAGATTCTCAATGATAGAAATAATGACTCTAACAATGACCCTATTGCTAGAGGTCCTCCATCCCATGAGTATGTGGGAGGATGATGTAGCTGAAAATCCAGTATCAACTCTTCTATAGATTGGGAAAAATATGGTGCTACGTGGTAGGTCTATAGGAACCTGACGAAGCCTTCTTAGAACTGTGCATCATTACATGTGTCCAGTATTATAGCTTTTTACAAGAAAAGAAAGATGGGAGGAACTTCTAGTAGTCCATGATCTACCATTTATAGATTCAAATCATTTCCCTGTATCGGGCATTGAACTAAAGGACGTCTCAGTGGAATGATCCTGTAAGGTCAAGTGCACACCTCAACTCATGATTACTAAGGACTGCAACATAGAAGTGAAACAAAGGACCATGATAAGAGGAAATTAATTTTTTTTTAAAATAGGATTACCCAATGTGTATATCCTCCATATGGTGTGTTTCCTTTGGTTTCCACATGGGAGTGTACCTCTGCCCAACATGGTTGTGTAGCACCGATACACATGGAGTGTTAATTCTATGTACCAATTTTTAAATGATCATTCCTTCTTTCCTGCGATATTCTATATGGATAAACCACACGGTTCCTTCTTAGGTAAAACTACATGGCATGTTCACTATAAAAATGGAATATTCTACCTAAGTCATAACAGCCTTTGTCATTAGTCTCATAGTCAGAGTCACTGTTGACCTCTACATGGATTGTTTAGGATGGAAAGGGTGTGTACTACGCAAAATTCATCAACCAGTGTCTTTAGTCACACGTCTGGATATATATACTTTATAGAACATCATGTACTCCCAGTACTCGGTGTGTTCTACCAAACCGTTATCAACCCATGTCTCAATTCACATAGTCTGTCACATGGTTGATGACTACCCGGTGTGTACATCTTGTACACAACATTTACATAAGAAATTTTATTTATTTCAGAATAGATGAACACATAGAATGTGTTCATAACACCTCAAGACATGTTGTCTGGGTTTTCTAATAGTAGACCTTTAAAACATATCTAGTGCCCAAAAAACATAAAATTGTGCCCTAGGAATGACAAAATCCAACCAGTGATAGCCCATAATATCACAAATCAATTTTTGGAATCATTATTCATATCATATCTTGAAAAAAAATCAACTACAAATCATACATTATCCCCCAAATTCTGATTCCAGAGGGCCCACAACCCCTCTAGGACAAATGATTGGATTATATACAAATGAAACTTTTCTTAAAAGTAAAAAGCTATCAAATTGAAGGTATTTTATCATGAAATCAATGATTACAATATAAAAATATAGTACAACATCAATCATAACAATATTCTATCTGTAATGCAACCTAAATGACATGAAAAGAATGCAAGAAATGTGATATTTATCAAGTTTCTATATGATGCATGAAATAGAAACCCCTCATCTCATTAGGTTTCAATTGAAATAGAACCCCAATGATATAAATAAAAAGAGAACACAACATGTGCATTCCCCAATAGTGAAATCAAATAAACTATAATGATGAAAAACCATAAATGTTTTTCTAATACTCGAGGCACCATGAATATTCCATGTACATGGGTTAGCTAATCCTAGGCACAGTTTATTAAAAAATCTCTATTCCTTAATATCCCTATCTATAGGCTTGAAACTGTTTGAGAAATAATAAAAGAACCCAATTTGATAATATTTCATAACATTTTGGTTCTGGGTGACACGTAATGGTGCCCCATACCAGGTTGGTAGCATGGTCTCAAGCGCATTCGCCCAAAGGCCAGAGGCTGCTGACTAGCATCGAGGTCCTTGGGTGTGATAGTAGGGAATCTATTCCCTAATTAGCAGATCAACATAGTGAAATAACAAAAAGAAACAACAATGAAAGTAATAATGCCATACAACAATGTAAATATGGGTAGACTGATAGTAATAACAACAAAAATATATATATATATATATATATATTGATTCATGTCTCTAGTATCTTGAAAAGTTGCCAAAAAAGTCACAATATTGGGTATACAACACTAAGACAAACGTACTAAAAATAGTTAATAGCTCCAACTGTGTCACAAGACATATATTTGTCCAAGGCTCTCCATTTCCAACAATAATCAAGTACCTGATTTTGAAGGGATCATTACCTAATCTAGACATGAAACCATATGATCCGTTTGGGTGGAAAAGCAAGAACCAAATATAGTGTGAGACTAATCCTAGTAAGAAACCACTAAAATATCTTTTTGTAACAATCAGTTAATATATATAGTAAGAAATACGAAAAATGATTCAATAATAATGGATGTATTCAAATGTAATCATTCGTAGAATTTTTAATTACATTCATTTAAATTTAATAATTTTTCAAACTATTGAATAATAAATTCCCAAGATCCAGCCTATGATTTGTATCCCCTGTGGGAAAGAAAAATAGATTTCTTAGAAGGCCATTTTACCATCAAGTATGATCTAGTCCAATATTTTTCTTTGTATTAGCAGGCTTTTCAAAATCAATCAATCCTTCAAATGCTACCATCTTAAAAATTTCTCATAGTCTAACCATATGGTTCAACATATCATCAATTAAATAAATTGATAAAGAGCCTCTAGGAAAGCACACACAATCTAACCCCATTGGTCTCACAAAAACAATGACTCTCTGAGGAAGAACTCACTGTTAATTTCCCCTATTGTCTTTTAATGATAAACTACATACTCTCTAACAAAGTACTCAATGTAAGATCCACTTGTGGTATCATAAAATTATACTTTAGACACACTGAGTGTAACAACCTGATATTTTATGATAAGTATTCTTTTTAATTGATGTCATGTTTTTTATGCTACAACAAGATTATCTTGTTCTATACGCAACACCGTATTAGCTTGCAGTATACGCAACACTATTCATAGACTGTGTTCCACACAATTTCATGTTCATTTTATAATACTCATTCTACGCAACATTGAGTGTATATATATATATATATTCAATGTATAAATAAAATATGGTTGGGTTCTATTATACGAAACAACGAAGGATTCTTGCACAACATGCAACCCTGACTGGGGTTGCATTACACGCAATCATGACCTTCCTCGATAGCGTGTGTTGTACGCAACATCAAGTTTCACTAAACAATGATATATGGTTATAATATTATTATGAAATAGCCATTATGCATAGTATTAACTAAATATTGAATATTATAACATTATTATTTCATCTTACACATTTTCTATAACATGGTATGAGAAAAAAATAAATTTTTCGGGTAAAAGAAGTATTTTTCAAAAAATGCAGTTTTGCCGCCTTTTGATGGCGCACCCACCTTAAATCTAGTTTTTGACATGTTTATAAGTTAAATTTGACAAAATAAAGTTCTCCCTTGGATTCAGGATATAAAAATTTAATTTGGAAATTTTTTTGATATTTTTCTGATAACTTTCATATTTTAATGAGTAGTAAAAACACGCTATATTTTAATTAAAAACAAATTTTTTCATCGTAATAATTTATATGGTTAAATTATAATATTGGATGGTTTTAAAGTATAAATAGAATATATTTATACCATTTAATATAACGTATGTCATTATCATTGATTTAACCTTGAATTCATAGGTTAAATCAATTCAGTCTTTTGCAATGTTTTAAACAAAAACCCGTTTTCTTTCGTCAACGGGATTAATTTTAATTTAATTTCTGCAAATTTTTTGTATTGAATTTGGAAAAATGGATTCCATATCTGGAATCAGTGGGTCCAAATTATGTTAATAAGCTACTTTTTATTTTTGGGCATTATGAATAATAACTACGATAAATTTTATTTACCATAGTTAAAGGTAAATCAGGTAATTACGGGTAAATATAAGATTATAAAATTACCCTAACAACTTCCAAAATATTATTGGATGACTAAAAGTAGATATATGTAACCTAAGGGTCGGATTAGAATCATTTAATGGACTTTTTTCCATGAAAATAATTTAATTATTATTAGAACCAAAGAAAGTGAAAACATGTCACTTTCTTAAATCATATAAGTATAATAATTTTAGTTTAGTGATAAACTTCATGAATGTTCAGATATAAATATTTTACAGATATATAATAAAATTATCTACATCAATTGGATTTATTAATAATTTTTAGGGATTAAATAATTATAATTAAAGGTGACATAATAGTGATGTTGAAATTATTTTATTAAGAGAAATATCAAATAAATGGTTTTAAAAATATTAAAATAAATATTATATGAACTATTTAATGTGATATACTAATTTTCTAGATAACTATGACATGTTGTAAATCTATTAAATCTTTTAGTTCGGACATATCTTTTGTATATTTATTTAAATTCAAATAAATGTATAGTTTTAAAATTTACACTATTGTTATTTTATAAGAATAACATATTATAAAATTGTTTAAAAATCACAAAAATATTTACAAATTATGAATTTAAATTTATATTTTATAAGATGTTATAAAGTATCCAATGATTGAAAATTCACAAAAAATAAGTAATTATTTGTTATAATTTAAAATGTAGAATCTTATTACCACAAATAAAATTAAATAGATTAAATAAGGATAAATAAAGTTGATAATGTTTAAAATAAATTCCTAACATATCTAAATTTTATATTTTAATGATATTACAACCCTATATCATATAATACTTTAAAATGAGTCATTTTTTGAAGTTTTTAAGTGTTTTTAGATTTATTATAAATTAATATTTTCTTATATTTCCAAAGGTGCCCCTCTCCTCCCTTATAAAAGGGCATCTCCTCCCTATTCTCCTTACACAATTTGGAGCCTTCAAGATCGGACAAAACCTGCCCATTTCCATTCTAAACTTCCCTAGAAATATTCTTGAGGTCCTGGTCTTCTTCAAAGACAAAATTTAGTTCCCTAAGAGGAGGTTTCAATGAGGCGTGTCGAAGAAGAGGTAATATTCGTTACTAATTCTTTCAAATTTATATATTATTTTACTTCCTCTCATTTAATTTTTTCATTATGAAGTAATAAAATAAGTATCAATCATATACTGGTATGTTATTATAAATATGAAACAACTCTATTCCACCTTCTATCCATCCTACAGAAAACAAAATCACCGTGTGTGCATATGTACAAAATACCATCTCCACGCCATGGTGTAATCTTTTTTTTCACCAACACCTTACATGGATGGGTATAATGGTGTAAATAATAACTGTATATGGTTATTATAAAATCATTCTGATTCTGATATATTATACCATCCACTCCAATTCTATTCAATAATTATTGGAACGATATCATCGCTCGTGCGTACGTACAGACTATCGTCTCTACGACGCGATGAGATTCATTATCCATGTTAACCATACATGAATGATCATAAAGATTATATAATGAATAATAATGAAATATATAGAATAATAATGCAACTTAATTTATGTATATATATATTTATTTCATCTATTTAGTTTCATTCAATTCAATAAGGAAACGAAAACAACGTTCATGCGTACGTACGGCCTACCGTCTCCATGAACGGTGTATTTCATTCCTTTTATCGATCTAAAATATAAATGTATATGTTGAATATATATTATATATAAATCATGTTTTATATTATGGAATGATATAAATCATGATATAAGTAATAATATAATGAACGACAAGTCGAAACACATACGACAAGTGAAATGATTTTACCCAAAACACTGCTTTAACATGGAATTTACAAAAGAACGGGTTATATAAAGTCATAAGTGAAACATATATGATATCATAACAATGAATATGATTATGTAATATGTCAATGGAATTATTTAAATCATTATATAGGTGGTTAGGATCCATACGAAGCATATCAGATCTAAGGTAAGAGATATCTTTTCCAATCTCGTTTTTATATGAGATTGTTTATTCATAAGTATTTGCGGGGTTTATTGTTCTCATCCAAGTCCATGTTTTATAAAAGTGTTTTTATTTATTTTTTCTGTCCTTTTTACCAATTTTGTCTTTTACTACATGTTATTTAAGGAATCTATCTTTTGTTTATGTTACGACGTACTTTTTGACTTTTCCGACAAATCTATGAGATGAATGTTATTTTTAACTTATACGGCATGAAATGATTTTTACGGTTTTATAATGCCTTATTTTCATGAAGCATCCTCTAAAATATTTCATTAAAATTTTCAACAGAATCCTTTTCATTTAAAATTTCATGACATTTTGTGAAAAGAAAATGATTTTGAAGAAGAAAGGTTATTTTCCTCAAGAATTCATTTCAAGTGTTTTATCAAAACCATTTTTCATCTAAGATAACATTATTTCATATGTGTATATTTCAACTATAATGCCACTATTATTTACATGGTTTCACTTTTCTTATTATGAAATGATATTCATTTCTTTTATATGGATTATGTGTTGATGGGATGATGTTTGTGAAACCCATTTTATTTATTGGGTTATTATGAATGTTGTCTGTTTATTTTGTGGCACAAGTAAGAATGATTTCATAATGAGATGGGTGGGACCTGTATCTCTCTCCAATGCATCGGGTAAATATTTATATCTAATGAGATAGGAATGGCTGGAATGGTAAGTTTATCCGGTTCAGTGCTACAGGACTGAAACGAGGTGTTAACTCGATTCAGAAAGGGACTTTTTCCACTAATATGTTATTTGAAGCAATGCCTTGGCTACTATCAAAATCATAACATGTGCTGAATGGTTTCCACAATTACATGTTTTATTCCCATTATATTTTATCATGGTTGACGTTCCACTATAATATATGCCCTACGTACTTCCATGATTTATGTCTTTGATCAATATTTTGATGTTTAAATTTCATGTTAATGTTTTTACTTTCAAATGTTTATGGATTGTTTTATATTCTCTATGTTTCCCCTTACTTATCATTTGAGCTCACTCTTTTTATGTTTTATATTCCCAAGGAAATAAAGAAAGTTTTTTGGTAAGGAAACAAAAAGGGGAAGATCTTTATGGGAGTTTTTAAGATCTTTCAACATGATTAGATGTTTATATTCCATGTTTCCAAAGACCCTAAACTATTATGATCCTTATGTGTCTATTTTTGTTATTTATTTAGTATTCCGAAAAAGTAATGTAATGTCTATGTACGTCAAGCTTCGGGCCTCTACATTTGGTATCAGAGGAAAAGATTAGTCAACCATTGGAAACTAGGATGCGAAAACGTTATTGAGATCCCTAGAGATATTTCTAAGGTATGTCTAGGGATGTCCCTAAGGATAAGTATATGTATAGGATATAGTCCTAGAACTACGGTAATGATCTTAGAATTTAACCTAAGATGTTAGATATTGAGGGTACCTCCCATTTACTATGTTGTTTTCCCTATCAGGATTTTTTCCTCTCACACTATTATTTTTGGGTTTTAGAATATGGCAGGAAACAGGAAGAGTCACTATAATGGATGATATGACGGACAATGGAATGATATTCTTCATGAGTAACCAAATGAAACAGCATTTGGAAGTCCAAACATTGTTATTATGCCTAATCAGAAATCTCATAATATGATCAGTAATCTCAACTTTGGTGAGTTTCCCGACCCAGATAATAAGAGTAAGATGGAGTTTCATGATGATCATAGAGGAAAGATAGTTCAATTTCCCTCTTGTAAATCATGTGGGAAGAGGCATATGGGAGATTCTTTCAAAGGAATTGGAAGAAGTTTTGGGTGTGGAAAAGAAGGACAAAAAGCTATTAAGTGCAAAGGAAAAGGTTCAGTTAACACCATGGACAAGGATAATGGTATTTCTACAACATCAAAAATAATTAGATGTTTTGAATGTGGAATATATGGGAATTATGCAAACCAATGCCCTGAGGGAAAATATAATGAAGAGAATCAGCCTGGTCATATGAGTAGTATTTATGTAGATGATGATGAAGAGAATAAAATTGAAATATGAGATGAAAGAAATGATGAAGCTCAGTCAGTGGTTTAAGATGTTAGTGGAATGATTGTATGTTTATAAAGAATAATGTATGGTACTATGGAATAAAGAATCATCTAAGGATTGTTACACTATTTGTTTCTAAAGTATTTGAATGTATATGTTGAATGGTACCGGTAACCATGGAAGGTTTTTCAGATAATTTTGGAAAGTAGAAGGTATGCGCATAATGAAGGGATAAGAAGATAATGAGATGTATGATTGTATTCATGACCTCATGACTGATATAAGGACTAAGTGATATTATGGTTTGATTATATATATTTTTTGGGATTTTGGTATGTGGAAAGAATTACCTTTTGAGAGTATTCATGTTTTCACTAAGGATCTATGGTAATTTATGATTTAAGAGAATATATGACTAAGGAATCGTGTGTTTGGAATAAAAAAAATAAGATATATCTTATGATATATGTTGGATAAATGCCTGTATTCACATTCTTGGTAGATAACCTTTCTAGTAATTGTTTTCTTTATACTATGAGCTTGGACCGAAGTATTTTAGATAATCCTAAGGATTGGAATGGATTATGTTGGACATAAGTTAGTACTGTTTAAGGATAGAACTTTTTTAGATATTGTTGATGGGATGTTATAGTAATGTAGCTTTAGAAAAATGACAACCTGCAGGACTGGCAACAACCCCTCTCGTCCGACAAGGTTGTGGGAATCGAACCCACAACCGAAGTGTGACTGGCCTTTATCGCCTACCACTGGCCTACATGAAGTCCCTGGTTAGTGTAAACTAGTTTTATTTTATTATGATGTATGATAATTAAATTATAAGTCCATTTATGGAACCATATACGATTAATATCACCATAAGATGGACTTATAACTTTTGCTAACCTTTTTTTTGAAATAGATGGAATGACCCATCATTCTATCACATGATATGCTAACACTTCATAAAAAACATATTCAACTTCATTTCATTAAAATGTGGAGTGAAAATTGTTCAATTCACGAACAATAATGATATTGTACCAAAATCATGTAAGTATTTCTTTTAATTCATAAACTTTAGGGAAATGATCTTGAAAACCAAATTTATTTTCCTAGTGCCCTTATATACGATGAATTAAATGGTACCTTAGATCATCACAAATCTATGGCATTGTGATTGTTGGCTTTTACATAGCCATGTTCTCTACCACTCTCCATGATATATTGATGGTTATATTTCTCTTCCATATCCATATTTTCACCTATGTTCTTCTATGTGGAAACCCAGTGATTAGGTTATTTGGGTAACCATTACGTTTCATACTTTAGTTTTTAATGATAAGTTTTGGTATTCCTTTTTTAGATGTGGGTTTCAATTAAAGAGACATTCAAGTAGAAAAATATGTATAACACCGAAAAATTTCGAGGGTGAAATTCATTTTAAGGGGGTAGAATGTAACAACCTGATATTTTATGATAAGTATTCTTTTTAATTAATGTCATGTGTTTTATACTACATCAAGATTATGTTGTGCTATACACAACACCTTATTAGCTTGCAGTATATGCAACACTATTCTAAGATTGTGTTACACATAATTTTAAGTTTGTTTTATAATGGTAATTCTACACAATATTGAGTGTATATATATATATATCCAATGTATAAATGAAATATGGTTGGATTCTGTTATACGAAACAACGAAGGATTCTTTCACAACACGCAACCCTCACTTGGCTTCCATTACACGCAATCGTGACTTTCCTCGATAGCGTGTGTTGTATGCAATATCAGGTTTCACTAAACAATGATATATGGTTATAATATTATTATAAACTAGCCTTTATGAATAGAATTAACTAAATTTTGAATATTATAACATTATTATTTCATCTAACACATTTTCTAGAACATGGTATAAGAACAAAATAATTTTTTCGTGTAAAATAAGTTTTTTTAAAAAAATGCAGTTTTTCAGACTTTTGATGGCGCACCCAACTTAAATATAGTTTTTGACACGTTAATAAGTTAAATTTGACAAAATAAAATTATTCCTTGGATTCGGGATATAAAAATTTAATTTGGATAAAGTTTTGATATTTTTCTGATAACTTTCATATTTTAATGATTAGTAAAAACACGCTATATTTTAATTAAAAAAAACTTTTTTCATCGTAATAATTTATATGGATAAATTATAATATTAGATGGTTTTAAAGTATAAATATAATATACTTCTACCATTTAATATAATGTATGTAATTATCATTGATTTTACCTGGAATTCATAGGTTAAATCAATTCAATCTTTTGCAATGTTTTAAACAAAAACCCATTTTCTTTCGACAACAGGATTAATTTGAATTTATTTTCTGAAAATTTTTTGTATTGAATATGGAAAAATGGATTCCATATTTGGAATCAGTGGGTCCAAATTATGTTAATAAGATACTTTTTATTTTTGGGCATTATGAATAGTAACTACGGAAAATTTTATTTAGTATAGTTAATGGTAAATCGGGTAATTAAGGGTAAATATAAGATTATAAAATTACCCTAACACCTGCCAAAATTCTCTTGGATGTCTAAAAGTTTATCCATATCCCATAAGGTTCTGATTAGATTCATTTAATGGACTTTTGTCCTTGAAATGAATTTAATTATTATTAAAACCAAAGAAAGTAACAACATGTCACTTTCTTAAATCTTATAAGTATAATAATTTTAGTTTAGTGATAAAATTCATGAATGTTCAGATATTAATATTCTCCAGAAAAATAATAAAATTATCTACATCAATTGAATTTATTTATAATTTTTAGGGATTAAATAATTATCATTAAAGGTGACATAATAGTGATGTTGAAATTATTTTGTTAAGAGAAATATCAAATAAATGGTTTTAAAAATATTAAAATAAATATTATATGAACTATTTAATATGATCCACTAATTTTATAGATAAATATTACATGTTATGAATATATTAAATCTTTTAGTTTAAATATATCTTCGGTATATTTTATTTAAATTCAAATAAATGAATAGTGTCAAAATTGACACTATTGTTATTTTATAAAAATAACATATTATAAAATTGTTTAAAAATCTCAAAAATATTTACAAATTATAAATTTAAATTTATATGTTCTAGAATGTTATAAAGTATCCAATTATGGATGATTCACAACAAATAAGTAATTATTTGTTATAATTTAAAATTTAGAATCTTATTACGACAAATAAAATTAAATAGATTAAATAAGGATAAATAAAGATGATAATGTTTAAAATAAATTCCTAACATGTATAAATATTATGGGTTGATGATATTAAAACCCTATCTCATCTAATATTCGAGTATGAGTCATTGTTTGGAGGATTTTTAGTGGGTTTAGATTTATTTTAAATTAATATTTTCTTGTATTTCCAAAGGTGCCCCTCTCCTCCCTTATAAAAGGGCATCTCCTCCCTCTTCTCTTCACAGAATTTGGAGCCTAAAATCTTGGCCAACCCCTGCCCATTTCCCTTCTAAATTTCCCTAGAAATATTCTTGAGGTCTTGGTCCTCTTCAAAGACCAATTTTAGTTCCCTAAGTGGAGGTTTCAAAGAGGCGTGTCGAAGAAGTGGAAATATCTGTTACCGATTCTTTCAAATTTATTTATTCTTCTAATTACTCTTATTTAGTTGTTTCATTATGAAGTAATAACATCAGTATCACTAATATAATGGTATGTTTTTTTAAATATGAAACAACCCTATTTCACCTTCTATCCATCCTACGAAAAACAAAATCACCGCGCGTGCGTACGTACGGAATACTGTCTCCACGCCGTGGTGTATTATGTTTTCCACCAACACCATACATGGATAGGTATATTTGTGTAAATAAAAACAATATATGCTTATTATTACATCATATTGATTCTGATATATTATACCATCCACTCAAATTCTATTTAATAATTATGGGAACGATATAATCGCTCGTGCGTACGTACGGACTACCGTCTCCACGACGCGATGAGATTCATTCTCCATGTTAACCATACATGAATGATCATAAAGTTTATATAATGAATAATAATTAAATATATTAAATAATAATGCTACTAGATTTATGTATATATATATATATGTGTGTGTGTATGTCATCTATTTAGTTTAATTCAATTCAATAACGAAACAAAAACAGCGTTCATGCGTACGTACCACCTACCGTCTCCACGAACGGTGTATTTCATTCCTTTTATCGATCTATAATATATATGTATATGATGAATATATATTATAAATAAATCATGTTTTACATTATGTAATTATGTAAATCAGGATATAAGTAATAATATCAAGAACGACAAGTCGAAACACATACGATAAATTAAATTATTTTACCCAAAACGCTGCATTAACATGGAATTTACAAAAGAACGGGTAATATAAAGTCTTAAGTGAAACATATATGATATCATAACAATATATGTGATTATTTAATAAGTCAATGTTATTATTAAAATCATTATACATGAGGTTTGAATCCATACGAAGCATATCAGACCTAAGGTAAGGGATAACTTTTCCAATCTCATTTTTATCCGAAATTGTTTATTCATAAGTATTTGCTGGGGTTCTTGTTCTCATCAAACTACATGTTTTCTATAAGTGTTTTATGTATGTTTAATTTCCTTTTTACCCATTTGGTCTTTTACTACATGGTATTTAAGGAATATTTCTTTTTTTTACGTTACAAGGTACTTTTTGATTTTTCTGACAAAAGTATGAGATTAATGTTATTTTTAACTTATACGGCATGAAAGGATATTTACGGTTTTATAAAGCCTTATTTTTATGAAGATTACTCCAAAATATTTCATGAATATTTTCAAAAAAATCATTTTATTTTAATATTTCATGACATTTTGTGAAAATAAAATAATTTTGAAGAAGAAAGATTATTTTTCTCAAGAATTCATTTCAAGTGTTTTGTCAAAACCATTTTTCATCTAAGATGACATTATTTCATATGTGTATGTTTCAAGTATAATGTTTCTATGATTTAAATGGTTTCACATTTCTTATTGTGAGATTATATCCATATCTTTTATATGGATTATGTGATGATGGGATGATGTTTATGAAACCCATTTTATTTATTGGGTTATTATGAATGATGTATGTTTATTTTGTGGCACAAGTAAGAATGATTTCATTATGAGATGGGTGGGACCTATATCTCCATCCAATGCATTGGGTAAAGATTTATATCTCATGATATAGACATGTCTAGAATGGTAAGTTAATCTGGTTCAGTGTTACAGGATGAAAATGAGGAGTGAACTCGATTTAGAATGGGACTTTGTCCACTAAGATGGTCTTGGCAGCAATGCCTTGGCTACTATAGAAATTGTAACATTTCATGAATGGTTTCCAAAATTAGATATTTTATTCCCATAATATTTTATCTTGTTTGATGTTCCATTATGATATATTCCTTACTTACTTCCATGATTTATGTCTTTTCTCAAGATGTTGATGTTTAAATTTCATGTTCATGTTTTTTCTTTAAAATGTTTATGGATTTTTTTATGTTATTTATGTTTTCCCTTAATGAGAATTTGAGCTCACCCTAATTATGTTTTATTTTCCCCGGAAAATAAATAAGGGTTTTAGTTAAGGGAAAAAAAGGGGAAGATCTTTATGGGAGTTGTAGAAGATCATTCAACATGATTTGAAGTTTATATTCCATGTTTCTAAAGACACTAAACTATTACGATCCTTGTGTGTATGTTTTTGTTATGTATTAATTATTTCTCAAAATTAATGTAATTTCCATGTACGTCATGCTTCAGGCCTCTACACTGAGGGATAAATCACCATCAATCCCTGCTATAGTCTAGCAATGTAAGTATTACAAACACTTTGGGGATGTCTTCAACATCAATTCCCACTACGGTCTAACTTCACCAGGTTCTCACAACCCTATGAAATAAAATCGTACACAAATGATATCCAAAAGCCCAATGTAATATCAATTAATACGAGGATAAGTAGCTATAATGAAAAGAACATACATTAAACAAGAATAAAAACACAATCAATTTAAACCTTATAATAATGGCAAGGAATCATGTTATCCGTAATAGGAAACCTCGGTCAAATGATAATAAAAATTAAAATATGGAAACACACACATGATGAGTCCCCTAATCATGGAATTTAGTATAATGTATCAACGAAAAACAATAATCTATTAATCAATCTAAGGAATATAATAATGGGGTTCAATTACATAACCCAAAACACTCGAATCATGGTTAATCAGTACATTGAAATATATAACTCAAAGAAAAACACTGAAAGGAAATAAACCACTAACCTCAACATTGTAATATGAAAATTCTTGAACATCCTCCCATGAATAGACCTAGAACATAATAGATCTAAAAAATGGTAGAAAACATTCAACCTTGGATAACTTATGAAAGAGGAGAAATCGGAAAGAGAGGCTCTAGGTAAAAAGAGAACTCACCGGTGGGAATCCAATGCACCCCGATGTACCTCAATTAGAGCTAGGATGGGGGGAAAAGAGGTTCTTGAATATAATCAGTCATACGTCACTCTATTGTAAGAGAAAAGGGATAGAGATAGTGTTAATTTAGATGATACATGTCCTCAGGGTGATTAATAATATAAAAAGAAAAGTACATAGTGTGAAAATTTAATGTACACACCATGTACTAGCCAAAAATGTCTCCCAAATTAGGAGGTCCACAAGGCCATGTAATTGGATGTTACATGGCCAGTACATGACTACCCATAACAATTGGGTACACGGCGTATACTATGAAAATTTCCAATTCATACTTTTCTCTAAAAAACAACTGGAATCAAGATACGTACCTGAAATAAATATCTGTGTTCTAACATGACTGATTAGATTGGCCATTAATTTGAGGGTTATAGAATTTTCTAATGTTCAACCAATTTTTTTGAGGTTATTATACACTCTTCCAGAATAGAAATGTGAATCATGGATCTCAATCAGACAAAATCGATGGTGGTACTCCATTCATACTTACCACTTATTTGATGTATATCTATTTCATTTTATCCAATGATAAATCCTCTTGAATTACAATGAAGATTTCAGTTTTTTAAGAAAATCCACAATATCATAGATAGTGTTGTTTCCTTTAGATGTCGTCCGATGTATTGTGAAAAATTATAGGGTGATGTTTTTCGATTTCCATGTTGGTTTGGGTATTGGTTTCATAATACCATTATACATATACATCTTATCCTTCACCTACATACATATTTAGAACCATGATATATTTTTAGTGATATCATTATTTATGTTTTCCCACCAATGGTTCTCTCATATATCTTCATACATATTCATGTTTCCTAGGTAAATGTTGAAATTATAACTACTTGCATTATCCAAAAGATCATTATTTTTCACCAAATTTGATAGAACACATAGTCTTTACCCAAAACTCATAATTAATTCTCCATTAACATTGAATATTGAATATTTCAATTTGTTGATAGTTTCAACTATATTTTGAATTCCTGCATCATGATTCATAGATTCTATTAACCTTTCTAAAAGAGATGGTTGTGCAATAATTTGTGAATGTATTGATAATTTTCCCATATTTATGATTCTCATTTCAATCACCATAAAATTTATGATGATTGGATCCTTTTCAATTCTCAGCAATGATAGAATTACCGGGTCCTTTATATATTGTGAATCTTCTACCTTATTCACATTCCTACATGGTAATGGATTTAGTATTCATAATCCTTGATGGGCTCTAACCATCCTCATTAAAGAATATTCAGATCTTTCATTGTGAATATATATTTTACACTTTTATATACAAATATATTTCACATTTCTCCCAAAAAATATAATACCAACATATTTCCAATGTAGTGATCATAGATTAAACCTCTATATCATTCATTATATAGTTTTATACATATATTTATTACTTCCTTGAGGGATAGGCAATGAATTTTTAATTCTTTATCAACACACAACTCAATACCTTTTTTGAAGCGTCACTTCAAATTTTGAAATGCAACCCACTTATGGGTTGTCTGAGCATAGGGGTAGTGAAAACCCTCTTCTTAAACTACATGAAAAATTATTAACATTCATTATTCAATTAAAGGCTGACTCTCGTCTGAGATAGCATGGTAAGAGTGTTTGAAAACTGTGAGAAATTTTTCACAAATCAGTGATAATATCCAACTACCCTATGGATGCTATGAATATCCGTCACAAATGTTGGCCTCACCCATCCCTCAATTGATTTAGTTTTGGATGGATCCAAAGATATCACATTGGTTGTCATGATATTCCCCATAAAAGATATATTATTCAATAAAAAATTAAACTTTCTATAATTTTCATAGGGATTCTCCTTTCGATAGGTCTCCAGTACAATGTTTTGATATTCCTCATAACCCTCATTGTTTTTTTGAGAATATTAGAACATCGTCTATAAAAAATTCCACATATTTGTCTAGTTAATCACTAAACCCCATATTAATCATGTCCAATAAGATTTATGGAACATTTGTGAGTCCTAAAGGCATTAATAATAATTAATTGTGTTCGAAACATGAATGAAAAGAAATATTAGGGATATCCTTCTTCTTCACCCATACATGGTTATATCTCAACTGTAGATCCCCCCTTGAAGAAGTATTGTGCTCTACGTAGCATATTCAACAAGTAATCAATTCTTTGAAAATGATACTTTTTATTCATCATGATATTGTTGTGCCTATGATAAACAATGAAAAAGATCATTGACACCACATTTTTCTCAACAAAGAGTACTGGTGCACCCTATTTTGAAGCACACGAGCCTATAAACCCTTTAACCAGATTCTCTTTTAGTTGTATTTCGTTAATCATGATCTATAATATCCATTAAATATGGAGTCTTGGATATCGGAAATTTCCCAGGTATAATATCAATCTATAATTAAATATATTTCCACATTGGAAGACAAATAAATTCCACCAAAAACACATAGGAGGATTACATCACAATATGAACATCTTAGAGGATGATTCCTTCCATAGACTCAATAATCTATGAAATATATGTCTACCCATTGGGTAGTAAAATACATGCTTGAGATGATGATTCTAATTAATATTTATCTTCCTCACACTTAAATATAATCGGGGTTCGATTTACCATTTAGATAGTGATGTCCCTGTCACAGCATTTAATTACTTCTCAATATAGGGAATTCCTAATCATTCCAACAGTTGCATAAAATTCCTCCAAGGGATGTTTGATGAGGTTCTCTAGGAAGTTCCACCAAATTATTTTTATTGTATAGGAGTTATATTAATGGGATGCAATAATTTAAATGTTTTCGGTTTTCACCAACATCTCTACATCCATTCTTGGTAGTGATGTTTTGATCAATGTACTACACATTCATGATATAAAAGAATGCATTGAACTATGGATGATAACCATTCTTTTCTCATTATGATTCTAGTTTTAATTTATCTAATATAGACTAAAGTATGAGTATTTTTAAATTAATATACACATAAATGGGAATCTAATGACATTAATAGGATAAATTATAAATTAAATTTAACTCCTTAAATTATGAATTTCAAAGCTTTGATCTATCTTATCCATGATCTAATTCATAACATATATTCTTAGGGGATTTTTTTTCTAATCCTAATCCAAAAGATAACTAATCCTATCCTCTAATACCATCTAAAACAAAAGTTCTCTTTATTTCATATTGATACATAATTTATTACATTAAAATTAACTTAATACAACTCAAATAATTAGTAGGTTCAGTGTCATTGGGGCTTAGGAACATTACATAACAACTTAAAACTTCAATTACACATCATTATTGAAATCATCGTCTACATGAACATAACATTCATTCATACATATCATTTCAATGTATAACCTGGGGACATAAATAAGAAAATGCTGAGCTATAAAGCCCAATAATGGAGTAAACAAGGAAAAACATTAATAATAAAATACATGTTCAGAAATAGAGATATCAATGGAGAATAATTGAAACCTGAACCTAAAGAAAAGATATAGCATGATTATCTTAACCTGAATTTTTGAAACAACATAAAACACAACATTATTAATAAATAAATGATTAAGGTAAACACCTATCCCAACATGGTTGAAAAAAGCACTATAAAAAATCCGGTAATCCCTTATTCCAATATGATGTATCATGATACAAAAATATTACCCAATACAATGGAGTTTTATCATGGTGACCACTTCATAGTCCATTAAATATTATTCTTAAGTGTGCCACAATGATCACATGACATGGAATTAATCAAAATAATCAATTATTCAATGATAAAGGAATGTGGAATTCATAAATGTATTTCACCATTCAATATTTATGTGCTCCTAAAGGTGAACACCCTTGATAGAGGAATGGAAATGGTATTCACTACAAGATGATTTTTTAATGGAAATCATTGTTCAGTTTGGATAGTATATCATCATCATATAGAAATTCCTAAATTTGGTCAATAAGAGATAAATAGGTATCATAGAATTTATACATGGGATGTATTGTATGGGGATGATGGAATATAATGTCCCAAAATATGAAATGGAATTTAAAATAATAATATAAAAGAAATATGTTTTAATGGAAATGAGATAAATGAAATCCCATTTAGTCTTTTGTTCATGGTAACAGGTGTGCTTAAAGGATCATTGGGGCATTAATGGGAGTGAAAAGATAATACCATCATTATATATATAAAATGGTCAGTATGTATGTATGGAAGAACATATCCCAAATCAAGAAGATGGAAATTAAATGGAATCACATATAATAGGTTCTTGAAGAAAAAGTGGTGAGGGAGATCTCGTACATGGATGTGTGATCCCAAAGGCTTGTAGTAGGTTTCTTAAGAGAATGGGGGTTCCCTAAGAGGACTCTAGGATGTATGTGTAGAGGGTGGTTGAGCTTAAATGAAAATGAGTGAAGATAAATATGTTATTGGATGAGTTTATCTAAGAATGGTCAAGGAATTATTTATTATTTAGGTTTTGGAAACTAAAAACTAAATATCCAAAACCAGAACCCATCCCACAGTTTTTTCCTTGTATTGAGGAAATGTGGAGTGGTATACATTATTTTATAAAACTATGGGCTGATGTATTTAAAATATTTCGATTTGAGTAAGGTGTGTGCTGGTGGGGCCTTCATGGGGCTTTTTGGTGAAGATGGTTTGGGTCGTGTTCTCGATGATCTTGAAGTTCTCCTGTAAATAGTTTCACTATAACTTATGTTTTTAGATATTGGTTTGGGATTGGTATAAGGAAATGACCATAAATGCTATCTCCCTTAGAAGCATAGATAGATGAGATTCAGAGGGTATGATCTTTCTGGTCGAGGATATCACTTCCTTTGACTGTGTAAGAAGGATTTCATTAAACCCTATAGTTATACTAGTCATGTGATCACTATTCAACCACAATGTTATAATTTTTAAGGATACATAACAGTAGTTAAAATCCAATTAGATTTAATAATTCAAATGTAGTAAATGTGTTTTCTATATCAATACAAAATTTAATTAATGGAAAGGGAATTAAATTCCAAATAGTCTAGGACGTTACATATTTATATTGATTATGGGGAACATTACAAAATAACTATTAGAAATTATTAACATGTTCCTAGTATTTTTTATTTATTTGATATATTATGGAGAAACAGTTATTTTTCCATTTTTGATCATCATTCAGAATAAAATCAATTAATGAATAAATGTGATGAAGTACATATAAAAACCATTTTTACCATGTATGGACATTAAGAATTCATAGTGCATCAATTTGGAATTACTAAATTTCATTATATATTCATGGGTTTATTTATTCAAGTCTTTAGATGTTACCAAGATCAATTTATTATTTTCATTATAGATTAAATTCTTACAGAATCTAAGAGATCGGATTTGTAAAACACCATGATTTTAAGATACAAAAATCATTTCTGATATCATGTATGAAATTTACCTCCAATATAAGAATGAAATATAACACTTAAGACATTGGAATATATTTATTGGTATGTAAATTTAATCTTTTGGATAGATTTCAGACCATAGAACCATGAGTCAAAATGAATGATAATATTGTATACCATTAAAAACTACTAATTAAGGTTGTGAGTATGAATAGATAAAAATAAATCATTATAAATATAGTTATCTTTATATTATAAATAAAATAGAAACCATTTAATTGAAAAATAACTGTTTTAAAAAATAGTTTTTTTATAAGGCGGTTTAGTCGGGCTTTTTTCATGTTTTTTTAATTTATTTTGAAATTAGTTTTTAAAAAATTTAGCTAATAAAATGGAATTCAATTTGGAAATCATAATATTAACATTATACATGGGAGATTTACTTGGATTTATCTTAAAGGTTTTATTTTTCAATGATCTTTGAAAAATGCCCAATTTAAAATTAAATAAGCCTTTTAATTTAAAAAATAAAAAAATCAAATTATATTTTTAATTATCCTTAATTAAAAGTAGTACAATTTTATATCAATTATTACCATTTTGGTAATTTGAATCCTTTTTATATTTATGTTTTATATAAAACCAATATAAACTTTTAAAAAATGGCTCTCTAAAACTCCTATTTATCGCTACGTCTATACTATTGTATTTATATTTATTAATTCTATTTAAATATTTTTGATTTGGAATATGGGATTAAAATGTAGGAATCAAACTAATATATATTTTGTAATATTCTCATCATAATTTTATACCTTATTGAATAGGAAAAACTGTAAAAATTAATTATGGAAGTTATGGAAGAAATTGATTTATTTTACAATTAAACTAAGATGATAAATGTTAAAAATAAAATACCAAATATAAATAAAATTATATTGCCTTATATTTACTTCATTGATTTTAGTTTCAATAATGTACCCTTTTGTAAGCTGTTGGAATGGTAAAACACTTGTATGATTGATTCTTTCACATATAATTTCAACTGTCGCACTAACCTCACTTATAAAATGATACCCCCTATCCTCTATTTTTTACATACTAAAATCCTTTAAGATAGGCCAATTCCTTCCCAACTTACTTCCCATCATTCATCGCCTAACCCCGTAGTCATTATTTTGTGTATAATTCCGTCATATGAATGCATTTGTGGAAAACCTATGAATGATAACTGAAGAAGATGTATTGTTTTTCAATAGATGATTTTATTTTATTTCTTCCCCCAAAACCCATGAATTGTTATTTAACAATTATTATATGATTAACCTAGTATCATAATATTTTAATATTTTGTTTTTTAATTTCATGATCTTAAACCATTCCAACATCCATAAAATGGGTTATGAAAGCACCATTCGTGTGTATAGAGGACTATATCCTCATAAACTGATGTCATTTATTTTTACATTACCAAATCTCATGATTGGTTATAAAAATGGATATAAAGTATATATATTATATTTAAAAAATATTTATACTTTTTGAGTCTTTTTATAATATATTTATGTTTAAATTCCAATTCACATTGGATAAGATAACGTTGCACTTGTGTATAATGGACTGTCGCCTCATAAAGAAATGTGATACCTCATTCAATAATGCTTTATATAGAAGGTGATAAGGACAATGTGAAAGAGGATATGTGATAAAAATAAAATAATTATAATATTCATGAAATATTTATCATTATATGGGGATAATATATCATTTTATTTATTATTATTTCACTCACTTATTAATGATATCATCATTCGTGTTCGTGTGGACTACCACCTCCAGGATGCAATGTAACTCACTTTTCATTACCACACCACATTGATGATATTAATAATTATACCTAAATAAATAATTTTTTATATGATACATTATTATAGATAAATATACATAAAATAATATTTACCCCATTTCTATAATTTTCGTCGAAAAATGGAAATGTTACTAATTTATACGTATGACCTGTGTCTCTAGGATTATAACATAGTCCATTTCTCATAACCATAATTTATGATTTTGTTATATTTGTATAAGTCATATAAAAATGTGATAATTATTTCATGAGAATATATATGAATGTGATCGAACTATATAATTTGTTCATGAACTAGAACATTCATGATGGAATACGCTTGAGAAAAAAAGGCAATTAACAAAGAAAATAATGAAAATAATGAAAGATTATTGATAGAAGGTTGATAAGAAAGTATAAAAGGATTATTTATTATATAATAAATAAAAATATGTTTCACAAATAGGTTCATAATTTTTTTTTCAAAAATATTATATAGGTTAATGTTTATATAACCAAAACGAAGCATAAGGTAAAAGATTTAGTCTCAATTTCATTTAATTGAGAAAAATTGCTATATTATGCACTTAATTAATGTTATATGGTGTTTATAACACCCCATTGACCTGTAATATCATGAATGAATAATATTTAATTGTATTGTAATTTTTTATTAGAATTAATTCTTCAAAGGTGATTTGAATTAAATGTTGTAATGGAGTAAAAATTTAATAACTCAATTCATTTTTATTAGGTTATATTACTTATTCATTATTATTGGTATTCTACAATTATGTGATTAAATGTTATTTATTAAATTATGTTTATTTTAAAACTATATTATGTTTATTTGTAGATATTCAAATTATAAATTAATATATTTAATATCAATTCAATATAATTATATTTTGAAGGGTTTATTTCATAATATCTGTCAATTAATGATGGTTTATTCTTGAATTTAGGTTGAAGGATATTAATTGATAATTTTTTAATAATACAATTTAATTATTTTATATTATTGTTATTCATGATTTTTTCATGTAATAATACCCATATTCACTCTTTATTAATTAAAATAATTGATTTTCCTATGAAAAACCAACCTCATTTCACTAGTCGGTTAAAAATATTTTTTCTTCCAAAACCATGTTTTCTAGGATAAGATTATAAAATGTTTATTAATTATTATAAATTATATAACAATTTATTTTGACTCATATTTTCTTTTTAATGATATTTTAATTGATTCAATGTTTCAATTTTCGAGCAGTGAACTTTTCTAAACATTATATAGTGAAAAATAACAGTTTTTTATCTTGTAAGAAATTTATTTATTAACTACATTAATGAATATCAATTTAGTGATTAATAAATTTCTCTTCTAAAATGATGATTTTAAATATATTTTTTCTAATATTTTATAAATTAATTTATTTTAATATTTATTTTAAAAGGAATATTTTTAAAAATTATATATGTTTTAAAAACAGTTTTTGAAATGAAAAAGGGTATTTTCCTCATGAATTTATTAATTATATTTTTTGGTTGTATATATTTTAATAAATAACCCATAATTTAAAATTTAATTCAATGGGGAATCTTTTTTTTGTTAACCTCAATTTTTTATCATGACAGTGTATGTGTATTTTGATGAAAATGGGATTAACATACCCTCATTGATTTATTTTGGAATTCATTAACCATACCTCTAAATGGTCACATTCTAATAATAAATTGATATTATATTTACCCCACAAGTCCATATTATTTATCTTGTTTATTTTCATTTGATAAAACATATATCATATCTACAAATAGTATTCTATATTAGATGTAAATATTATATCTGGGGAAATATTAAAAATTCTTATTTTTACTCAATAAAGATATTTGATGATAAGGCACATTATTTATGAATTAAATATTGTATAACATATTTGATTAATTCTTGGAACATAACATATATTGGTGGGTCCTATTAATATATAGACCATAGATTTATTAGTAGTCTCATAAGATAAATCAGTTGGATCACATTTGTTAATTGGATTTATACCCGTCAATTTTAAAATGACATGAGGATAGATCCTGACTGTAGAGATATATTGTTAATGGGAAACAATATATCAAATAATTTTGTATTTCATGAATTATGATTTTAGTTATTATTTTTCATGATATGAATTCAATGATATTATCTTTAGATGCATTTCATTCTCATTTATTCATTAAATGAAATGTTTTTTTCACTTATTTACCATTCTGTATTGATTATTCCTTATCCAATTATGGTAGTGTTGTATTTATTATATGTAATGTGTATTTAGTGATTTAATATTCCATATAAATTATTATCCATGATATTTTTTCATTGATATTATCTATAGATGAATTTAATTTTCATTTTATTGATTACATTACTTGTGTATTAAATTATATACCTTTATATATTGATTATTCTTAATGATTAATGATATTGTATAATTTACATTACCCTTTTCTATATTCTCCCCACAATTAAGTTTTTTCCTTGATAAATAATACATAAAGTGTAAAATGTTTTATAAGATAAGTTATCTTATAGGAAATATTTATATTCATGAATTTTTTTTATTTGTGTATTCAATTTTAATATGGGACTCCAGTTTGTATGTAGAATACCATGTACAGATAATTATCCAATCCATAGAAATTTTATTCATTGTATCGTAGGTTGTTGTAGTAAATAAGGTACTCGGTCTGGGATATTAGGTTTTTGGTTGTCCGTTTGGGATTAAATAATGTTTAGTATAATCCTTTGGAAATAGATTTAGGAAATCATAGATAATCATATGATATACATTGAGGATAAGTATACTAGAACATCTTAATGTTTTTGAATGTAGTATATTAGGTGGGTTTTTTAGAAATACCATTATTTATAGAGACTAAAAGTGGACATGGTTCTATAAAAAGGTAGTTGTGGGTATTAAATCTGAATATCGACATTTAGATTTACCAGTTCATCACCTGTTGAATGAAAATATACCATATCATGCACACAATATGACACTCTTAGAGGATATTATTAGACTAATTTACATTTCAAATTCAAAACATTATGAAGGATTTTAAAAAATCATGGTAATCAATGGAATTTTTTTAATCTATGTTTTCTTATAATGAAAATATAGTGTCTTTAATGAATTGATAATGTTTTATCTGAGGTAAAAGAACATAATAATGAATATATTTCTAGCGAAAAAGAGATGAATATGATGAATGGAAGTAAATATCATCACATGGATACATTTATTGTTTTTTTATTAAATCCGGAGAACATAGGATATATCTAATTCAATTCACACTATCTGATTTATATCACTAGACAATGGTAGGTCCTATATTGAAATATAACCAAGGAAATTTTGTTTTATTTGTGTTAAAAATGTATATTTCATATTTATTTTTACTATTGGGTTTTTGGTGATAATAATATTGAATCATCTAAGGACTTTTTGAAATTTTAAAAGCATATATTTTTTTAATAGCATATGTGTTACTAATACCAATATTTATTTTTTATTAATGTTTGATTATTAGTTCAATGTCTTAAATACACAATTTTGAAAATTTATTTGGTATGAATATAACATGTTTAAGGATACATTTTGAAAGAATCTATTGGAATAAAACCCATTGGTTTAGTAAATAATTTAGTGAATATTGTATTTGAAAAAAATTTCCATTAATTTTAAATTTCATATATTTAGAGGTACTAATAATCATTATTGTTCATATGATAATTAGTGAAATTATAATAATCATCAAATATGTCTATTAGGATTTAAAAAAAATTGTATTGAATCTTTAATGAAGAGGATATAAAATGATTAAATTTATTTCATGGATATAGATAATATTTGTGGTATCCTTATTTGAATTATATTATAGGTTTTAAATTAAAATACAAAATCCATGATAGGTGAAAACTCATCACTTTTGGAAATGTTGTGGGGATTGAAACCGCAATTGTAGGTTTATAAGGGTTTAGATATCACAACTGTTATACATGATGTCCTGATTAAAATGTTAGTAGTTAAAATATTTGATAAATAGATATTAATGATTAAGAAATTGAGTGAAATTTGTTGTTTATTTATCAATTTATTATATTAGATAATATTTCCTAACCATACTGGGTTTCAAAAAACATTATAGCTATATGGAATGACTTTTCAATCATTTATAAATATTAGGATCTATTAAATTTGAATTTTAGTGCATCAGGTATAAAAAAATTATTTTTTGATATTCAATAGTTGGAGTAAGTGTTTTATTGGAAATAAATCTAAGAACATCAAACTGTAGAAATTTTTTATATGAAATAGAAACATATCAGTTATGTTTATTTAATTTTATTCATAGATAGTAAAATAATTCTTCAACATTTGGATAAAATTATAGAAAACAATTATGCTATTAAATTTCTATCAAATGAATCATACTTAATTTTAAATCATCAAATGTGTATATTTTTTAGGCCTCTGACATACTATTGATTATTCCATTTTCTATAATCAATTTCCTCAATAACCCTTCATAATTATTTATGATTTTATTTCATGATCCTAAAATAAAATGACACCAATTTTATCATAATTGGATACCTAGATAGGTGTTATTAATTATAATAAATTTAATTTCCATTATATCTTACTTAGAAGTTGTTTTATTAACTATTTTTATGATGTTCTTGATTAAAAATCATATTTCCGAATATCATACCCTTGAATATAGTGATAATTCATTAATTGTGAGGACAAAATTTATTTAATGTGGGGATATTGTAACAAAAAACTATATTAAAATAATAACATATCATTAGATATTGTGTATTATCATAAACACCAATATTATATGAAAATATAAGACATTATACTTTACATAATATTTGGTTTTAAAAAAATTTAATCTCTTTGATGGAATAAAGAACATAGAATCCATAGTCCAAATTAATAACAAAATAACATACCATTATAACATTATGGCTATGTTTCTCTATATAATTTTAACTAACTAAATTTTAAGAATTATTGTTTAATATTTATTATAAATGACATAAGAATAATTTAAATTAAAAAGGGTTGTTTTTAATAAACAATATTAGTTTCAAAATGATGGTTTTGTCTCTCTTTCCCGGAAAATTTAAAGTTGTTATTTACCACATTATGAATACTGATTTGATAAAATGGAAATTATTTTATAAATAATAATATAAATAATATCTCAGATTGAATTTCTCAAATATTTCTAAAATGTATTTTTGACGAATAGTAAAAAATAATGAATTATAATAAAACACCACTATTTCATTTAATGAAAATATATTCGTGAATTTTTTAATTTTTTTAATAAAAAAGTTACTGAATTTTTATATTAACAAATCCATTCTATCTCATAGTAATCATATTTGTAACCCCCTGCCCCTACCTCATTGGCTTGACGAGGCGGTCAGGGATACTTGGCCTTAAGTGACTTTCCCAACACGCCAAAGGATGGAAATAAATTCCGAGGGCTTTAAGATCAAGTTGGGGAACGATTTTACCTTAAGACAAAACCAACAAAACCATCCACTAACAGACACTATATGATGCATGTCAATTAAATTACCAATCCATGCATTCCCAAAAGGCAACCATGTTGTTCCACAATACAACCCAAAACCAATACAACCATCCATATCAGCGTACAAGTAGAAGACTAAACAATAGCCACCATGAGCCATGACACCCCCACAGCTCCACAACAATCTCCATGCCCCATGAACCACCATGACATCACGATGCACTACTAAAGGAGGAAGATGCCTTAACATTTCCCACGTCACAGTACACAACATCTGCAAAGACACCAACATGCCAAAGCAGGGGTTGAGTACTAAGACTCACTAGGTTTTCCCCAGATGACTTCCCTACACATTCCACTGGGATAAAACCATTAGCACATTTATATAAAACAGTTTCTATAATATAAGTCACATTTGCAACCATTTTCATAAGCCAAAAATGCACTTACCAAGCCATCAAGCCTTAACCAAAAAACCAAGAGAAATCCAACCAAACATGCTACAATCCATCTCATCATTTACACATTAGCACAACAACTTCCATCTTGTAAAGAAATTCACAACAAACAACCATAAGAATCAAATGGTGGAGATTCTATCCAACTCGTTCACCTATTCACACTTTAGTGGCACTTCCCATCCACTTAACATTGATGGTGGCCCTTCCGTCCACTATCCATCCCCTTTTTATAGTGGTACTTCTCTCCACTTCCACACAACATTCAAAACAAGTCAACTCCAAGCATATAACCACCAACGTCCCAACCACATTCAATAAACCAATTATATTTCATATCAATCTACTTCAATAAATAAATCATTTATTGAAAACCAATTTCCATGCCAAACAAAATTTCAATAAAACAACTGTAGACCCCGAAAAACGCGTCCCCAAAATTTTCCAAATGCTTCCATACATGATCCAATATCGTAGTCCATTTCTCAAGCTTCGATTTGGTAGGTCGTAGGGGCCAAACGGAGTTACGGATTAGGAGTTATGGATGTTTGAAGTTGGGATGGAAATCTGGTTCGCGACGTCCATCCGCGAAGCCCCCCTCCGTGATCGCGGAGCGCCGCCGCAAAGCAATGAGGCGAGAGGCTCCGCGAACCCGTTTGACGTTTGCGATGCTCCGCGAAGACCCCTCGCGAAGCACTAATGCGAAGCACCGATGCGAAGCACCCGTGCAGCGCGGTCCCGCGAAGCCCCGCAGCGAAGCGCCCCGACCATCGCGGCCTCGCGAAGCTCCAGAGGCGGTGATGCTCCGCGAATGCATTTGACGTTCGCGAGCCGCCGCAAAGCACCAGAGGCGCTGATGCTCCGCGAACGCATTTGACGTTTGCAAGCGCGCCGCGAAGCTCCTGAGGCGGCGCGGAAGTTTTGCTTCGCGGCGCCCCTTGCCTATAAATACCCAGCTCACCCCCCTTCTCAGGACGGCCGAGGACGGCCACGGCCACTTCGCCCCTTGGGCGGCTGAGCGGAGCTCCGCATTGCGGCTCCGCGAAGCCATGCTCCGCGAGAAGCTTCCTTCGCGTTGCTGCTCCGCAAGCCGAGACTCCAGGAGTCCATGCTTCGCGAGCCTATGCTCCGCGATGCTGCTCCGCGAGACCAAGCTCCGCGAGAGCCCTTTGCTCCGCGAGCCCTTGCTCCGCGATGCTGCTCCGCGAGACCAAGCTCCGCGATGCTGCTCCGCGAGACCAAGCTCCGCGAGACCCCTTTGCTCCACGAGAGACCATTGCTCCGCGAGGCCATGCTTCGCGAAGCTACTTCGTGAAGACCCATCCTTCGCGAGGATCCTACCTTCGCGCCCACCGGTCCATACCGCGGGGGCTGCGCCCCCGCACCCCCGCTCGGGGTCAGTGCCGGGCTGCGGTACCGGCCCTCCGGGCCGGTCCCTTCGCTACCGTCACAGACCCCCATGAAAAATGGACAGTCGCACCGCGAACTTCTCGGGCCGGGATGCCGGGATTTTCCATTGCGCCCTTATGTGCTCCCACCTTCCACCTATGGAATACCATGATTAGAGATACTCCTCCACACACCATGAAATACCTTCAGTTGACATATTCCTCTAGGTTTCATTCTATGTCGTGAGTTGAGGTTCTCATCATCAATTCCCCGGGTACCTTGAGTCGAACCATTCCTCAGGTAACTCCTCCAAACCCAATCACTTGGCTCCTATGCCAGGTTCAACCAGAAAGGGCTGCTTTGCGTAAGTCCCAACACCAACCATTTCTAGGCACCTTCTGCCTAGTAGTCCTACCTACAAGACTCTAAACTGTAGTATTCTCCCTATCTAACAAATGATAGGATGCCTCTTGCTCCAAGCGAGAGATGCCTCATGCTCCAAACATGAGATGCTAACAGTCCTTTCTACATGACTATAAACTGTAGTAATCCCTATGTGCCAAACATAGGATGCCTCTTGCTTCTAACGAGAGATGCCTTATGCTCCTAGCATGAGATGCCAATAGTCCTATCTACATGACTATAAACTGTAGCACTCCCCATCTAACAAATGATAGGATGCCTCTTGTTCCAAGCGAGAGATGCCTCATGCTCCAAGCGTGAGATGCCAATAGCCCTACCTACATGTCTCTAAACTGTAGTATTCTCCCTATCTAACAAATGATAGGATGCCCAATTCACCAGTGAGTTGGGATGCCCTCATGGCCAGACATGAGGAAGACATTACGGGCAGTTTCCTAGCGTAAGCCCCATTAACCATTGCCGCTCCTTAGCGGCACCCGGGTAGCTTCCTAGCGTAAGCCCCATTCACCAGTGCCACTCCTTAGTGGCACCCGGGCAGCTTCCTAGCGTAAGCCCCATTCACCAGTGCCACTCCTTAGTGGCACCCGGGCAGCTTCTTGCGTAAGCCCCATTCACCAGTGTCGCTCCTTAGCGGCACCCGGGCAGCTTCCTAGCGTAAGCCCCATTCACCATTGCCGCTCCTTAGTGGCACCCGGGCAGCTTCCTAGCGTAAGCCCCATTCACCATTGCCACTCCTTAGTGGCACCCGGGCAGCTTCCTAGCGTAAGCCCCATTCACCATTGCCACTCCTTAGTGGCACCCGGGCAGCTTCCTAGCGTAAGCCCCATTCACCATTGCCGCTCCTTAGCGGCACCCGGGCAGCTTCCTAGCGTAAGCCCCATTCACCATTGCCGCTCCTTAGTGGCACCCGGGCAGCTTCCTAGCGTAAGCCCCATTCACCATTGCCACTCCTTAGTGGCACCCGGGCAGCTTCCTAGCGTAAGCCCCATTCGCCATTGCCGCTCCTTAGCGGCACCCGGGCAGCTTCCTAGCGTAAGCCCCATTCACCAGTGCCCCTCCTTAGTGGCACCCGGGCAGCTTCCTAGCGTAAGCCCCATTCACCAGTGCCACTCCTTAGTGGCACCCGGGCAGCTTCTTGCGTAAGCCCCATTCACCAGTGTCGCTCCTTAGTGGCACCCGGGCAGCTTCCTCGCGTAAGCCCCATCCACTATTGCGACCCCCATCCAGCGGTAAGCCGTTGACATCCCCATCCAGCGGTAAGCCGTTGTGATCCTATGCAGATGTAAGCCATTGACATCCCCATCCAGCGGTAAGCCGTTGTGATCCTATGCAGCGGTAAGCCGTTGACATCCCCATCCAGCGGTAAGCCGTTGTGATCCTATGCAGCGGTAAGCCGTTGACATCCCCATCCAGCGATAAGCCGTTGTGATCCTATGCAGCGGTAAGCCGTTGACATCCCAATCCAGCGGTAAGCCGTTGTGACCCAATTTGGCGGTAAGCCGTTCTGGGCCTCCATCCTGGAGTAAGTCCCAACACCATGGGCCGCTCAACGCGTACGCCCCTCTTCGCTTCTCACGGACGCACCCTTCGCGACGTGATCGTCAGATCCTTGCAACCTCTTGTTTCTCACACCGAGCATGACTCACGTGGGCTTAGAGTGAGCACCGACCCTGACAAACCCTTTTGAACTACGAGGTCTTTGATCCATGTCAAGGCATGGTACGTAGGAAGCCTCCACGAGGTTCAAGCCCACCATCAGTGGACCATGGTCTACTTTCTTCTGAACTACGAGGTCTTTGATCCGTGTCAAGGCATGGTACGTAGGAAGCCTCTACGAGGTTCAAGCCCACCCGTCTTTCATGTCGGGTTTCACCCCCGTCCAGCACGACGTTAAACTGTATCCCGGTCCAGTGGTAAGCCATTGCGACTCCCCATTTGAACTACGAGGTCTTTGATCCATGTCAAGGCATGGTACGTAGGAAGCCTCCATGAGGTTCAAGCCCACCATCAGTGGACCAAGGTCTACTTTCTTCTGAACTACGAGGTCTTTGATCCATGTCAAGGCATGGTACGTAGGAAGCCTCCATGAGGTTCAAGCCCACCATCATTGGACCAAGGTCTACTTTCACGTCGGTTCACCGACACACCCCCCGTCGCCCTTTCACGTCGGGTCTCATCCCGGTCCGGTGGTAAGCCGTTGCGACCAATCCCATTTGAACTACGAGGTCTTTGATCCATGTCAAGGCATGGTACGTAGGAAGCCTCCATGAGGTTCAAGCCCACCATCAGTGGACCAAGGTCTACTTTCATCCGAACTACGAGGTCCTTGATCCATGTCAAGGCATGGTACGTAGGAAACCTCCACGAGGTTCAAGCCCACCAATAGTGGACCAAGGTCTGCTTTCACGTCGGTTTACCGGCGAAACCCACCTGAACTACGAGGTCTTTGATCCATGTCAAGGCATGGTACGTAGGACGCCTTTATGAGGTTCAAGCCCACCAATAGTGGACCAAGGTCTACTTTCACGTCGGTTTACCGGCGAAACCCACCTGAACTACGAGGTCTTTGATCCATGTCAAGGCATGGTACGTAGGACGCCTTTATGAGGTTCAAGCCCACCAATAGTGGACCAAGGTCTACTTTCATGTCGGTTTACCGGCGAAGACCATTTGAACTACGAGGTCTTTGATCCATGTCAAGGCATGGTACGTAGGAAGCCTCCACGAGGTTCAAGCCCACCATCAGTGGACCAAGGTCTACTCTCTCCTGAACTACGAGGTCTTTTGATCCGTGTCAAGGCATGGTACGTAGGAAGCCTCTACGAGGTTCAAGCCCACCCGTCTTTCATGTCGGGTTTCACCCCCGTCCAGCACGACGTTAAACTGTATCCCGGTCCAGTGGTAAGCCATTGCGACTCCCCATTTGAACTACGAGGTCTTTGATCCATGTCAAGGCATGGTACGTAGGAAGCCTCCATGAGGTTCAAGCCCACCATCAGTGGACCAAGGTCTACTTTCTTCTGAACTACGAGGTCTTTGATCCATGTCAAGGCATGGTACGTAGGAAGCCTCCATGAGGTTCAAGCCCACCATCAGTGGACCAAGGTCTACTTTCACGTCGGTTCACCGACACACCCCCCGTCGCCCTTTCACGTCGGGTCTCATCCCGGTCCGGTGGTAAGCCATTGCGACCAAACCCATTTGAACTACGAGGTCTTTGATCCATGTCAAGGCATGGTACGTAGGAAGCCTCCATGAGGTTCAAGCCCACCATCAGTGGACCAAGGTCTACTTTCATCCGAACTACGAGGTCTTTGATCCATGTCAAGGCATGGTACGTAGGAAACCTCCACGAGGTTCAAGCCCACCAATAGTGGACCAAGGTCTGCTTTCACGTCGGTTTACCGGCGAAACCCACCTGAACTACGAGGTCTTTGATCCATGTCAAGGCATGGTACGTAGGACGCCTTTATGAGGTTCAAGCCCACCAATAGTGGACCAAGGTCTACTTTCACGTCGGTTTACCGGCGAAACCCACCTGAACTACGAGGTCTTTGATCCATGTCAAGGCATGGTACGTAGGACGCCTTTATGAGGTTCAAGCCCACCAATAGTGGACCAAGGTCTACTTTCATGTCGGTTTACCGGCGAAGACCATTTGAACTACGAGGTCTTTGGTCCATGTCAAGGCATGGTACGTAGGACGCCTCCACGAGGTTCAAGCCCACCAATAGTGGACCAAGGTCTACTTTCACGTCGATTCACCGACACACCCCACCCGTCGTTCTTTCACGTCGGGTCCCATTCCAGTCCAGCGGTAAGCCGTTGTGAACTCTTGAACTACGAAGTCTTTGATCCATGTCAAGGCATGGTACGTAGGAAGCCTCCACGAGGTTCAAGCTCACCCGTCGTTTATTCACGTCAGGGGTCACTTTCGTCCCGCATGACGTTAAACTGTATTCTCCGAACTACGAGGTCTTTGATCCCTGTCAAGGCATGGTACGTAGGAAGCCTTTATGAGGTTCAAGCCCACCACCCATTGGACCAAGGTCCACTTTCACGTCGGCTCACCGACACACCCACCCGTTATTCCACGTCGGGTCCCATCCTGGTCCAGTGGTAAGCCATTGCGATCATCACCCATTTGAACTACGGGGACTTTGATCCGTGTTAAGGCATGGTACGTAGGAAGCCTCCACGAGGTTCAAGCCCACCCATCACCCAATTCACGTCGGTTTACCGGCACCATCCCGAACTACGCAGACTTTGATTCCCTGCCACGGGGATACGTAGGAAGCCTCTTCAAGGCTCAAGCCCAACTTCACCGTCGCCCCTGCGATGGTCCCATTTCATCCTCCTCCACTTCACTCATCCATCCATCACCCATCCTGATTCTCACACGGGCCGCCACATCCCGGTGGAATCATGCCATCCACCTCCTCGCTGCTCCTAGCAGTGCATGGGCCACTTTCCATGCGTAAGCCCCATCATATCTCCGGGTCGCTGTCCTCTGTGTACACCCCGATTCATCTCCCTTTTCCCCTATAGGGAGTGCACCACCTCGGATCCGTCCGCATTGGGCGTTCTGATCCATCGCCTTGGTAAACCTTCCAGGTGTTCCCTCATAAGGATATACCAATCTGGTCCGTCTCTATGGGACGTTCTGATCACCCTCATTCCGTCTCCGCAAGACGTTAAACTCGCGGCCTACCTCGTGATAAACATGAGATGCCTGAGGAAAACCTCGGATGGAACGCCTTTGGTGTAACCGTCTCTGCTAGACGTTAATCTTGCAACATACCCTGTGCTAAACACAGGAAGCTGAGGAAAACCTTAGATGTACGCCTCGGGTTCTGCACCCTTGAGATGCCCTCTTATGAGGAAGAATATAGGTTCCCCAATGTCCATGCACCCAGAGATGCCCCGACATTCCTGATGTTGCCGTTTACTCCGACCGAAGGTCGCTACCATGTCAAGACCCTATGGAAAGTCTTGACGGAAGTAGTGTAATTAACCGGCGTCCATGACGATATGGCACCGGGAATAGTTTCACGAACTACGTATTAAATCTATAAGGGAGACCCGGACTAGGTGATGAGTTCTGAGGAGGAATCCACAGGAGGAAGAACCGACATCCCATCATCCCGTTTCGATCAAGGAGCAGACGTACCTGAATAAGGAGCGAATGCCGCCCGCCTTTGGAAAGCGGGAATGCGGGGCAACACAGCCGCGCGTCCTCACAGACGGATGCGCGCGCCCCGGCGAAAGCGTCGGAAACAACAACCCTTATATTAAAAATGACCTCCATCTATAATTTTCACAAATCAACCATAGCATCCAATTTTAAAATCTCCATTTTAAAATCCACAATAATAGCATTTCACCAAAAAACCCTCTTTTTCCCAAAAATCCCCGAAACATCTCCCATGGGATTTATAACTAATTTCACACAAAAAAAACACAATTAATATCAAGCAAAAAAATTTATTATAACCAAAATCATTATCTCTAACCTAGTGGAGTCGAGAGAAAAGCCTCCGGCCTTTAGGGTTCCTGAGAAATCGACCCATGAACAACCCCATCTCATATCCGACGAATACACCACTGAAACCTCCCTAGATCCCCCTTCCCCGAGAGAAACCACCTTCAATCCTCCTTGAAAACCCTTTGAAATGCTTTCAAATCGAGTGGGAGGGCCAATCTAACCACTGAGAACCCAAAATCCTAAGTGAGGCTCGAGTGGGAGGATGATTGGAGTAAAATAGGTTAATCTCGATGGAGCTTGGAACATATAACCCTATTCTGAAGTGGTCGCACGGTTAGCCCGCACGGTTTGGATAACCGTTCGCTAACCATGCACATGCTAATGCCCCAGGAGCAGAGGTCCACATGGTTTCCACGCACGGTTTTCCAAACCGTGCGTCGCCTGTGAGAAGCCTACTGTCTCCCTTTCACGGTTTTTTGGAGAACCCGCACGTTTTCCATTAACAATGCTCAAACCGTACACCCCATTAAAGGCCTCCAAACTCATCCAAAACCATTCCAAACTCCCCCAACCAATTCCCAAATCATCTCATGCACTTTAAACAGATAAAGAATTTATAAACTGAGGCCACATACCTAAAACACTGGGTACTAAATTCTCCCCACCATTGGACTTTCCATCCTCAGAAAGTAGTGAACCTGCCCTTTTCCAAAATAACTTGGGCCACGGCTCGAACAACACTTTCTCCAGATCCCAATTATCCACTTGAATCTGACCATGTTTACATAAGAAACGAACTAAACTGATGATTTTAACATGCAAGACATTCTCCTACCTATACACATCCCGCACTGGCACGTGCACCAACAAAGCATCCAGTTATAGCTCAACATGATCACATTGAATCATATGGTCACAATCCGACTAATACTTTTTCAACTGCAACACATGAAACACATTGTGCACTGCACTGAGCCTAGGTAGAAAAGCCAAATGATAAGGCACCTCACCAACCATCTCAAGAATCTCAAAAGGCCCAATATACATCGGAGATAACTTTCCTTGCTTCCCAAAACAACGATGTCCCAACCTCAGAGTGATCCTCAAGAAAACATGATCACTCACCTCGATCGACAACAAACATCGACGATGATACAGATTTGATTTCTAATGACTCTCAGCCATCTCCATTCTCTTTCTGATCAACTTCATCTTCTTAGTAGTATCATGTACAAGGCTCAGTCCAACCACAGAGGACTCAGCCATTTCCACCCAACATAGTGGAGAACAACATGGTAGCCTAGAAAACGCTTGAAATAGAGCCATCTGTATGGATGCATGATAACTGTTATTGTACGATAACTCAACCAATGACAAATTCTCCGCCCATGAGCCACCAAAATCCATGACACAATCCTACAACATATCATCCAGAGTTTTTATCATCCTTTCAGATTGACCATCCATCTGATGGTGATACGCCCTACTCATCGTCAATTGTGTCCCAAGGGCTTGTAGTAAGGATCCTCAGAAATTAGATGTAATCCTCGGATATCTATCAGATACGATGAAAATTGGAACACCATTTTTTACCACCTCCAAAATATAGATTTTAGATAGATCTTCTACCTTATGAGATTCATGAATTGGAATGAAATGGGCTTATATCATTAGCCGATACACAATCACCCAAATGGAATCATGCTTTATGACCAATCTTGGGAGACCTGTGACTAATTCCAATTATATTTACTCCCACTTACAAATAGGGATTGGTAAATACTGCGACATTTATGATGGCCTATGATTCTCTGCCTTGACCTGCTGAGATGTCTGAATCGTGAAACAAACTCAGCTACTCTTCTTTTCGTACCAGCACACTAGAACTACGCATTCAATGCTTTAAACTCTTTATGAATTCCAGCATGAACAACCCATCTTTAATGATGATACACCCTTATAAAATCCCCTAATAAGAAATTGGTACAACCATCCAATTCCGATAATAGAAAACTGAATCTCCATTCCGTTGCCAACCCTCAATGGTCTCCCCACCATTGAGTCTCGACCCCATTGTCACACACTCGGAATCAGATATATGTGCCTCTTTATCCTGGGTAACCAAGTCAATAATCTAAAAAACCGGAAATAATACTGCTCTATCACCCTAGTCATCATATTCCAACCACATATCGACTAAAACTGACATCATCTTCTACTTGTCTGATGCTTATTTTACCACCTTAGCATTTGATTTTCTACTTAGTGAATCCTCCAACAAATTTCCCTTACCCATTGTGTAAATCAAGTCAAAATCAAACATCTAGAGATATTGCATCCATCTCCATTTCCTCAAGTTCAAATCCCTTTGTGAGAAAATGTGCATCAGGAACTTATAATTTGTATATACCATGAATTTCTCACCGAAGAGATAATGACGCCACACTTTCAAAGCATGGACTACTGCTGCCACCTCCAAATCATGAGTTGGGTAGTTCTTCTCATGCACTCTAAACTTCCGTGAGCCATATGCAGACACATGATTCCCTTACATGATAACACACCCCAACCCAGATCCCAGTGCATCATAATACACCACGTACCCTTTTCCTGGTTCTGGAAAAACATTGATTGGTGCTGATGTAAAGTGGTCCTTTAGCTCTTCAAAACACTACTAACACTACACATTCCACTGAAATGGAACATTATACCTTGTAAAAGCTGTCATCGGAGAAGCCAAATGTGAAAAATCACAAACAAAACACTGATAATAGCCAACTAAACCAAGAATACTTTGTATATAAAACACATTTTTTGGTGGTTTCCACGAGATAACAGCCTCTATTTTTTCCGGATCTGCTGATACACCCCTTTCAGAAATGACATTTCCAAGAAAATGAACTTCCCATATCCAAAATTCACACTATGGAAATTTGACATACAACCGATGATCACTCAAGATCCCCATAATTGTTGCCAAGTGCTACCCATGCTCCACCAATGTCTTTGAATACACCCGAATTTCGTCTACAAATACCACCACAAATGAATCCAGATATGTCTGAAATATCCAGTTCATCAATGCCATGAACACTGTTAGAGCATTAATGAGACCAAAGGGCATAACCACATATTCATAATGGTCATATCTACTTTTGAAATCTATTTTAAGAATATCGTCCATCCTCACACGCAATTTATGATATAATGACCTCAAGTTGATATTGGAGAACCACAGGGCTCCCCTTAACTGATCAAAAAAATAATCAAATCATGGAAGTGGATATCTATTATTTAACATAACTTGGTTATGTTTACGATAATCAATACATAGCATCAACGTCCCATATGCCTTTTTCACAAAAAACACTGGTGCTGCCCACGAAGATGTGATAGGCTGGATAAACCCTTTGTTTTCTAACTCTTCCAACTAGACTTTCAATTCCCGCAATTCAACTGGTGTCATCCGATAAAACAGTAGTGAGATAGTACTGGTACCCAGAAAGATGTCAATCATAATCTCTACTTCTCTTTCTGGAGGAAACCCAGATAATTATTCAGGAAAAACTTCCATGAACTGATCAAATACTGCTGGAAGAACCCTCTTCTCCACACTTTCTACTGATTCCAATGACAAAACTGCCAACTAATACGAGGGCGTTCCCACTGCTGGTGCCAACAAACTCGTTTCACCCTTCCTTTCATGCTTCACTACTCTAAATAAATTTCTAATTCCATCGTGTGTCGTAAAATCCATTTTTCACTCATCTCAAAAGATTTGGGCCTTAAACGCCATCAGCCAATCCATTCCCAGGATTACATCATACCCATCCATCTCATGTACTGAGAAATTCCATGTTATCTCAACCTCACCCGCAAGGATACAACATGCTCTACACAAGAATTTTTGACTCTATCTTCGACCCAGATGAGTTTAATGTTTCAAAACAAAGGACACCATTTCTACCCTTAAACCCATAAAATCAACCACATGTGCAGTAATAAAAGAGTGTGAAGCACCCATATCAAACAACACATGCATCAAGGTAGAATTTAAAAGGTAGGTACCTCACACCATGGATGGTCCCAAATGACCATCCACCACAACCTGGTCAGCACCAAATACATGTTTTATTACCACACTCTGATCTTTATTCCAGTGATGAGGCATCGTGGTATTCTGAGAATCACCATGAACCACATTACTCTGCTGACAAGGGGTGTGCTGGTGTCCCCATGCTGTCAAAACATATAACGTCTGTGATCCTTGGGGAGTGTCACGTGCACCTGACCATGGAGCATTCCGATAATAACACTACAGATGCTTCATCTTCTTACAATTATGACATGATCTAGGTTGTGCCGTACAATCCCGCTTGCGTGGCTCATAAAACCACACTGAAAACATCCCATCTTTCTTTGGGGCATTAGACGAAGATTTACCAATCCTTTCGTCAGATTATATTTCATATTCCCACCCTAGGAATAAGTTTCTCTATTCCGCTTGAACCCAGCGTTAGAGTTAGCACTATTCCCCATGGGAACCACCATGCTTCCTCCACTCGGAGTGCGCAAAAAATCCCGCTCAGCCACTGGGGCTCTATTCAATATCTCTATGTAATCATCTATACATAGTACTGATATCTTTGAAATTATTTCCTCCCATAACCCCACCTCAAAGATCCTTGAATTCAAAGACATGTTACACAACCCCTCTGGTGAAAACCTCACTATGTTCATAAACATTGCTGCATACTCTATCACCGACATAAGATCTTGCTTCAATCTGAAGAAATCAGTCATACGCTGAATTCATAACATATGTGGGTATAATTGTTTATTGAAAAATTCTAAAAATCCTTCCCACACCATATCGTGGTCCTTCCTCACTTTTATTACCAACTCCCACCACTGAAGGGAAAGATCTTCCAACACATACGTGGTCAACATCACTTTTAACACTACCAACATTTCCAAGAACTCGAAGATCTCGTTTATTCTATTCAACCATTATTTTTCCCTCTCCGACTCTAAATTACCCCTAATGATTGGTAGATTCTTCTTTTGAAACAGAAACAAATTATCCACATGCCCTGGTTCATCCACTTTGTTCCCACTTTCTACAGGTTGGAAAGCTTGCACTATGCTTTGCACTAGCTGATGGTTCATATGAGGCTCAGGTTCTACGACATTCTCAGAAGCCTCCTCCGGTTGGCCTATACAACACCTACCAGGCGACATTTCAATAAACAGAAAACAAACAACCATGACTCTCACTTCGGTAGTAATCATAAAATCCCATTTCCAATTACATTACACAACACTATCACAATGAGGCTTTCCACCATTCCATATTTTCCATGCTTCACCATTTTGAAAACCAAACCATTTTAAAAATATGATATTTATTCAAAATACAATTTCAAACATTTGAAAAACCATTTCTACTATGAATGTCATGCTCTACTCATTGGCCACACCCACAAAAATGAGATATCCAGGGCCTATAAGTTTCTCCAAAACACTTTTGTACCCAACTACCTAGACACATGAATTTCAGCATAAAAGGGTTAGCTATGTCCTTTTATGCAATAAATTCCATGTTCTGACATTCTTATTCCTTGTTACCATCCCGACTCATGGAATATACCACAATGAGTTTCAACACCAAATCTGATAATCAACGGCAAAGGACCGAACAAACTGATACCACTTGTAACACCCTGCCCCTACCTTATTGGATTGAGGTGGTGGTGAGGGCTACTTGGCCATAAGCGACGTTCCCAAGACACCAATGGCTGGAAATAAATGTCGAGGGCTTCAAGATCAAGTTGGGGAACAATTTTCTCTTATGAAAAACCAAACCAAACATTCCAATAACAACCACTATATGATGCATGTAAATTCAATTACACATACATGCATTCCCAAAGGACAACCAAGTTGATTTACAATACAACCCAAAACCAATACAACCAACCATATCAGAGTACAAGTGGAAGACTAAAAGACAACCACCACAAGCGATGACACCCCCATAGCTCTACACCATGCTCTAAGCTCCATGCTCCACCAAGACATCACGATGAACCACATAAGGAGGGAGATGCCTTACCTTTTCCCATGTCACGGTACACAAAATCTGTAAAGACACCAACGTGCCAAAGCAGGGGGTGAGTACTAATACTTAGTAGGTTTTCCCCAAATGAATTACCTACACACGCCACTAGGATAAAAATATTAGAACATTTATATAAAACAATTTATATAAAATAAATCACAGGTGTAACCATTTTCAAAAGCCAAACATGCCCTTACAAAACCATCACACCCAAACCAAGCAACCAAGGGAAAGCCAACCGAGCATGCCACAAGACATCTCATCATTTACACGTTATCACAACAACTTCCATCTTGTAAAGAAATACACAACAAACAACCATAATAACCAAATGGTGTAGCTTCCATCCAACCTATTCACTCATTCACACTTTAGGGGCACTTCTCGTCCACTTACCATTGATGGTGGTCCTTCCGTCCACTATCAATCCCCTTTTTTATAGTGGTACTTATCACCACATATACATGAAATTCAAAATAAGTCAATGCCAAACATATAACCCACCATGGTCAAAAACACATGCAATCATCCAATTCTATGGCATATCAATCTACTTCGATAAATCACTCATTTATTGAAAACCATTTTCCATTCCAAACAACATTTCCAGAAAACAACCATTTTATTGAAAACCATCTACATCAATCATTTTCACAAATCAACCATAGCATCCCATTTTAAAATCTATAAAAATATCATTTCTCAACAAAACCCTCATTTTCCCAAAAATCCCCAAAATATCACCCAAGGGATTTATAATCAATTTCGAACATCAAAACAACATTAAATTCAACCACAATAAATAAATTGTAACAAAAATCATTATCTCTAACCAAGTGGAGTCGAGAGAGAAGCCACCAACCTTTAGGGTTCCTGAGAAATTGACCCACGAACAACCATGCCTCAAATCCGGAAAACACACCACTGAAACCTTTCTAGATCCCCATTTCTTGATAGAAACCACCTACAAACCTCATTGAAAGCCCTTTGAAACGCTTCCAAATTTAGTGGGAGATCCTCTACAACCCTTGAGAACCCAAAATCCAGAGTGAGGCTCGAGTGGGAGGATGAATTGAGTGAAATAGGTTATTCCCAAGGGAGACCAGAACTTATAACCCTATTTTAAGTGGTAGCATGGTTAACCATCACGGTTTGGAAAACTGTGAACTAACCGTGTGCACGATACTACCTTGGGAGCAGGGGTCTGCACAGTTGCCTCGCACAGTTTGGAAAACAGTGCGCAGGCCATGTGAAGCCTACAAACCCCTCCACTATTTCCTAGAGAACCCTCATGGTTTCTACTAACCATGATCAAACTATACACCCCTTTAATGGCCTCCAAACTCATCCAAAACTATTCCAAAACTCTCCCAACCTCTTCCCAAATAATCCTATTCACATTAAACACATAAATTATTCAAAAAAAAAATCCAAATACCTCAAACCGAGGGTACTGAAATATTTATATTGAATTTTGATATAAAAAACTTTTTAAACGTTTAGTCATTTTCTCTTTAAAATCAAACTGTCTCGTTACATCTGTTAGATTAATTTTAAATTTAATATTTATAATTATATGTATTTTTTTACGAAAAATTGATTCCATATTCATTTTTATAATAATTATTAATTTATAATAAGTTCAAATTATTTAGGACCCAAATGAATAGTGAAAATAATAAAAAATAACTGCATCTATTAAGGTAAAAATGTATTTACAAGATGTTAAACTAAGAAGATATGGTTTAAAAATGACCGACCAAAATGTAAAACACCCATTTGATGGATATATTTGTTAATTAAAATTTATTTTTTAAAAAATTGTAGATTTTGGTAGATTTGTTTCTAAAAAAATTGATGGTATGATTGAATCTTTTGAATGTATTATAAGTGTGCCACTCACATCACTTATAAAAGTCCACCCACCCTCCCCTCTTATTTACAAAAAAAATTCAGTTTTAAAAATTTCCCATGATGATATATTCCCAAAGTCCCTAATTACATAATAAATTCCATATTTATTTCATAAATCCAACCATGGATTGATTTTGGTTCAAACCTAAAAAAGGATACTTGATGAAGTTTTATCATTCTTTAATGAGTGCTTTTATTTTATATCCAACTCATCCACCAAAAATTCATACTAAAACATAATAATATAATATCATTTGTGTAATAAATATACTTTTTTTAATTTTCATGACCTAAATCCATACCCACATCCATCAAATGATTTTCAATAACATCACTCAATTGACGGGCAGACTACCGCCATGCGAATTGATATCAGTAATTTTTTCATTACCAATTATCATAGTGGGGAATGATGAAATATATGATGAAAATATATTATATTTATATAATAATTATACATATATAGTCATTATATCAGATATTACTTTTTCATTGCAATCTTTATGGGATATGATAACATCAGTCATGTGTACGACAGACTACCATCCCATGAAGCCATGTGATTCTCCTATGAGTAATGATTTAAAAATAATTTGATATGCATAATGTTACTGATTATTGGGAATATAATTGAAATAATTTTTTTATTGAATAAATATATTTATTTTAATAAAAATAATATATCTATTTATTTCATATATTTTCACACACTTTATAATGATAGTATCGTGCATATATGTGTGGATTCCCACCTTCACGAAGATATATGGATCTATTTTCCTCACCACACCACTAGAATTAAATGTATTAATATATATAATGATATAATATGGTATATATGATATTATCATCATTCTAGAAAGATGAAATATTATTTAAATCCATTTTATAATGATAATTTATAAATGGAAACGTTACTCATGCATACTTACGGCCTATCATCTCAATGATTATAAAACTGCCCAAATTTATTTACCATCTATTATGATTTTTGATCAAATAAATTATTTATTTAAAAAATGAAAATAATATCATTATTAATCTACTTATATGATATAACAATATAATTTTGGGAATAAGCAGATTCTTCATGTTAAAACACAGATGAAAAAATATGACAATTAATAGCTCAATCAATTAAAATAATTAATGGTTGTTACCAAAAGGGTGATATGATGTAAAAAAGGAAAATAAATGATACTATAAATTGTAACATGGTTCTTTTATAAATTAATAACATATTTAAATGAAACATGCATGAAGATAATAGATATTCAACTGACGGAATTGTAGGGTATATGATATCATCTCCATTCTAATTCACTAAGCAATAATGTAATGTTATAAAAGCAATTTATTTTATATTAATTATATACTACCCATGTTACATGTAATATGATAAATATTTCATTATTCATTTTATATTATATATTTATTATAATTATATCATCTACCATAATTTTAATTAATTATTACAATTTTCTAATTAATTTTATAACTCAATTCCTTTTCAGTAGGTTATATAACATAATTTTTTTCAATGAAATTCTATGATTATTTCAATAATTACTTTTTATTAAATAATATATTATTTCCATTAATTTTTTGTTTATTTAATTTTTATACACATAACATATTATATTATTAATTTTTACAACAATATTATTGTCATTATAATTGTTTATTTCATAATAACATTCTAATAAAGATTTTTTATTTTTCATTTCTATTCAAGGTAATTATTTGATAATAATATAATAAAACATTTTTATTTTGATATACTCTATTAATTTATGATATTTTCGAGTAATAATACTTTTTTATAGTCATTGGTACTAAAAATAATAGAGATGGTTCTTAAATAAAAGATGATTAAATACTATCTTAGATTCGAAATCAATTTTCATCAAAAACCATGTTTTATAAATATTTATTAATTTTTTTGACATGTAAAAATGATTTATTAATGGAATTTCATAAAAAATTACATTTTATAATTTTTATTAGTGGAATCATCATGTCATTTTTTGAACAAGGAACTTTTATAACATTTTAATAGTGTAAATGGAATGTTATTTTTATCATTTATTGAATATAGAGATTAACTGTTATCAACACCAAAATTTATATAAAGATTCCATTGAATCTGGATAATAGTCTATTTAATGAAAAAATTTCCCTAATATTCTATAAAATAAATTTTATTACTATTTATTGACAAGGGAATTGATTTTTATAATGTCTTATATTTTCAAAATGAAAATTGATATTTTCCTAAAAAATTTTTATAAATTAATATCTATGAAACATTAATTATTGAATAAAAAACATATTATTTTATATATATTCCATTGTGGATATGTTTTACTGATACCATCCTTATTTTTACATCAGATGTTTTAGGATTATATTGACCATAGAGAGTATTGAAATTCACATCCTTGATTTCATTTGGAGTCAATTACATTCCCATGAAAAGAACAATTTTCTATGATAATTGGAAATTAAATTTCCCCAAAATTTCATTATTATTTATCATTGATATAATAATTTCATAAAACATACATCATATCTATATGGGGTGTTATATATTGAAATAAATATTTTATAATGAGAAATATTAGAAAATATACATTCTATGCTATATTAAGAAAGTTGATGATAATTAAATATTTTTATGATTTAAATTTATTATTAGATATATAAGGAATGATTTGTAATCGAATTACATGGGTTAGGTGTAAATATAGATCCCAACTTAATTCATCGATATCCTTCTAAGAGGAATCAGTTTGGTAGCCATAGTTAAAAGTGGGTTTTTAAACATCTATTTTAAATAAAATAATGGATAGATCATGATGGTAGTGGTATCACGTTAATGTGAAACATGGAATCCAAAAAATATGAATTTTCATCCATAAGAGTTTATTTATTATTAACCATCCAATTTTTAATATTATATTATCTCGGTATAAATTTTATTCTCACTTTGTTCTTAATTGGAATGTTTTTTTTGTTATTTTCCTTTATTCATTGATTATGCCGCAACCAATTATTATTTATTTTCATTAATTAAATTTAATGAGTAATAAGTTATTTACATTTAATTTTTTTACCAACGATCTATTTAAAATGATTTTATCTCTATATGAACTATCTTCTCTATTTATTAATTACATGGAATGTTTATTCATTTTTTCATATTCTTATATTTCTTATTCCTATTTATTCATGATATATACCTATATACTTAAAAAATGGGGGGGGGATTTTTTCTTCTTCCATATTTTGATTTCTTCCTGAAGTATCCATGATGTTCATTATCTTTGATATGTATTTATATTCTAGAATGAAGAATTTATTTCTTGATGAAAATATGTTTCAATTGTTGTATTCATATTTTATATGGGACTGACATATATATTATTTTCACCATGACTAATATACTATTAATTCCTTTAGAATTTGAGTCCATTTATTTATACCAATGTATTAATGTATAAATTTTCTGTATGGTACTAGGGTTAGGGTCACTACCACGAGCATATGAAGATCACTATATAATTATTATTGAGATCCCAAGTAATTAAAGTCTATATGTCACATTTATCATGTGTGAATTTTCAGAACATAATGAATCATTTTTAAGAGACATGATCTTAGGATTGGGTATATTAGTAAATCCAACTTTTTTAAATGTCATGGAATATTTTCTTATTGAAACCAATATGAACATTATTTGTAGTTTTCAAATATTTTATTTATTATTTCAAAAAAAATTAGTAATTTATCTCAATGGTCTAATATAATAACACTAAAAACATAGAATGGAATACCATACCTTTTTAAAGTTTAATTTGAATAATAATTCAGTTATTTGAAGAAACTATAAGTTAGTTAATGGATACTCACAATACCCTAAACTGGAAAAAAATGTGGGAATTATAGGGCTGATTATAATAATGGATTGGGGAGTGTTTTATACAGAATGACATGGTGGTTGATTATTCATATTTTTAATTAAAGGTTCATTATAAGAATTACACAACCCATGAAATTGAGATAAAATTATAAATATTTTCATTAATAAAAAAAATATTATCATTATGGAGAGATGTGTAACATATATATTGATCATAAAATTTAAAAGTATGTATTCACAGAGAATGAGTTGAATATGTTCCAAATTTTTTTATTTCAGCTGATTAAAATTTATGTCTAATTAATACATAACCACTATGGGAATGATAACACAATTGATAATTCATTGAGTTTAAGTGATTATGCTATATTTTCAAAAAAGGGGATCATATAAGATCATGCATTTATTTTTATTTTACGGATATATCCTAAAATAAAGATGGAAGTAGAAACATATTTTATTTTTAAAATTAGCATTGAACCTTCTATTCATATGAATAATAATGTGGTGCATAAGAAATATGTAGAGATGAAAATGATGGTAATTTATTTTAATGAGGTCAAGCTTGATTATGATGGATAATTTTTCATGGAAATATATGATATGTTTTTATTTTCTAAAAACTTAATATATAGATACTGGATTAATCTTTTAACATATTATTCATTAATCATACTAGATATATGAATATGGTTTCATAAATTATGTTGAATTTATAGAGGGATAATTTGATGGGATATATTACATTGTATGTATCTCAGTGGTTGGTATAACAAAAAGTTATGGTTGAGTAGAAAAATATGAATGGGGTGTTACAACCTTTACTCATACATGTATAGAAATGATAAAACATCACCATGGTTTCATTGAATGACTCACCATTGAATATATAGAACAAATGATAGGTCATTTTTCATTATAATATGATATTAGGACATTTAATTTCTTAGAAGAAAGATTAACAAGATAATTAGTGTTGGCATATATATGTTAAAAAATTACTAAGGTTAAATGGAATAACCTATTTTATTATATTTTATTGATATCCAAGTATTGAATCATTGTTCTTGAAATGTATTTTTAAATATCAAAATCAAGGATTTTTGTTTTAGTTCAATTAGTACACATAGAATGATAGTTAGTCTAAGAAAACTGTTTAAACATGGGATATGCTAATATTCTTTTCTCAATATTTCATAGGTGGTTGGGATCACCACATTCATCTACTAAATTTTTCACTCAAAGATTGCTTTAAAATTTTTATTAAAATTTCATTATACGATGACCTAAATGGAAGAGAATTTAAACCTCCAACATGTAGGAATGAAGATAGAGAATGAAATATGTTGGGATATTGTCTATTCAATTAAATGATAGATAATATTAGTGTTATTAAACAACCAAACAAGGATTCTCAAACACAAAATAAATGTTATTTTGAAACATTTTAGGGAGATACAAAATTATGTATTGGTAATAAATAACTCCAATTAATTTCTTTAAGGAATAATGTTGTGATAATCAGATCGAGGGAGAGATCAACCAATTTAATATCAGATCTTTTGAAATTTTGTGATCATATTGGTATAGTTTCTTATAAAATTTCAATTCCATTTAGTCTATACTATATTCAAGATTCATTACATATATATATTATAGTGAACTATATACCTAATACATCATATCTATTGAACTCAATGTTTGTACAAAATTTTCATAACTTGTCTTAGAAGAAAAAACTGGTCGATATTCTCGACCATAAAGATAATGTGAATTGAAATGTGGTCACCCACTCGGTCAACGAATTGTAGTGAAATAATAATTTTGAGGAATATATTTGAGACCCCAAGGATTTTATGAATCATAAGTATCGTAAATTTATTTCATTATATTTATGGAATATTAAATTAGAAATCCATTTTAAATGGGGAATAATGTAACACCCTGAGATTTTACATTTATTTCATAGAAAGGAATTTTATGTAAGTGATAGATTTCATTGCAACATACCCAACTCTAAATAAAACATGATAAAGTATAATCTATATAACATTATCGATATATTGGTGGTTTTGAATTGGATTAACAATATTTTGAAATATATATAGATATTTTTTCTTTAAAAGTAATTAATTAATTAATATATAATATGTAATCAATAGATTTTTTTAAAAAATAATTTTATCATAGATTGACCTTTTATTTAATGAATTATTATTATATATATGTCAATTAATTTTATGTGTTTATTAAAATGACCTAGTATTATCATACATATATATGACTTCATTTTCGATGAACCTTTTTGAAATTACACAGATACACTCTTGGGGATCGTAATTTTATAGTTTCTTTTGAAATATGAAAACCAAAATAAATTGTTCATATATGAAATAATCCATATAAAACTATGTTATTCATAAACTAAGAAAAGAGAAATGAAGATATCTAATGAGTATTACATGTATACAGGGGGGATAGGAACTCAAAACATTGGCATAAGGGTGTGAAGACACGAGCATAATATTTGAAAACCATATATTTCTTATCAATGTACATTCTAATGATCATGGTATAACGAATGGATGTTTATAATAATTGAATCATAAGATAAAAATGGAACATGACCAATGAGATCTTAAAAATTTAATGATACATGACATTGGGGTATACATATAAGGATAAATAATAATTTACATTGTATTCCAAGATCGATATCAAAGATACCATAGTAGAATTGGTTCGCCATAAAACCATTATAGTATTCAATGGTCAATAACATGATTAAAATAGTGGAAATGGTCTCTTACCAAACCATTCCATAAGTTTTCAACATATCAAAAAAATCAACTTTCAAGTATATAACATCTTTAGTATTATTCCCATATCACGGAGGACCAATAATATTCTCCTTTTTATTTTTCATTATTCTTACAATGGTTTCTTTATATTTTTCCATTTTATTCTACCTTATTATCATTATATACTTTTGTGATGTTGATTAATTATTCCCCATCTTATTAACCTTAATTTAAGAACATAAATAAATTCATTACATGAAAAATAAATAGATATATTGATAATATTATTTTAGACATTGAATATAATAATCTCATATTAATATTATTTTCATCTCCAAAAAATGATTGCTAACCTCTTATAAGAGCAGAATAATTCATGACATTTTGGGATTCAATGAACATGACAAGATAATTACAAATAAAATTTAGGTACAAAAATATCTTAAACATCACTAAATACATAATGGTAGTATAAGTCCCCAACCTTAAAACATTAGATAATCTGGTATTAAATGAATAATTCACATTGAGGTTCTTTTCAGGTTTATAGTTTCAGAGAATTATGTCATAACTATTACATGTCAACTTGGATAATACAAAGTAGACACTTTTAATATAACTGATTATTTCAAAAAAGAAAAAAATCCTTTAATAAAACAACAATTGTTTTCTTGATATAAATCTCTTTGAATAATTCATTTCTCTTACCCTTATAACCTGTAAAAAAACATTTCAACAAACATTTGATGAGCATAAAAAGCTCAATAAGGGATATAAAAATACTGAAAGAAAACATTAGACCATGTATACATAAGAATCAACGAAATCATACTTTACTCATAAAACATAATCACTTTATCATACCACATGAAATCATAAGATTTATGAATAACTCATAGAAATAATAATTCATAAAGGTAAATTGAGGATTTCATAACATTCTTACGTAAGGAGTAACCCTCATAGTTACATTTGAAATACCAATCAAATTATATTCCCTGAATCACTTCATAGAAAACTCATTATTTAACTCATTCGTGTTACCCAATGGATTAGAGAGGTATCTCAGACTCACCTTCCCTTAGATTATCATGGAACCACCCGATATCACAAACAATTCCAAAGTACTATTACATAATCGTATCATATAAAACATGCATAAAGGAAACATAACACTTCCACATTTCAATCACAAGATATTAACACAGCACATTGAAATAATCAGAAAAATATCAAAACCATTTTAATTACCAAAATAGATGTAAAGTAAAAAATTGTATTTATTTTTTATATAAAAAGTTATGGCTTGTAGAGGAATCCAAAACTCAAATAATGGTCACGGCGGCAGAGAAGTTGTTGTCACCACATATGTAAGACAAAAAAATTCCTTTTGTCATTTAATAAAATGCTTCATGTAAAAATATTCATTTTGAATGAAATTAAAAGTCAAAAGTGTTTATTATACAACTAATAATAGAAGGGCGTATTTAAATTAAGGTATTCCTCAATGAAAGGATATTGAGATGAATTTCCTTACAAAGACGGTATCCTTAGATAACGGATAAATCAATTACATAATTATGTGTGACATATATATACAATAAATGTAAGTGGATATTAATTTTAAAACAATCAGAGGTCATCCAAAAATATTAATATCATGACATAATCTTGAAGTAGAGGTTTAACCCAATGAATTGAAATTGGGTTATGAAGTTCCCTTAATGAAATTCGACAGCCCTACAGTGGCACTTTAAAATTCACAAAATGAGTTTATGAGAGATTAAAAGGATATCTCATCACTTTGACATAAACATTATAGCAATAAGTATATATAATAACATATAGCAACATAATAATATGTAATTTAAAATACCTAACCAAAATAAGTCCTTTAAAAAGAGGTGGGTGAAAGGTTCCCTTACGGATTAGGGTAACTTTCGAAACATACACCCCCTGAAAGAAGGGTCATAAAATGAAGACGTAAATACCCATAAATTAAAGTCTATTACAAAAAGAATACAATAATGGGATTTACATACACCACAAAAAAGTAAATTGTGGAAAATTTATCATTAATCACACAGGAATAAAGAGTGTAATAAAAACCCCTTACCTCATTGTAATCAATCTAGTCGTATAGCCAAAAGATAATAAACACCAAATGATTCACATAATACCATGAATATAAAGAGAATCATGATAATATATATGAAATGGAAGTACACAATACACCACATGCTACAAATATGTGGTGAATACTGGAAATACAATGGAATTAAATGTGAGATAAGAAATCCACCTACATCAAGTCCGACTTGCCTTGTTCGTTTATTTATATTCCTCTAAATCGGGTAAATATTTTTTATTTGAGCCAATGGCTTCCTTGGAAAGAAATCTTCCCAATTGGAGGATTATAGGAGTTAGAGAGGGATTTGGAGAGATATCATGAGCATAGGTTGGATGAGCCAAGGTCTTGAGAGGTGTGGGTAAGGGGTAGAGTTGGGGTCCTTTTATAAGAGGAATGAGGGTTACTTCGGGAACGTCTTGAAATGTTACATTATTATAAAGTGATTTTCGGATTTTGAATGTCCCAAAATGATATATGTTTAGTATAAGGTGATATGGTTTCAAAATACACCCATCCAATAGGTTTTCGACAAGTGTATGTCTTAGATTTTAACTTATCTTTTCATTTTATAAAAATGTTCATTAATGAGGTAATCACTACATCATCATGGTGTCATAAATAAGTTTATTTATATATTGACTAAAAATTATAATAAAATTACCATGATTTAGGTAATATAATTAGATTTATAGTGACTATTTATAGTTTAAGATATCATTTATGTAAAATAAATTAAGATTGTTTTACTTAGGATATACAAACCAGTGTTATATATTTCTCTTCTTTTTTAAAAAAATGTCATAAATGTCACTCTTACACCCATGTGACTCTGTGGGCCCTCAATTTTGGTAAATAGATTTCCATGGTCGGAAATGACACAAAAAATGAGGATTTGGACTAATGTTGGGGTCATTTTATATTATTATGATATTATTTTATTAACCTTAACTACCTGATTACTAATTAATCATGATAATAAAAGATAATTACCGTCGTTACTATTAATAATGTTGAAAAACAAAAAATTATTCATTACATAATTTTGACCTTCTGATTCCAAATATGGAATCCATTTTACCAACTTTCAAACACAGAAATTGTTGTTATTAATTTAAAAATAATTCTCATTGTCAAAACCAAATACTGGTTTTAAGAAGTAAAATTTATCAAATGTTTGACTTGTTTTTACATCCAATTGAATAGTGAAATTACTTCCAATGAACCTAATTGTACTAAGTGATAAAAAATAATTCAATTACACATTAAAACCAATTATAATTATAATCTAACTATAAAATTAAATTGGATGAAAAACCAGTTTTGATGTAAAATGCATTATTTTTCACTATTCATTAAAAATGAACATTTGTCAGAAAAATTGAAAAAATATCCAAACTAAAATTTATATTCCAAATTCAAAAATTCTGTCCATTTTATCAAATTTAAATCATATAAGTTGAATTAATTATTTTTATAATTAATTCTCACTGTCAAAATAAATAACTTGTTTTTAGAAAACAATATCTATCAAAAGATTGACACTTGTTTATGTCCAATTTCAAAGTGAAATTAATTCCAATTACTACCATTGAATGAAATGGTAAAAATATATTCTAATTATACTTAAAAAACAATTAAAAAGTTAATATAAACATATAAATAAATTATATTAAAATGAGGTTTTGAATTAAACTACAATATTTTTTACTATTCATTAAAAATGAACTTTATCAGAAAAATAACAAAAATTTACAAAAAGTACATTTTGATGTCCTGATTTTAAATAAGGATTTTATTTTGTAAAATATAACATATAAAATTGACAAATAGTTTTTTAAAAAATTTCACCATCAAAAGGCGGTTAATCGACCTTTTAAAGAATATTAGATGTTTTATTTTTAAATTTCCATTCATTTTCATTTTAAGCCTCTATCATTTATTAGGTAATTGTTAAAATATTTAACAAACATATATAATAATTTTTTCTTAGTTCTATCCATTCATGCCATTATAATAGCTAGGCATTAACTACCATTTAAAATATTAGTATTATATTATTAGTGTGCAACGTAAGATTTCAAAGAAACTCGTTGTTGCGTATTGGGTATTCCATCGAACATAGAATTAAATTTAATGTAATATTTACATTTTACTGACTAATATTAATAAATATGAAAATTTCATATTATTTATTTATCTGGAATGTTAGATCTTTCACCCCTTTTGGGAATTGTGTCCTCGCAATTTTAAAATTGGGCTTGGAAATTTCATTGAAAGTCCCACATCAGAAAAAGAGTCAGTAAAACTATTACATTAAAAGAAATAAAGGGGAGTATAAAGGTCACCCAATTTAACCCATAATAGGATTCCATGTATGAAAAAATGGATATGGAAGTGAAAAAAGGGTCACGTTCTGATGGAGAGTGATAGAAATCATGATTATGAGAATGTTAACCAAAAGAAAATCACAAACTTATGATCTGTGTAAACAGTCATTGATTACCCAGTAAAAAACGTAAACCAAAATCATTTTTGTTTTAAGTTACTTTTCAAAATTTTGAGGAATTCATTTACTACATTAAATAATACATAAGGAAATACACATACATTCATGTAGAGTTTCATCCTTTAATTAGATTCTATAAAAACTAATCTTTTCTCCAAATGATGAGAATTTAAAAAGACTTTTTCAAAAAAAAAGCACAAGAATCATATTCTAGATAATATCATAATCCACAAAAGGAGAACTATATATTTACCTTGTATTTAGACATCAACTGAAAACAAAATTTTTAGTACAAGATCAGATAATCTCCAAAAATGATAATATTTCACAAAAAGAAAAACTAATCTTAATCTCCACAATTTGTCCAAAAAACCCCAATGTTCATCAAAGACCATTAAATAAACAGATATCCCTAAAATTTTTCAATTTAATCCAAACTAATATTGAAACCCAAATCTCGGAATTATTTAATCACATAGTATTCCAAGGTAAATCATAACATTTATCTCTAAAAAACACCAGTTACTCTTAAAGTCCAAAATTTAAATGTAATTATCCTAATCACATATCCTCTATGATAGGTTAATCATTTCCATATATAAACCAAAATCAACTTATTTTGGATTCATAAAATCATATAACTAAAAATAATTAGTCATACTAACCAGGGACATAACATAGTCTATTGTTAGGCGATAAATACTAGTTGCAAATTTGTTGTGGGTTCGATTCACGTAGCTTTGACCAACGTGACGGGTTGCCACATGGTTTGTGTGTTGTCCCTTTTTGGAAACTACATAATTTTATAACATACCCAAAAACGAGATAAATTCATCAAAAATAACCATAACATATTTTAACCACAATGGTTATCTAATACCATTCGTTTTCCATACCAAAATGTATTTACCAATTATTTCCTCAAATTAAAGGAACATATAAACCAATTGGTTCTTTATAACTATATCCACAAGAGAAAAGATAATTATTCCTTGAAAATTTTTTCATATATCAAACATCATGTTACAGAAACTATAAAAAGTCTTCTAATGTAATCCCTTCATCAAAAGAGGCTTAATACTTTTAATCATTTTACCATCCTAAAATCTACCATAACTCTTGAATGCATTATATGATGACTTCTTACTCATTCAACATTATTCATGATCCATTAACCACTCCTCTCCAACTTATTCTGAAATAATGATTTCCTACATAGAAAATCATGAATCATATCCTATGATTAAATAATAGGAAAACATATGTTAAGAAATAATCCATACCTTTCATTGGTCATTTTCAGTTTTTTCATACTCAATCGGAATGGCCTTAGGTATAGGTAAAAGAATATTTGTACGATCCTAGTGATCCCATTCCCGAAACATCTTCGTAGGGCATGTGTTTGCATAATTACCATGTACACCAAATTTAAAACATTCAATTAATACATTATAAAGAACTTATTTCACTTTAATATAGTCATCTTGATGCATCTTTTTTCCCGGAAGGTTCGTGATTTATAACCTTCATTTCCACATCTATAGAATCTTTCTATCCCATTGAAACATTTTCCTATGTGTTTCTTTCCACATCTTTGACACATATGTTTTTAAACATACTTACCTTTATTATTATTACCTCAAATACAATATAGATTTGTTTCTTCCATATATGATGTCTTATAAAAATCACTATGTTTCAAGTGGTCAATCAAGAATCCAGATAGTTGGATTAGAATAACCACAAGAGTTCTCATTGCAGATCCCATATCATTCAGTTTCTCATTTAGAAAAACGTCACAATTTTCTTCACATCCACTATTAATTTAGTGCCTACTAAATCCATCCATTAACTAAAACCAAAAAGGTCAGTGTGAGTATATCTGTAAAATCATCATATAATATCATATGAGGAGGGTAAATACTAATATATACATATTTATGTTATCTTAAACTCATTTAATTTATTAAAATAACAATGACTCTTTATAAAATCCTAACCAATATGGTAATTTCACTAGTTCTTAAAAAATACCCTAACCTCTAAAGTTATCTAAACAGACCTTTGATACCAACTATAAGGCCCCGACTATAAAACAATACATAATCTGTAATTAAATGAATAATTCACATTGAGTATCTTATCTAGAATAGAGTTTTAGAGAATTAGGCCATAACTATTACATGTCAACTTGGATATTACAAAGTAGACACTACTACTATAACAAATATTTCAAAGCAAAAAAAATTCCTTAAATAAAACAAGAGTTCTATTCTTGATATAAATCTTCTCGAATACTTACTTTCTCTTACCCATAATTATAACCAAAAATCATTTCAAAAAACATGGGATGAGCATAAAAAGCTCAGTAAGGGATATAAAAATACAGAAATAAAACATTAGTCCATGTAAACAAAAGAATAAATGAAATCATATGTTACTCATAAAACATATGAAATTTAACATACATCATGATATCAAAAGATTTATGAATATCTCATAGAAATCATAAGACATAAAGGTAACATGAGGCATTCATAACATTCTTACATAGGGAGTAACCCTCATGGTTACATTTGGAATACCCATCACAGTAAATTACCTAAATCACTTCAGAGAATCCATTGCATTTGACTCCTTCATGTTACCGAATGCATTAGAGATCTATCTCAGGCTCACTTTCCCATATTTTATCATAGAACCACCTGACTTTATAAACAATGTCCAAGAACCATAACATAATCGTATCACATAAAACATTCATAAAGGAAACCTAAAATTTCAACATTTCAATCCCAAGATATCAATACAACACATTGATATAATCAAAACATTATCAATACAATTTTGAATAAAAAAATAAAATAAAATTAAACATGGTATTTACTTTTAATTTAAAAAAGTAATAGCTTGTAGAGGAAGCTGAAACTCAAATAATCGTCACGGCGATGGAGAAGTCATTGTCACCGCATACGTAAGACAATAACATTTCATCTGTCATTTAGTAAAACAATTCATGTAAAAATATTCCTTTGGAATGAAATTAAAATTTATTGGTATATTATACTACTAATAACAGATGGTCTTATATAAATTCAAGTAAGCCTCAATGAAATGAGATTGAGATGATGTCCCGTACGAAGAAGGTATCATTAGATTAATGGTAAATAAATTACATAATTATGTGTGACAAATATAAAAAAACTCAATACAAGTGGATATTAAGTGTAAAAAAATCATTGATCATCCACATATATTCATTGAATTGCATAATCAAGAAGTAGAGGTTTATCCCAATGAATTGAAATTGGGATAAGAAGTTCCCTTACAGAAATTTGACAGCCTAACGACTTCACATTAAAATTCAGAAAATGAGTGGATGATAGATAAAAAGGGTATCTCATCACTTGGACATAAAATTTATAGCCATAAGGATATAAAATAACATATCCAAATATAAGAATATGTAAATTAAAATACCTAACAAAAATAAGTCTTTTAAAATGAGGTTGGTGAATGGTTTCCGTACCGATTTGGGTAACTTTTTAAATGTACACCCAATGAATGAAGGGTCATACAATGAAGATGTAAAAACCCATAAATTAAAGTATACTACACAATGAATTCCATAATGGGTAGTAAATTCACCGCAAAAAAGAAAATAGTGGCAAATGTAGCATGAATCTCGCATGAATAAAAAGTGAGATAAAAACCCCTTACCTCGTTGTAATCAATCACGTCATATGGCCAAAATATAATAAACATAAAATGTATCACATAGTACCATTAATATAAATAAAATCATGATAATATATATGAAATGATAGTAGAAAATACCCCACTTGAAAAAAACAAGTGGCAAACAAAAAAAATCTCATGGAATTAAAAGTGAGATAAGAATTCCCAATACATGAAGTCCTACATGTCTTGTATGTTTCCTTATATTCCTCTAAATCCGGTAACACTTTTTGATTTGAGCCAAAGGATTCATTGAAATTATTTATACCCAAAGGGAGTATTCTAGGACTAAGAGAGGAATGTGGATAGATAACATGAGAAGAGGTTGGACTAGCCAAGGTCTTGAGAGGTGTGGGTAAGGGGGTAGAGGTGGGGTCCTTTTATAAGAGGGAGGAGGGTCACTTTTGGAATGTCTTGAAATATTACATTATTATAAAATTATTTTTGGATTTTAAAGGACACAAAATGATATATTTTTAGGATAATGTGATAAGGGTTCAAAATCGACACATCCAATACATTTTCGACAAGAATATGAAATGGATTTTACCTTATATTTTCATTTCATTTAAATCGTTCATTAATGAGGTAATCATTGTGTCATCTTGGTGTCATTAATAAATTCATTTATTTAATGTCTAAAAATATTAAAATTAATACCATGATGTAGGGAATATTTTTATCTTTCCAATGACTATTTATAGTTTAAGAGATCTTTTATGTAAACAAAATTAAAATTGTTTTACATAGTATATACAATCAATTGTTATATATTTCTCTTCTTTTTAAAAATAATGTCATTAATGTCACTATTACACCCATGTGACTCCATGGGCCCTAATGATCGGTAAATAGCTTCTGATGGTCCACCATGACTCAAAAAGGAGGAAGAGGACTCAGGTTGTAGTCATTTTATATTATTATAGTATTATTTTATTACCCTTAACTACCCGATTACAAATTAATCATGACAATTAATGATAATTACAATCATTACTATTCATAATTTCCACAAACAAAAGGGTATTAATTACATAATTTAGACCTTCTGATTCCAAATATGGATTCCATTTTACCAAATTTCAATCACATAAATTGCATTAATTAAATTAAAAATAATTCTCTTTGTCAAAACTAAAGACGATTTTTTAAGACGGTAAATTTATCAAAAGAGTGACTTATTTTTACATCTAATTGAAAAGGAAAATTACTTTAAATGAACAATATTGTATTAAGTGATAAAAAAATAATTTTATTACACTTTAAAACCAATTAAAAGGAAAATATAAATATATAATTAAATTATTTGAAAAATAAATGTTGATGTAAAATGCAGTATTTTCACTATTCGTTAAAAATGAACATTTGTCAGAAAAATAAAATAAAATATCCAATGTAAATTTGATATTAAAAATGTAAAAGTTATGTCTATTTTACCAAATTAAAAACATTTAATTTGAGTTAATTAATTTTATAATTAATTCTCGACGTCAAAAAAATAGCATGTTTTGAAAAAACAATATCTATCAAAAGATTAACAGTTGTTTATGTCCAAATTCCCAGTGAATTTAAATCTAATGACCACCATTGAATTAAATGGTAAAAATATATTCTAATTACATATTAAAACCAATTAAATAGATAATATAACCATATAATTAAATTATATTAAAAGGGGGTTTTGAATTAAAATACAACATTTTTCACTATTCATTAAAAATGAACTTTATCAAAAAAATTACAAAAATTTACAAATACTAGATTTTGAGGTCCCCATTAAAAAAAAAATGATTTTATTTTGTCAAATATAACATATAATAATTACAAAAAGTAGTTTAAAAAAAATTTCCATCAAATGGCGGTTAATCGACCTTTTAAAAAATATTAGAATTTTTATTACTAAAATTGGATTCATTTTCTTTTTAAGCATCTATATTTTATTAGGTAATTGATAAAATATTTAAATGAAATATATAATCATTTTTAGTTAGTTATGTTCATTCCATCTATTACAATATCTAGGCATTAAATACAATTTAGAATAATATTATTATATTATTAGTGTGCAACATAAGATTTCAATGAAAATCATTGTTGCATATTGGGTACGCCATCAAACATAGCATTCCATTTAATGTAATATTAACAATCTTTTCAAAAATATTAATAAATATGAAAATTTTATATTATTTATTTACATAGGATGTTACATATGAGCTCTGTAATGTTAAAAATTGACACAACTAATTTATGATTTCACATATAATAAAATATCAATCAAATATGTTTTTCTCCATTAGAGTATATCTATCTTGTTTCTAAGGAATGATGTAATTTTGGATCCATAATATAATTATAATTGACTTCAATGAAGGATGAGATATCTTATTGACCTTATCAGTTGATGGAAATGAAACCTTCCCCAAAAGGGGTATTTAGAAAAATCATGGTGAGTGTTGTAACATAGGAGTTACAATGGATGTTTCTACTTCTAATAGAATTAAAATATTATAAACAAAAATATTAATATTCATACAATATGAAAATAAAAGAATATTTTATTGAAACATTTAAAATAACTTAAACGTCGATAAATTATTATATAACATAAAACCCATGCAACATACATATAGAATGCATGTTTATTTAAACCATATTTTAAAACTATGATTACTTACAATGAAATTGAATAGTTAATTTTAAAATAGAGTCATTATATTTTAAAAAACATTAATAAATTTTTCAATAATTAAATAATACACATGTAGAATATCCTTGAAATAGATATATCAAACATAATGGATGAATTGTAAAATATTAAAGGGAGCCTCAATTTTAACATACTATTCCTAAAAAAATATCAAGATATCCTTTTAAAATGAATTCATAGAGGAAAAATGATCTATGTAACCTATACTAAATATTGGAATGATGATTCATCGTATAAATTCAGAAAATAAAATTGATAATATTCAATCAAAAAATTTGATGAAATTAACATTTTAGGAAATTATTGTAAAGAATCATAAATTTCAAAGAATTTTTTTTAAAATCTTTAGATTTTTACGACTACGCAGTTTTTGACGGTGCATGATTCCAAGTCCCAGAGTGCCCGAAATGATCTGTCAAATTTTTGTTAAGCTTAAATTAATGTACATATGCAATTTTCCAAAAAAGTGGAATAAATCTTTAATATTTACTCGGATCAGAAATCTGAGGCCCCTGTTGCGCTCAGGATGACGAGTTTACCCTAGGTGTGACTTATGTTTAGTCGGCGCGGGCCTCCTTTGAGAATTCCCAAAAATGGAAAACCCTAAAAAAAATAATAATAAATATTCTATTTTTTAGATTCTTATAACTCACAAATGGTATCTCGGATCAATAATCTGAGACCACCAATGAAATCGTGAGGGAATGTTTACGCAGATTCTAACATTGGCCGTCGCGGGCCACCTAAATAAGTTAGTTTTTGGCAGCAAATAAAATAATTTTATGACAATTATTTTATTTTGAAATTCATCACATCTAAACGGAATCTTAGATTGAAAATCAGAGAGTACTGTTGGGTTCATTTGAGCGTGTTTCACCTTGGCAAAGCCTAACCTTGACCACAATGAGTCAAGGGTGACTGATAATATATTTACGATGTTTTTTTGGGTATGTTCAGTAAACATACCTTTAGAATTTTATAACTTTTGGACCGGTTCTCGGAATTGAAATATGAGGGCACCGTTGAACTCGCAGCATCAGTAATTTCTTAATGAGACCTTTTCCACAGTTGCATTATACCATGTGTAGGAGTTAGTTTATCGGTGTATTTAATTAAATTAAATTAAATATAAATAAAGTGGTAACATTATTTTATTTATTGGCGATTTAATCCTTCAATGAGAGATTGGATGTGGGTCCCACCCACACATTACCTCCCGTGGGAGGATAATTTTTCAGTGGGGCCCACATGAGCTTGACCCTCTTAAACCCCCATTTCAAGTTTGAATAGTGTGGCCCACATGAGCTCTTTAACACCTATAACCCCCTCTTTTATGTGGTTAAATCTATCCACCTCCCTATTAATTAATTGGACACCTCTCTCCATTAATTAATTAGAACTCCTAACCTTCCCTTATTTGAAATTTGAACCATCTTTCCCATTGATTATATGAGTTGTCTTTTTTTAATTTACCACAACTTTTCAAATTGTGCTACAAAAAAATAATAGACATCATTTCCATCTACTATTTGGTTGGCATACATCTTTCTATTCATTGGGAGAACTAAGGAGAGGGGGACTTCTTGGAGAGCTGCATCATCCAATGAAGAACACCGACTTTCTTCTACTTCAACCGGGCAAGGATTCGAAAGTCTCTTCTGCCACCGAAGAACGACGATGCCCTCTTCATCCATCTTCATCCACATCAAATAACAAGACGCTTGCCTTGATGAACATTGCCAATGACGAGTATCTCTGTTCGTCTTCCAACGTTGACAGAATGATGTCACCTTCCCGTGTCTCCGTCAAGTGACACCAACAAGAAAGGTAGAGTTTTACATTAGGAAGATTTCCTTTTCTTTTCTCATCATCTTTTGAAAGGAATCATTGTGAAGTTTTGTGATTATATTGTTGTTCATCATACCTTTGATGAACCAACTTCTATAACCATAAATGAGGAGGGTTCGGGCCAAACTCACACGGCCCAACACCTTTCATCGAATTTTCTTTGTGATGTTCGACGAAACGGAAACACAGAATGGAAATGAGGTGACGCCAACGTAGATTGTGAACAAGGGTCATTCTACCTATGACCTTTGTGAACATTGCCTCACCAGAGGTGCCCTAGCGTGTCCCCGTGCCCCACCGGTGTGCGGCCCGGTGCACCCCCGCGCCTCGCCGGAGTGCTTCTTGGAGGCCCTGCGCCATACCGGCGCGCCGCTCGGCCACCCCGGGGCCCTCAGAGCATTGCCCAACCATCCCAATGCCCCCCCCGACGTACGGCCCAGCCTGCCTGGCGCCACCCTGGCGTGCTGCCCAGCCAGCCCTTCCCCCTGGCGCGCTGCCCCACCAGCCCGACGCCCCCACCCCCGCATGCTGCTCAGCCTATACGGAGCCCCCTGTGTCCTAGCGTGCTGCCTCGGTATGCAACCCTGCCCCTACCAGTGGCCTGCCCGGTGCCAACGCGGCCGGTCACACACTGCACGGTGCGTCGGCGGCCTACCTGGTGGCCGACCGGCTTGCCCCCATCATGTGTGTCCTGCATACTGGCCTCCCGTCCATCGTCATTCCGGGGCGACAAACGACTCCCCCGTGGTGTCGCTGGCCCAACCGGCCCAGTTCCCTGGGTCGAGTCACCGAGCCCCCTACGTGGCGACTATCGAGTTGAACCGCCCTCATGTTTCCCTAGGCCGAGCACAGTGGACCATGTCTAAACATAGAGGGATGACCCACCCAGTGTGCCGGGTCAGACCCAGCGAGTCTAATCAGGTCGACCCAGACCGGGTCGGACGGGACCCAGGCCCATTACTAACCCATTACCTTCTTGGGTCATATCTTTGGCACCAGACATCCATTTGATGAACCGTATGCGACGCTAGTTTTCATGGTGCATAGCCGTCCCTTTTGGAATACCCCATAGGAGTTCAGGGTATAGTTGAGATATGGTCAAGTTGGTTTATTCACAAAACCAACCAGGCCTCTAAAACTAAAAGGATGATAAATCGCAAACCGGGCATAAGATTGATGCACCATCTGTTCCGTTGAGTTCCATTGAGATTCTTCCACATGTGACATTGTGAAACTTATAGTGTCAACCAGTAGCTCGTGGAGAAGATCCTTTTAGAGACGAGTACGCGGAGTGCAGATACCTAGTAGCTGTAGACCTAACGACTGTTTGACTGATTCGACTCGAAGTGATTCGACTAGCCTAGTGGACGGAGCCCCTGGTTTGGCGGCAGACCCATGGAAGATGGAGTGCATGTCTAGGAAGCAGACCTGCAGTACATGACAGGATGAGTACCTCTGACGGATATTAGGAGGAGCGCCCGGTTTGGCAGCAGACCCACATCAGATTCAGCGCCCTGTTTGGCAGCAGACCCGCGGTACTCGACAGGAGGAGTACCTCAGCAGCCTAATGTTAGTGAGTAGAATATCAGAGTCACAATATGGATACTGTACTTGATAGAGGAAGAGTTCTCCAGCAGTCGTCATTTTGATAATGAAAATCATAGTTTCAGCTGAGTCAATAACCTTTATGGATACCTAATGAATGAGATGGGTTAAATGATAACATGGTATATATATGGGAATATACCTAAGTAATGGTTATCTATTGATTTCATACTATTTGGATTATCCTTTTGGATTTTGTGAGGCCTTGATGTTCTCTGGGTCCCTACTGAGTATCGTTATACTCACCCCTACACGGGTTATGCCCGCACCTCATTTTGTTGGGTGCAGATGATGGAAAATGCTAACCGAGGTGGAGTGTTTGAGGACTAGACAGTACCCAGAGGTGGACCTCTGAAAGAGACAGAACCCGGAGGAGACGGATGGACGTGGAGCATTGAGGAGGCTTTCTCTACCTACCCTTATAATAAGATCCATGGTGGATGATCTAGGAGCTAGTAGACACCATCTAGGTGTTTGTATTCTAGTTGTACCTTTTTTTCCTTTCATTGTACTTTACAATTGGGATTATATTTTCGGCCCCTTTTACTTTCCAGCACAATTTTTGTTATACAGATTTTAATTATTGTTTTCTTCCACTTTTAAACTGGGTTTGTGTGTTTATGTTTTATAAATGCAATTCCTTCCTAGTTATAGGGATTTACGCCTTTGGTGCTAGTCGCCAGCTCCTGGTCTGTGGAAGGCGGGCTTGAGGTAGTCACGATACGAGCCCCAGGGGACGGGTCATTTCTATAATATTTTTTAGATCTTGATATTTTTAATAATATTTTTTTGAATGTTTTCATGTTTTATAAGAAAATCATCATATTTATGGAACATCAAAATTAATAAAAAATTAAAAATTTGCTCTATAATATAGAAATTAAAAATAGATATGTAAACTCTCATGGAATATGTAAATACTCATTAATATGAAAATACTTAAACTGATTTAAAAATATTGGTTTCAAATGAAATGATAGAGTAACAAGGTCTTTCTTATGAAACATTAACCAGGCACAATTTTGTGGAAACATACAATTGGGATAAAAAATTCTGTAGAAATATCTAATAAAGTAAAATCATATTGTAAAAAGATAAAGAAATAAGGGATAAATTTCCACCCCCATTATAAATGAAATTTCACTATCTGAAAATATACACATTATAAATATATTAATGAACACCATATATTGATAATACCAGTCATCTATTGAATATATTCAAATCAATCATAATTAAATGATTTTAAAAAAACGTATGTATGTTTTTCATATATTCAAATAAATTATATTATAATATTTTTCATGTTCATGATGTAAATGGTTTCTTATATATATTACATATCCCCATGAGTGACGTTTTGGGTCTATAGAGAAACATATTTCACTAATATTACAATAAAAAATGGATTTTAACTAAAACACAGAAATTATTTGCGTCTGTGTGTTGCATCAAAAGAAATTTATCAAAAAAAATTATAGTTTCTAAAAATTCATCATCTATAGTGGTAGGATATAATATGTGTTACATCCTACAATACTAAAACAAAAATTATTATACTATAAAATGAAAATCTCTAAATTTATATTTATATTCAATTCTAGATCAACAAATGTTAATATATGAAAAATACTTATCAGATTATTATTTATAGAGGAATAAAATATTTCACAATATGGATTTATAATAAGATAATGAAAAATTAATTTAGGAAATTAATGATAGGATTATTTTAGTTTTTCATGAAATAAAACTCAAAATACAATAGGGATCATTAATTTTGGTCGACATTATGTAAGATATTATGGACATCTAATCCACCCTATAAAATGATATTGGTCAATTAGTATTCCAAATTAAAAAAGAGATGGATAATTTTAGGTTCTTATTTGAGTATACATATTTTTTGAATTTTGTTATCGAAATAATTTAATAATATATTTAATAAAAAAGTTTCACATTATAAAGTTGATACATTATTTCGTGAAATTTGATAACCAATGGCAAAATTAGTTCAACCCTCATACTTAATTCAAACATGGATATAATACTTTCAATGAAAAAATAAGAATGATATTATTTAGTTAAATAAAATATAATTTCATTAAAATAAATTATAATTACGATGGTATATTGAAAAATATTCTTTAAAAATAGACATGGATCACTCTTACAAGTAATTTTTTTAAAATAATTTCTAGTATGGTTTATCACACTAGGTTATTTGAGATTTTAAATCCCTATTTTTCCCTTGTATTATTATAAATAATATCTAACGTTTTTAAATAATTAAAACTAGAATGTTTGTCAACTTGAACTACCTCTTACACATATTTGTTATGAAAATTACATTTCATATTGATTTGATAAAGAGTGGTATTATAAAATAATGAAAATAATAGAAGACTTTAAATAGATTAAAGTATTTATTATCAACTAAAATTTTCTTCATTGTCTATGAGTTCTTGTTTATTATAATACATAACAATAGCATTTTCATTATTTCATAAAATATTTTCATTTCGATCTTGTTTTTAGGGAGAACCTATTTTACTCCCAGTAAATGAAGCTCATTAGATCATTATACTGAAGTAAAAAAATTATTACTATCAAAATTATTGACTGTATAATATATTTTTCTAATCATATCATCATTAATTAAATCCAATTCAATTGTTATAGGATTCAACTGAGATAAAGATGAAAAATATTCATATTCAATTCATATGGAAAATGTGTTTTGACGAATGATCAATATCACCCATGAAATTATTAATGAGATGATTCCATATGATTAATAGATTACTTCTACATATAATTTTATTTCATCTACAATAGGTTAAAATTATTCTAGAGGTATAAATTTTGAAATAATTCTACTATTTTTTCATCAATTTGATGATTCTTCCTTCATGGGAAAAAAATTAACATTCAAAATATCAGATAAATATGTATATATTGGATTTTTAAAATAAAAAGGACCATTTTCATCAATGTTATCAACTAACTTCCTCATGAATTCAATTTATTGCTTCAAATAATTTATTTTAGGTGTTAATGGAGCATAAAAATTATTAGAAATTTTTCTCATATAATAAAAGATTAATGATTATAAATTTAAATTTCACCCCATAGATCATTATTATTAGTTAAAACATGTATATGTCTATCAATTATAACCGAAGAATGAAATAATTTTTAGAATTATATCTTAAAAAAAATTTCTACAAAATAGTCCATGATTTATCATTTATAGTTATTAATAATGAAATATATATTGTACATGCCTCCAATATGTCAACTGTGTATTAAAAACAATACATGTTTACTAAATTAAAATATCCCAAATTAAATAATTTACTAATATATATATATATATATATAATTCTTGAATCATGGTTCATTCCTTTGTGATGAGGGTTATTCATTTCAGAAGAATTAAATCTATTCTTTATTTTATAAATTCCTCTCGTAGAATGTTTTTATAAAGATATAACATTTTAGTGTCTTATCTATCTATACCTCAAACAAGATTTATGGGTATATTATATTACTAATAACAGAAGCTCGTATACAAATTAATGTAAGCCTCAATGAAATGAGATTGAGAAGATGTCCCGTACAAAGATGGTATCCATAGATTAATGATAAATCAATTAAATAATTATGTGTGAAAAATATAAATACACTCAATATAAGTGGATATTAAGTATAAAAAAATCATAGGTCATCCACAAATATTCATTAAATTACATAAAAAAGAAGTAGAGGTTTAACCCAATGAATTGAAATTGGGATAAGAAGTTCCATTACATAAATTCAACATCCTAACAGCTTCACATTAAAAATCAGAAAATGAGTGGATGATAGATAGAAAAGGTATCTCATAACTTGGATATAAAATTTACTATAATAAGGATATATAAGAACATATACTAATATATGAATATGTAAATTAAAAGACCTACCAAAAATAAGTCTTTTAAAATGAGGTGGGTGAATGGTTCCCTTACCGATTTGGGTTACTTTTAAAATGTGCACCCAATGAAAGAAGGGTCATAAAATGAAGATGTAAAAACCCATAAATTAAATTATATTACACAAATAATTCAATAATGGTTAGTAAATTCACTGAAAAAAATAAAATAGTGGAAAATGTAGCATGAATCTCCCGTGAATAAAAAGTGAGATAAAAACCCCTTACCTTGTTGTAATCAATCGTGTCGTATGACCAAAAGATAATAAATGCCAAATTTATCACATAATAACATGAATATAAAAAGAATCATGATAATATATATGAAATATTAGTACAAATTACCCCACTTGAAAAAAATAAGTGGCGAACAAAATAAATCTCATGGAATTAGAAGTGATATAAGAAATCCCCTTATATCAAGTCATACTTTTCTTGTATGTTTCCTTATATTCCTCTAAATCATGTAACTCTTTTTTGATTAGAGCAAAAGGCTTCATTGAAAAGACTTCTTCCCAAAGGGAGGATTCTCAGAGTAAGAGAGGAATGTGGATAGATAACATGAGAAGAGGTTGGACGAGCCAAGGGCTTGAGAGGTGTGGGTAAGGGGGTAGAGGTGGGGTCCTTTATAAGAGGGAGGAGGGTCACTTTTGGAATGTCTTGAAATGTTACTTTATTATAATTTTATTTTAGATTTTAAAGGTCATATAATGATATATTTTTAGGATAATGTGATAAGGGTTCAAAATCCACCCATCCAATAGGTTTTCGAGAAGCATATGTCTTGGGTGTTACCTTATATTTTCATTTCATTTAAATCGTTCATTAATGAGGTAATCAGTGTGTCATCATGGTGTCAATAATAAATTTATTTATTTAATTTCTAAAATTTATAAAACAAATACCATGATGAAGGAAACATTTTTAGATTTCCAATGACTATTTATAGTTTAAGTGATATTTTAAGTAAACAAAATTAAAATTGTTTTACATAGGATATACAATCCATTATTATATATTTCTCTTCTTTTTAAAAATAATGTCATTAATGTCACTATTACACCCATGTGACTCCATGGGCCCTAAAGATCGGTAAATAGATTACCATGGTCGGCCAAGACTCAAAATGGAGGAAGATGACTAAGGTTATAGTCATTTTATATTATTATAGTATTATTTTATTTCCCTTAACTACCCGATTACTAATTAATCACGACAATTAAAGATAATTACCGTCGTTAGTATTCATAATGTCTACAAACAAAAGGGTATTAATTACAGAATTTGGACCTTCTGATTTCAAATATGGAATCCATTTTACCAAATTTCAATCACAGAAATGGCGTTAATTAAATTAATAATAATTCTATTTGTCAAAAACTAAAGAAGAGTTTTTAAGATGAAAAATGTATCAAAAGAGCGACTTCGTTTTACATCCAATTGAAAAGGTAAATTACATTCAATGAACAATATTGTATTAATTGATAAAAATATAATTAGATTACTCTTTAAAACAAATTAAAAGGAAAATATAAATATATAATTAAAATAGTTGTAAAAGCAATTTTGAAGTAAAATGCAGTACTTTCACTATTCATTAAAAATGAACATTTGTCAGAAAAATAAAATAAAATATACAATGTAAATTTGATATTAAAATTTTAAAATTAATGCACATTTTACCAAATTCAAAACATTGAATTTGAATTAATTAATTTGATAATTAATTCTCGATGTCAAAACAAATAGCATGTTTTGAAGAAACAATATCTATCAAAAGATTAACAATTGTTTGTGTCCAATTTCACAGTGAAATTAAATCCACTGACCACCATTGAATTAAATGGTATAAATATATTCTAATTACACTTTAAAACCAATTAAATAGATAATATAACCATATAAATAATTCAGATTAAAATGACTTTTTGAATTAAAATACTGAATTTTCACTATTCATTAAAAATGAACTTTATCGAAAAAATAACAAAAATTTACACAAAGTACATTTTGATGTCCCGATTCAAAAGAAGGATTTTATTTTGTCAAATATAACATATAAAATTGACAAAAAGTAGTTTAAAAAAATATTCTCCATCAAAAGGTGGTTAATCGACCTTTTAAAGAATATTAGAATATTTAATATTAAAATTGGATTCATTTTCATTTTATGCCTCTATATTTTATTTGGTAATTGATAAAATATTTAACAGAAATATATAATCATTTTTAGTTAGTTATGTTCATTCCCTCCATTACAATAGCTAGGCGTTAACTACAATTTAGAATAATATTATTAAATTATTTGTGTGCAACATAAGATTTCAATGAAAATCATTGTTGCGTATTGGGTATGCCATCAAACATAGCATTCCATTTAATTTAATATTAACATTATTTTCAAAAAATTTAATAAATATGAAAATTTTATATTCTTTATTTACCTAGGATGTTAAATATTACCTCTATAATGTTAAAAATTGACACAACTAATTTAATATTTCTCATATAATAAAATATAAATCAAATATGTTTTTCACCATTAGAGTATTCTATCTTGTTTCTAGTGAACGATGTAATTTTGGATCCTTAATATAATAATAATTGAATTCAATAAAGGATGAGATATCTTATTGACCATATCATTTGAAGGAAACACGACCTTCCCCACAAGGGGTATCTAGAAAAATCATGGTTAGTGTTGTAACATAGGAGTTACAATGGATGTTTCTTCTTCTAACTGAATTCAAATAAGATGAACAAAAATATTAATATTCATACAATATGAAAATAAAAGAATATTTTATGGAATAATTCAAAAGAATGTAATCATCAATAAATTATTATATAACATAAAACCCATGCAACAGACATATAGAATGCATGTTTATTTAAACCATATTCTAAAAATATGATTACTTACAGTGAAATTTAATAGTTAATTTTAAAATAGAGTCATTATATTCAAACAAATATTAATAAATTTAGCAATAATTAAATAATACGCATGTAGAATAGCCTTGAAATAGATATATCAAACATAATGGATGAATTGTAAAATTTTTAAGGGAGCCTAAATTTTAACATACTAATCCTAAAAATTATCAAGATATCCTTTTGAAATGAATTCATAGAGGAAAAATTAACTAAGTAACCTATAATAAAATATTGGAAAGATGATTCATTGTATGAATTCAGAAAATAAAATTGATAATATTCAATCATAAAATTGGATGATATTAAAATTTTAGGAAATTATTTTAATGAATCAGAAATTTCAATGAATATTTTTTCTTAAAATATTTAGATTTTTACGAGCCTGCAGTTTCTAACGACACATGATTCCAAGTCCCAGAGTGCCTGAAATGATCCGTCGAACTTTTGTTAAGCTAAAATTAACACGCATATGAAATTTTCCAAAAAAAGTGGAATAAATCTTTAATAGTTACTCAGATCAAAAATCTGAGGCCATCATTGTGCTCAGGATGACGATTTTACCCTTAGTGTGACTTAAGCTTAGTCGGCGCGGGCCTGCTTTGAGAATTCCCAAAAATGGAAAAACCGTAAATAAAATAATAAAAAATATTCTATTTTTCAAATGCTTATAACTCAAAAAATGGAATCTCGTATAAATAATCTGAGACCATTGCTGAACTCATGAGGGAATGCTTTAGTTACACAGATACTAACTTTGGCCAGTGCGGGCCACCTAAATAAGTTAGTTTTTAGTCGCAAATAAAATAATTATATAACATTTATTTTATTTTTAAATTCATCACATATAAAAGGAAACTCAGATTGAAAATCAGAGAGTACTGTTGGGTTCATTGGGGCATGTTTCACCTAGGAAATGCCTAACCTTGACCACAGCGGGTCGAGGGTGACTGATAATATTTTTACGATGTTTTTTTGGGTATGTTCAGTAAATATACCTTCAGAATTTTATAACTTTTGAACCGGTTCTCAGAATTGAAATATGAGGGCACGATTGAACTCACAACATCGTTAATTGCTTAATGAGACCTTCACCACAGTTGCATTATACCGTGTGTAGGAGTTAGTTTTTGGGTGTATTAAATTAAATTAAATAAAAATAGAGTGGTAACTTTATTTTATTTTTTGGCGGTTTAATCCTTCAAGGAGAGGTTGTAGGTGGGTCCCACCCACACATTACCTCCCGTGGGAGGATAATTTTTCAGTGGGTTCCACATGAGCTTGACCCCCATTAAACCCCCATTTCAAGTATGAATATTGGGGCCTAGATGAGCTTTTTAACACCTATAACCCCTCTTTTATGTCATTAATACTATCCACCTCACTATTAATTAATTGGACACCTCTCTCCATTAATTAATTAGAACTCCTCACCTTCCCTTATTTGAAATTTTAACCATCTTTCCCATTAATTATATGAGTTGTCTATATCTAATTTACCAAAACATTTCAAATTGTGGTGCCAAAAAATAATAGATGTCATTTCCATCTACTATTTAGTGGGCATACTTCTTTCTACTCATTGGGAGAACTAAGGAGAGGGGGAATTCTTGGAGAGCTGGATCATCCAATGGAGAACACCGACTTTCATCTTCTTCAACCGGGAAAGGATGCGAAAGTCTCTTCCGCCACCAAAGAACGACGATGCCATCTTCATCATTCTTCATCCGCATCAAATGAAAAGACGCCGCCCATGAAGAACATCGCCAATAAAGAGTATCTTTGTTCCTCTTCCGACGTTGTCGGAATGATGTCGCCTTCCTGTGTCTCCTTCAAATGACACCAGCACGAAGGGTAGGGGTTTTACCTTAGGAAGATTTCCTTTTCTTTTCTCATCTTCTTTTGAAAGGAATCATTGTGAGGTTTTGTGATTAAATTGTTGATCATTGTACCTTTGATGGACCAACTACTATGACCATAACAATGGAGGGTTCGGGCCAAACACACACTACCTGACACCTTCCATCAAATTTTCATTGTGACGTTCCATGAATCAGAAACACGACATGGCAAAGAGGTGATGCCAATGTAGATCACAAACAAGGGTCGTTCTACTAGCTGCCTTTTCGAATCTTGTCGCGCCAGCGGTGCCCCAGCGCGCCCCTGCGCCCAGTCGGTGTGCAGCCCGGTGCACCCCCGTGCCTCGCCGGAGAGCTTCTTGGTAACCCCGCGCCTCACCGGCGTGCCGCTCGACCAACACGGAGCCCCCGGAGCGCTGCCTGACCAGCCCATTGCCCCCCCGATGTACTACCCGGCCTGCCTAGTGCTACCCTGGCATGCTGCCCGGCCAGCCCGGCCCCCTGGCGCGCTACCCCAAGCCCCGGCGCCCCCCCCGGTGCGCTGCTCAGCCTCCACGGAGCCCCCAGCACCCTAGCGTGCTACCTCAATATACTGCCCGCCCCCTACCGGTGGCCTTCCCGGTGCCAACGCGGCCAGCCACACCCTGCCGGGAGCGCCCGTGGCCTGCCTGGTGACTGAACGGCTTGCTTGCGCCACGCGCGTCCTATAAACTGGCCTCCCATCCATCTGCGTTCTGGGGCGACAAACGACACCCCCATGGTGTCGTTGGCCCAACTGGCCTTGTTTCCCGGGCCGAGTCACCGAGTCACCTACGTGGGGACTATCAGGTTAAACTGCCCTCATGGTCCCTTGGGCTGGTTATGTCCGATTGGGTCGGACGGGACCCAGGCCCATTACTAACCCATTACCTCCTTAGGCCATATCTTTGGCATCAGACGTCCATTTGTCGAACAGTTTGCGATGCTAGTTTTCATGGAGTATAGTCGTCCCTTTGGGAATACCCCATGGGCGTTCGGGCTATAGTTGAGATATGGTCAAGTTGGATTATTCACAAAACCAACCCGACCTCTAAAACTAAAAGGATGATAACTCGCAGACCGAGCATAATATTGACGCACCGTCTGATGCGTTAAGACCCCTTATGGCGTGGGGTTCTGATGAGATTCTTCCACATGAGACATTGTGACACTTATAGTGTCAACCAGGATCTCATGGAGAATATCCTTTTGGAGACGAGTAGGCGGAGTATAGATACCTAGTAGCTGTAGACCTGACGACTGTTTGACCGATTCTACTCGAAGTGATTCGACTAGCCTAGTGGATGGAGTGCCCGGTTTGGCGGCATACCCATGGCAGATGGAGCATCTGGCTAGGCAGCGGACCTGCGGTACATGACAGGATGAGTACCTCTGACACCTATAAGGGGGAGCGCCCGGTTTGGCGGCAGACCCACAACAGATGCAATGCCCGGTTTGGCAGAAGACCCACGGTACTCGACAGGAGGAGTACCTCAGCAGCCTAATGTTAGTGAGTAGCATATCAGAGTCGTGACAGGGCCATTATAATCGATAGAGGAAGAGTTCCCTAGCAGTCGTCATTTCGATAATGAAAATCATGGTTTCAGCTGAGTCAATAAGATTTGTGGTTTTCTAATAAAGGAGATGGGTTAAATGATAACATTGGTATATATATGGGAATATACCTAAGTAATGGTTATCTGTAGATTTCATACATTTTGGTTTATCCTTTTGGATTTTGTGAGGCCTTGAAGGTCTCGGGGTCCCAACTGAGTATCGTTAAACTCACCCCTACAGAGGCTATGCTCGCACCTCATTGTATTGGGTGCAGACGACAGACAACGCTGACCGAGGTTGAGTGTCCGAGGACTGGACAGTACCTAGAGGTGGACATATCAACGAGACAGTACCCGGAGGAGATGGACGGATGTGGAGCACTGAGGAGGCTTTCTGTACCTACCCTTATGATAAGATCCATGGTGGATAATCCAGGAGCTATTAGACATCATCTTGGTGTTTGTATTTTAGTTGTACCTTTTTTTCATTTCATTATACTATACTGTTGGGCTTATATTTCTGGCCCATTTTACATTCCAGCACAATTTTTGTTATACAGATTTTACTTATTGTTTTCTTCCACTTTTACACTGGTTGTGTGTGTTTAAATTTTATAAAGGCAATGCCTTCCTAGTTATTGGGATCTATACCTTTGATGCTACTCGCCAGATCCTTGTCTATGGAAGGCATGCTTGGGGTTGTCACGATACGAGCCCCGGGGTACGGGTTATGTCAATAATATTTTTTGGATCCTGATATTTTTAATAATATTTTTTTGAATGTTTTCATTTTTTATATGAAAATCGTCATATTAATGGAACATCAAAATTAATAAAAAATTAAAAATTTCATCTATAATAAATAAAATAAAAATAGATATGGAAACTCCCATGGAATATCTAAATACTAATTATTATGAAAATACATAAACTGATTTAAAAATATTGTTTTCATTTGAAATGATAGAGTAATGAGGTATTTCTTATGAAACATTAACCAAGCACAATTTTGTGGAAGCATACAATTGGGATAAAATAAATCTTGTAGAAATATCAAATAAAGTAAAATCTTATTGTAAAAAGATAAAGAAATAAGGAAAAATTTCCACCCCCATTATAAAGAAGATTTCACTATCAGAAAATATTCACATAATAAATATATTAATGAACACGATATATTGATAATACCAATCATCTATTGAATATATTCAAATCTATCAGAATTAAATGATTTTGGAAAAACTTAATTATGTTTTTCTTATATTCAAATAAATTATAATATAATATTTTTCATGTTCAAGAAGTAAATGGTTTCTTATATATATTACATTTCCACATGAGTGACGTTTTGGGTCCAAAGAGGAACATATTTCACCAATATTACAATAAAAAATTGCATTTTAACTAAAAAACATAAATTATTTGCGTCTGTGTGTTGCATCAAAATAAATTTCTCAAAAAAAATTATAGTTTCTTCAAATTCATCATCTATTGTGGAAGTATATAATATGTGTTACATCCTACAATAGTAAAACAAAAATTATTATACTATAAAATGAAAATCTCTAAATTTACATTTATATTCAATTCTAGATCAACAAATGTAAACATATGAAAAATACATATCACAATATTATTTATAGAGAAATTAATTATTCCACAATATGGATTTATAATAAGATAATGAAAAATTAATTTAAGAAATTAATGATACGATTATTTTAGTTTTTCTTGAAATAAAACTCAAAATCCTACAGAGATCATTAATTTTGGTTGACATTATGTAAGAAATTTTGGACATCTAATCCACCCTATAAAATGATCATGGTCAATTAGTATGCCAAATTAATAAAGAGATGGATAATTTTAGGTTCTTATTTGAGTATACATATTTTTAGAAATATGTTATTGAAATAATTTAATTATATATTTAATAAATATTTTTCACATAATAAAGTTGATACATTATTTTTTGAAATTTGAAAAACAATGAAAAAATTAGTTCAACCCTCATACTTAATTAAAACATGGGTATAATACATTCAATTAACAAATAAGAATGATATTATTTAGTTGAATAAAATATAATTTCATTAAAATAAATTCTAAATACGATGGTATATTGAAAAATATTCTTTAAAAATTGACATGCATCACTCTTACAAGTAATTTTTTTAAAATAAAAATTAGTATGGTTTATCACACTAGGTTCTTAGAGATTTTAAATCCCTATTATTCCCTAGTATTATAAAAAATAATATCCAACGTTTTTAAATTTTTAAAACTAAAATGTTTCTCAACTTGAACTACCTCTTACACATATTTGTTATGAAAATTAAATTTCATATTGATTTGATAAATAGTAGTATTATAAAATAATGAAAATAATAGAAATGTATGAATAGATTAAAGTATTTGTTATCAATTAAAATTTTCTTCATTGTCTATGTGTTCTTGTTTATTATAATACATGACAATAGACATTTCATTATTTCATAAAATATTTTCATTTTGATCATGTTTTTTAGGGAGAACCTATTTTACTCCTGGTACATGAAAATCATTAGTTCATTATACTGAAGTAAAAAATTTATTACTATCAAAATTATTGACTGTATAATATATTTCCCTAATCCTATCATCATTAACTAAATACAATTCAATTTTTATAGGATTCAACTAAGATAAAGATGAAATATATTAACATTCATTTCATAAGGAAAATGTGTTTTGACTAATTATCAATATCACCCATGAAACTATTAATGAGATGATTCCATATGATTAATATATTAATTCTACATGTAATTTTATTTCATCTACAATAGGTTAAAATTATACTAGATGTATAAATTTTGAAATAATTCTACTATTTTTTCATCAATTTGATGATTCTTCCTTCATGGGATAAAAATTAGCATTCAAAATATCAGCTAAATATGTATATATTAGATTATTAAAATAAAAAGGACCATTTTGATCAATGTTATCAACTAACTTCCTCATGAATTCAATTTATTGCTTCAAATATTTTTTTTGAGGTGTTAAAGGAGCATAAAAATTCTGAGTAATTTTTTTCATATAAAAAAATATTCATGATTGTAAATTTAAATGTCACCCCATAGATAATTATTATTAGTTACAAAAGGTAGATGTCTATCAATTATAACCAGGGAATGAAATAATTTTTAGAAGTATATCTTAAAACTTTTTTTCTACAAAATAGTCCATCATTTATCTTTTATAGTTATTAATAATGAAATATATATTTTACATGCCTCCAATATGTCAACTGCGTATTAAAAACAATACATGTTTATTAAATGAAAATATCCGAAATTAAATAATTTACTAATATATATATAATTCTTGAATCATGGTTCATTCCTTTGTGATGGGGGTTATTCATTTTAGAAGAAATAAATCTATTCATTATTTTATAAATTCTTCTCATAAAATGTTTTTTTAAAGATATAACATTATAGTTTCTTAACTATCTATACCTCAAACAAGATTGATATTTTGTTACACATAAAAAAGATAAAACATTGATTCTATGGACTTCAATGTTTAAATTATAATCATATTCCATACAATATTTTGAAGATATTCATTTACATTTAGAAAGTTCAATTGTATATTTATGTAATTTCCCGGAAACTCTATGATATTTTTTTATTAAATGGTATTATTTCAAGAAAATGATCCGAAACGACATTTATTTCCATGTGCTAGAGTGGATGGAATTGATTTTTTAATATTTTATTAAAATATTATCAAATAATCATATTAACAGGGGTTTCTATCTTTTAATCCAATGCCTGGATCAAAATTCTAAGGGCATCATTGCTTCTTGAATGGTGACATTAAAATATAATATACCTACCTATGACCATTATGAATCCACCGTAAATTACATTTTATGAACTTTTTTGAGGAAAAATAAAATAACATAAAAATTTATGTAATTTTTTTTAACATTAAGGTGGAGCGGTGGCCCGACGGCACTGCTGTGCGGCAACATGGTGACCAAAAAATCACATTAACTAAAGCCCATTAATGAGTATCTTAAATTCACTATGTAATGATTCATTAAGTGAAGCGTAACTGATTTCCATTCCATGAATAAAGCAGCCTAATGACCCGACGATGTAGCATAATTGAACTTTTGTGATGCATTTCTCATTGAATGAGATAATGGGCTGACGAATCAGAGTGGGATATTATCTAATTGGTTATGAAGTATTTATCTTCAACGAAAAATGTTGTTGAATTGGAATGTGGTAGTGGCACCCTGGAGAACAGATCCAGGACTGGAGACCAATAAACACTAATGATTTAGATGGATCAACACCAATGATGAACCTCCTCCATGTATGTGTGTTTTTTTGTTTTGAGTTTCCCCATTCATTAATTTTAGACAAAAAATGTTGATCAACCCATGAAAAGGTTGATTCACAGATCGCATGCTCCTACAGGATGGTTCTTAGACTTGGGGTTTCTATTGAGGTTACCTTGTTGTTATAATATTGAACCTCCCCAATTTTTAAACCGAAATGTAGAGGGTGTTGCCCACCATGAACATAAACCAAGACCCTCTTCCCTTGTACATTCTGCATGGCCGAACATCCATGTTGATAATAAAGAGTTTTCAAGGCTGTATTAGAGAAGACAACACCCTATGTAGATAGTATGTGTAGACGAATTGATGAACGGAACACCGATGTAGACTCAGTGGTCCGCATAAGGTGGTATCGATGCACTAGTGTTGTAGGTGGAGACAATGCTCTAGTGGTGGCGATCCATGATGGCGCACAAAGGGAGGTTATGCAGCCTGCTAAAGCTGCAGTGTGGGGAAATATCCATTGTTAGTGGGTCGATGGCTAGCATTCAGGGACACGACCCATGTCTCATGGGCCATGTCGACCAACTTGCATGTGGTCTAGTATGGCCACATGTGGGAATAAAGTGTGAAAGGTTTATTCGATAAAGTGCCCAAGAACAGGATGCCCCGCTGGGGGTCCTAGAAAGAGGGGACTAGCCAGTTGGGAGTGCTGGGTTGGCTGGGCATGAAACAATTTGCTGAGCGGCCTGGGATGAATTTTTCCAGACCATTATTGCGGGCTAGTCCAGAGGAATAAAATCGGTCTGTTTTTCTGCCCCAGATGAAAACAAACCGGCCCACTGGTTGTTGTTATGGCCAGTTGGAACCAGGTCGATGGGGGAACCAGTGGGCTGGAACCCCGGCTGAAACAAGATGTGTCGCGCAATGCTTTATGGGGGTGGACCAGCCGCTAGGCTGGACTGGGTGGGTCTAAAACATAATTGGGTTGGTTTGGATTGGTCAAACTGATTTGGGGAATATGGGGCCCCCGGGTTGCATTGGTAGGATTGTCCAAATAGGTCCGACTGGGCCCAAATAGAAATGGACCCTGATTACTAAAATGCCCATCTCCGTTAGACCAAGCGTCCAACTGAAGATCCATTTGTTGAATTGGAACCCTAACAATGTGGTAGTACTTATATATTACTATTATCATATTTTAATGGAAGTTGAAATGTGATGAATGCTATAAGGAGCAGTTTACCCTTGAATCAAGAGAACTATTTGTGGTAATCCTATTGCTAAATGAGACCTAATAAATGATGATAAGAAACCATATGTGGATCAAGTAAAAGCGACAATGGGTGGTTCAGCTATGATGTCCTTTTTGAAAGTGTCATTGTGTGACTCGGCAGGCATACTGTGGGGAGCAGCTCTATGTGAACCAATATTCCAATGATACTCATTAAGGATGAGCTTCTCAGTATTTTTGAAAATATGGGATTTACCTCTGTGTGACCTCAAATGCCCACAGTGGGTAGAGGCTCTATATGGCTGAGCCCAATCATGGTACATTTAGGGATTTGTTCCCCTAGAGTCAAAGGGGTTTAGTGTTGTGGCTGATAATATTTCATTCTATACTTTAGATTATACATGAGTAGTACTCCCATACATGGTGGGGTGAACATCCCCAATATACGATGTTGTACTCACCATACATAAAATGGTGAATGTCTAACATGAGTTCTACTCCTCTATTGTAATAGGGTGTGGGTCCTTCATTAGTAATTCTTGAATCATGGTTCATTCCTTTGTGATGAGGGTTATTCATTTCAGAAGAATGAAATCTATTCTTTATTTTATAAATTCCACTCATAGAATGTTTTTATAAAGATATAACATTATAGTGTCTTATCTATCTATACCTCAAACAAGATTTCTGGGATTATTATATTACTAATAACAGAAGCTCATATACAAATTCAAGTAAGCCTCAATGAAATGAGATTGAGACGATGTCCCATACAAAGATTGTATCCATAGATTAATGATAAATCAATTACATAATTATGTGTGAAAAATATAAATACACTCAATATAAGTGGATATTAAGTATTAAAAAATAATAGGTCATTCCCACATATTCATTGAATTACATAAACAAGATGTAGAGGTTTAACCCAATGAATTGAAATTGGGATAAGAAGTTCCCTTACAGAAATTCGACATCCTAACAGCTTCACATTAAAAATCAGAAAATGAGTGGATGATAGATAAAAAGGGTATCTCATCACTTGGACATAAAATTTAGAGAAATAAGGATATATAAGAACATATCCTAATATAAGAATATGTAAATTAAAAGACCTAACGAAAATAAGTCTTTTAAAATGAGGTGGGTGAATGGTTCCCTTACCGATTTGGGTTACATTTAAAATGTACACCCAATGAAAGAAGATTCATACAATGAAGATGTAAAAACCCATAAATTAAAGTATATTACACAAATAATTCAATAATGGATAGTAAATTCACCGCAAAAAATAAAATAGTGGCAAATGTAGCATGAATCTCACGTGAATAAAAAGTGAGATAAAAACCCCTTACCTCGTTGTAATCAATCGCGTCGTATAGCCAAAAGATAATTAACACCGAATGTATCACATAATAAATTGAATATAAATAGAATCACGATAATATATATGAAATTTTAGTACAAAATACCCCACATGAAAAAAATAAGTGGCGAAAAAAATAAATCTCATGGAATTAGAAGTGAGATAAGAAATCCCCTAATATCAAGTCCTACTTGTCTTGTATGTTTCCTTATATTCCTCTAAATCATGCAACTATTTTTGATTTGAGCCAAAGGATTCATTGAAAAGACTTCTGCCCAAAGGGAGGATTCTAAGAGTAATAGAGGAATGTGGATAGATAACATGAGAGGAGGTTGGACGAGCCAAGGGCTTGAGAGGTGTGGGTAAGGCGGTAGAGGTGGGGTCCTTTATAAGAGCGAGGATGGTCACTTTTGGAATGTCTTGAAATGTTACTTTATTATAAACTTTTTTAGATTTTAAAGGTCATATAATGATATATTTTTAGGATAATGTGATAAGGGTTCAAAATCCACCCATCCAATAGGTTTTCGACAAGCGTATGTCCTGGGTTTTACCTTATATTTTCATATCATTTAAATCGTTCATTAATGAGGTAATCAGTGTGTCATCATGGTGTCAATAATAAATTTATTTATTTAATGACTAAAATTTATAAAACAAATACCATGATGAAGGAAACATTTTTAGCATTCCAATGACTATTTATAGTTTAAGTGATATTTTAAGTAAACAAAATTAAAATTGTTTTACATAGGATATACAATCAATTATTATATATTTCTCTTCTTTTTAAAAATAATGTCATTAATGTCACTATTACACCCATGTGACTCCATGGGCCCTAAATATCGGTAAATAGATTCCCATGGTCGGCCATGACTCAAAAAGGAGGAAGATAACTCAGGTTATAGTCATTTTATATTAGTATAGTATTATTTTATTTCTCTTAACTACCCGATTACTAATTAATCATGATAATTAAAGATAATTACCGTCGTTAGTATTCATAATTTACACAAACAAAAGGGTATTAATTACAAAATTTGGACCTTCTGATTCTAAATATGGAATCGATTTTACCAAATTTCAATCACAGAAATTGCATTAATTAAATTAAAAATAATTCTCTTTGTCAAAACTAAAGATGAGTTTTTAAGAAGAAAAATGTATCAAAAGAGTGACTTAGTTTTACATCCAATCGAAAAGGTAAATTACTTTAAATGAACAATATTGTATTAATTGATAAAAACATAATTAGATTACTCTTTAAAACAAATTAAAAGGAAAATCTAAATATATAATTAAATTAGTTGTAAAAGCAATTTTGAAGTAAAATGCAGGATTTTCACTATTCATTAAAAATGAACATTTGTCAGAAAAATAAAATAAAATATACAATGTAAATTTGATATTAAAATTTTAAAAGTAATGCACATTTTACCAAATTCAAAAAATTGAATTTGAATTAATTAATTTTATAATTATTTCTCGATGTCAAAACAAATAGCATGTTTTGAAGAAACAATATCTATCAAAAGATTAACAGTTGTTTGTGTCCAATTTCACAGTGAACTTAAATCCACGGACCACCATTGAACTAAATGGTATAAATATATTCTAATTACACTTTAAAACCAATTAAAAAGATAATATAACCATTTAAATAAATAAGATTAAAATTACTTTTTGAATTAAAATACAAAATGTTTCACTATTCATTAAAAATGAACTTTATCGAAAAAATAACAAAAATTTACACAAAGTACATTTTGATGTCCCGATTCAAAAGAAGGATTTTATTTTGTCAAATATAACATATAAAATTGACAAAAAGTAGTTTTAAAAAATGTTCTAAATCAAAATGTGGTTAATCAACCTTTTAAAGAATATTAGAATATTTAATATTAAAATTGGATTCATTTTCATTTTAAGCCTCTATATTTTATTAGGTAATTGATAAAATATTTAACAGAAATATATAATCATTTTTAGTTAGTTATGTTCATTCCCTCCATTACAATAGCTAGGCGTTAACTACAATTTAGAATAATATTATTATATTATTTGTGTGCAACATAAGATTTCAATGAAAATCGTTGTTGCGTATTGGGTACGCCATCAAACATAGATTTCCATTTAATGTAATATTAACATTATTTTCAAAAAATTTAATAAATATGAAAATTTTATATTCTTTATTTACCTAGGTTGTTAAATATTACCTCTGTAATGTTAAAAATTGACACAACTAATTTATTATTTCTCATATAATAAAATATAAATCAAATATGTTTTTCACCATTAGAGTATTCTATCTTATTTCTAGTGAACGATGTAATTTTGGATCCTTAATATAATAATCATTGACTTCAATAAAGGATGAGATATCTTATTGACCTTATCATTTGAATGAAACACGACCTTCCCCACAAGGGGTATTTAGAAAAATCATGGTTAGTGTTGTAACATAGGAGTTACAATGGATGTTTCTTCTTCTAACTGAATTCAAATAAGATAAACAAAAATATTAATATTCATACAATATGAAAATAAAAGAATATTTTATTGAAACAATCAAAAGAACGTAATCGTCAATAAATTATTATATAACATAAAACCCATGCAACATACATATAGAATGCATGTTTATTTAAACCATATATTAAAAATATGATTACATACAGTGAAATTGAATAGTTAATTTTAAAATAGAGTCATTATATTCAAACAAACATTAATAAATTTAGCAATAATTAAATAATACGCATGTAGAATAGCCTTGAAATAGATATATCAAACATAATGGATGAATTGTAAAATATTTAAGGGAGCCTAAATTTTAACATACTAATCCTAAAAAAATATCAAGATATCCTTTTTAAATGAATTCATAGAGGAAAATTGATCTAAATTACCTATACAAAAAATTTGAAAGATGATTCATTGTATGAATTCTGAAAATAAAATTGATAATATTCAATCATAAAATTGGATGAAATTAAAATTTTAGAAAATTATTTTAAAGAATCAGAAATTTCAATGAATTTTTTTTCATAAAATATTTATATTTTTACGAGTCTGCAGTTTCTAACGGCGCATGATTCCAAGTCCCAGAGTGCCTGAAATGATCCGTCGAACTTCTGTTAAGCATAAATTAACGCACATATGAAATTTTCCAAAAAAAGTGGAATAACTCTTTAATAGTTACTCGGGTAAAAAATCTGAGGCCATAGTTGCGCTTAGGATGATGATTTTACCCTAGGTGTGACTTAAGCTTAGTCGGCGCAGGCCTCCTTTGAGAATTCCAAAAAATGGAAAAACCGTAAATAAAATAATAACAAAAATATTCTATTTTTAAAATGCTTATAACTCAAAAACGGTATCTCGGATAAATAATCTTAGACCATTGCTGAACTTGTGAGGGAATGCTTTAGTTACACAGATACTAACTTTGGCCGGCGTGGGCCACCTAAATAAGTTAGTTTTTTGTCACAAATAAAAAAATTATATAACATTTATTTTATTTTGAAATTCATCACATCTAAAAGGAAACTCAGATTGAAAATCAGAGAGTACCGTTTGGTTCATTGGGGGATATTTCACCTAGGCAAAGCCTAACCTTGACTACATCTGGTCGAGGGTGACTGATAATATTTTTACGATGTTTTTTTTGGGTATGTTCAGTAAACATACCTTTAGAATTGTATAACTTTTGAACTGGTTCTCGGAATTGAAATACGAGGGCACAATTGAACTCACAGCATCATTAATTGCTTAATGAGACCTTCTCCACAGTTGCGTTATACCGTGTGTAGGAGTTAGTTTTTGGGTGTATTTAATTTAATTAAATAAAAATAAAGTGGTAACTTTATTTTATTTTTTGGATGTTTAAACCTTCAAGGAGAGGATGGAGGTGGGTCCCACCCACACATTACCTCCCGTGGGATGATAATTTTTCAGTGGGGCCCACATGAGCTTTTTAACACCTATAACCCCCTCTTTTATGTCGTTAAAAATATCCACCTCACTATTAATTAATTGGACACCTCTATCCATTAATTAATTAGAACTCCCTTTCCCTTATTTGAAATTTTAACCATCTTTCCCATTAATTATATTAGTTGTCTTTTTTTAATTTACCACAACTTTTCAAATTGTGGTGCCAACAAATAATAGATGTCATTTCCATCTACTATTTGGTGGCCATACATCATTCTATTCATTGGGAGAACTAAGGAGAGGGGGAATTCTTGGAGAGCTGGATCATTCAATGGAGAACATCGACTTTCATCTTCTTCAACCGGGCAAGGATGCGAAAGTCTCTTCCGCCACCGAAGAATGACGATGCCATATTCATCTTTCTTCTTCCACATCAAATGAAAAGACGCCTCCCATGAAGAACATCACCAATAAAGAGTATCTCTGTTCCTCTTCTGATATTGACGGAATGATGTCGCCTTCCGGTGTCTCCTTCAAACGACACCAACAAGAAAGGTTGGGGTTTTACCTTAGGAAGATTTCCTTTTCTTTTCTCATCTTGTTTTGAAAGGAATCATTGTGATGTTTTGTGATTTAATTGTTGTTCATTGTACCTTTGATGAACCAACTGCAATGACCATTACAATGGAGGGTTCGGGCCAAACTCACACTACCTGACACCTTCCATCAAATTTTCATTGTGACGTTCCACGAATCGGAAACACGACATGGCAAAGAGGTGATGCCAATGTAGATCGCGAACAAGGTCATTATAATGGATTCCTTTTCGAACCTTGTCGTGCCGGAGGTGCCCCAGCACGCCCCTGCGCCCAGTCGGTGTGCAGCTTGGTGCACCCCCGCGCCTCGCCAGAGAGCTTCTTGGCAACCCCGCGCCTCACCGGCGTGCCGCTCGGCCAAACCGGAGCCCCCGGAGTGCTTCCTGACCAGCACGTTGCCCCCCCGGCGTACTACCCGGCCCGCATGGCACCACCCTGGAATGCTTCCTAGCCAGCCCAGCCCCTGGCGTGCTACCCCACCAGCCCGGTGCCCCCCCCGGCGCGCTGCTTAGCCTCCACGGAGCCCCCAGCGCCCTAGCGTGCTGCCTCAATATACTACCCGGCCCCTACCGGTGGCCTGCTCGGTGCCAACGCGGCCGTCCACACCCTGCCCGGTGCGCCTGCGGCCTGCCTGGTGACCAACCAGCTTGCCCGCGCCACGCGCGGCCTGTACACTGGCCTCCCGTCCATCAGCGTTCTGGGGCGACAAACAGCGCCCCCGTGGTGTCGCTGGCCCAACCGGCCTTGTTTCCCGGGCCGAGTCACCAAGCCGCCAACATGGTGACTATTAGGTTAAACTGCCCTCATGGTCCCTTGGGCCGGTTATTTCCAACCGGGTCGGACGGGACCGAGGCCCGTTACTAACCCATTACCTCCTTGGGCCATATCTTTGGCACCAGACGTCCATTTGATGAATAGTTTGCGACGCTAGTTTTCATGGAGCATAGTCGTCCCTTTGGGAATACCCCATGGGCGTTCAGGGTATAGTTGAGATACGGTCAAGTTGGTTTATTCATGAAAACAACCCGGCCTCTAAAACTAAAAGGATGATAACTCGCAGACCGAGCATAAGATTGACGCACCGTCTGTTGCTTTAAGACCCCTTATGGCGTGGAGTTCTGATGAAATTATTCCACATGAGACTTTGTGACACTTATAGTTTCAACCAGTAGCTCGTGGAGAATATCCTTTTAGAGACGAGTAGGCGGAGTACAGATACATAGTAGCTGTAGACCTAATGACAGTTTGACCGATTCTACTCGAAGTGATTCGACTAGCCTAGTGGACGGTGCGCCCGGTTTGGCGGCAGACCCATGGCAGATGGAGCGCCTGGCTAGGCAGCAGTCCTGCGGTACATGACAGTATGACTACCTCTGACAGATATAAGGGGGAGCGCCCGTTTTGGCGGCAGACCCACAAAAGATGCAATGCCCAGTTTGGCAGCAGACCCGCTATACTCGACAGGAGGAGTACCTTAGCAACCTAATGTTAGTGAGTAGCATATCAAAGTCGCGACAGGGCCATTATAATCGATAGAGGAAGAGTTCTCTAGCAGTCATCATTTCGATAATGAAAATCATGGTTTCAGTTGAGTCAATAAGCATTGTGGTTTTCTAATGAAGGAGATGGGTTAAATGATAACATTGGTATATATAGGGGAATATACCTAAGTAATGGTTATCTGTTGATTTCATACATTTTGGTTTACCCATTTGGATTTTGTGGGGCATTGAAGGTCTCGGGGTCCCAACTGAGTATTGTTAAACTCACCCCTACACAGGCTATGCCCGCATCTCATTGTATTGGGTGCAGACGACGGACAATGTTGACCGAGGTGGAGTGTTCGAGGACTGGACAGTACCTAGAGGTGGACCTATAAACGAGACAGTACCCGGAGGAGATGGACAGATGTGGAGCACTGAGGAGGCTTTCTGTACCTACCCTTATGATAAGATCCAAGGTGGATGATCCAGGAGCTATTAGACACCATCTAGTTGATTGTATTTTAGTTGTACCTTTTTTTCTTTTCATTGTACTATACTATTGGGCTTATATTTCTAGCCCATTTTACATTCCAGCACAATTTTTGTTATACACATTTTTCTTATTTTTTTCTTCCACTTTTACACTGGTTGTGTGTGTTTAAATTTTATAAAGTCAATGCCTTCCTAGTTATCGGGATTTACACCTTTGATGCTACTCAACAGCTCCTGGTCTATGGAAGACCTGCTTGGGGTAGTCACGATACGTGCCCCGGCGGACAGGTCGTGCCAAAAATATTTTTTGGATCTTGATATTTTTAATAATATTTTTTTGAATGTTTTCATGTTTTATAAGAATATCATCATATTAATGGAACATCAAAATTAAAAAAAAATTAAAAATTTCATCAATAATAAATAAAATAAAAATAGATATGGAAACTCCCATAGAATATCTAAATACTAATTATTATGAAAATATATAAAATGATTTAAAAATATTGTTTTTATATGAAATGATAGAGTAATGAGGTATTTCTTATGAAACATTAACCAAGCACAATTTTGTGGAAGCATACAATTGGGATAAAATAAATCATGTAGAAATATCTAATAACGTAAAATCTTATTGTAAAAAGATAAAGAAATAATGGAAAAATTTCCACCCCCATTATAAAGAAGATTTCACTATCAAAAAATATAAACATAATAAATATATTAATGAACACCATATATTGATAATACCAATCATCTATTGAATATATTAAAATCTATCAGAATTAAATGATTTTGAAAAAACTTAATTATGTTTTTCTTATATTCAAATAAATTATAATATAATATTTTTCCTGTTCAATAAGAAAATGGTTTCTTATATATATTACATTTCCACATGAGTGACGTTTTGGGTCCAAATATGAACATATTTCACCAATATTATAACAAAAAATTGGATTTTATCTAAAACACATAAATTATTTGTGTCTGTGTGTTGCATCAATATAAATTTCTCAAAAAAATTATAGTTTCTACAAATTCATCATCTATAGTGGTAGGATATAATATGTGTTATATCCTATAATAGTAAAACAAAAATTATTATACTATAAAATGAAAATCTCTAAATTTACATTTATATTCAATTCTAGATCAACAAATGTAAACATATGAAAAATACATATCACAATATTATTTATAAAGGATTTAGATATTCCACAATATGGATTTATAATAAGATAATGAAAAATTAATTTAAGAAATTAATGATAGGATTATTTTAGTTTTTCTTGAAATAAAACTCAAAATCCTATAGAGATCATTAATTTTGGTCGACATTATGTAAGATATTTTGGACATCTAATCCACCCTATAAAATGATCCTGGTCAATTAGTATGCCAAATTAATAAAGAGATGGATAATTTTAGGTTCTTATTTGAGTATACATATTTTTATAATTGTGTTATAGAAATAATTTAATTATGTATTTAATAAATATTTTTCACATAATAAAGTTGATACATTATTTTTTGAAATTTGAAAACCAATGAAAAAATTAGTTCAACCCTCATACTTAATTCAAAAACAGGTATAGTACGTTCAATTAAAATATAAGAATGATATTATTTAGTTGAATAAAATATAATTTCATTAAAATAAATTCAAAATACGATGGTATATTGAAAAATATTCGTTAAAAATTGACATGGATCACTCTTACAAGTAAATTTTTTAAAATAAAAATTATTATGGTTTATCACACTAGGTTCTTAGAGATTTTAAATCCCTATTATTCCCTAATATTATAAAATATAATATCCAATGTTTTTAAATTTTTAAAACTAGAATGTTTGTCAACTTGAACTACCTCTTACACATATTTGTTATGAAAATTACATTTCATATTGATTTGATAAATAGTAGTATTATAAAATAATGAAAATAATAGAAGTGTATTAATAGAATAAAGTATTTATGATCAATTAAAATTTTCTTCATTGTCTATGAGTTCTTGTTTATTATAATATATAACAATATACATTTCATTATTTCATAGAATATTTTAATTTTGATCTTGTTTTTTAGGGAGAACCTATTTTACTCCCGATACATGAAAATCATTAGTACATTATACTGAAGTAAAATATTTATTACTATCAAAATTATTGACTGTATAATATATTTCCCTAATCCTATCATCATTAACTAAATACAATTCAATTGTTATAGGATTCAACTAAGATAAAGATGAAAAATATTAACATTCATTTCATAAGGAAAATGTGTTTTGACTAATGATCAATACCACCCATGAAACTATTAATGAGATGATTCCATATGATTAATATATTAATTCTATATGTAATTTTATTTCATCTTCAATAGGTTAAAATTATACTAGAGGTATAAATTTTGAAATAATTCAACTATTTTTTCATCAATTTGATGATTCTTCCTTCATGGGATAAAATTAGCATTCAAAATATCAGCTAAATATGTATATATTGGATTTTTAAAATAAAAAGGACCAATTTCATTAATGTTATCAACTATCTTCCTCATGAATTCAATTTATTGCTTCAAATAAGTTTTTTGAGGTGTTAAAGGAGCATAAAAATTCTGAGTAATTTTTTTCATATAAAAAAGATTCATGATTGTAAATATAAATTTCACCCCACAGATAATTATTATTAGTTACAAAAAGTAGATGTCTATCAATTATAACCGAGGAATGAAATAATTTTTAGAAGTATATCTTAAAACTTTTTTTCTACAAAATAGTCCATGATTTATCTTTTATAGTTATTAATAATGAAATATATATTTTACATGCCTCCAATATGTCTACTGTGTATTAAAAACAATACTTGTTTACTAAATGAAAATATCCCAAATTCAATAATTTACTAATATATATATAATTCTTGAATCATGGTTCATTCTATTGTGATGAGGGTTATTCATTTTAGAAGAAATAAATCTATTCATTATTTTATAAATTCCTCTCATAGAATGTTTTTTTAAAGATATAACATTATAGTTTCTTAACTATCTATACCTCAAACAAGATTTATATTTTGTTACACATAAATAAGATAAAACATTGATTCTACGGACTTTAATGTTTAAATTATAATCATATTCCATACTATATTTTGAAGATATTCATTTACATTTATAATGTATCATATTCCATACTATATTTTGAAGATATTCATTTACATTTATAATGTTCAATTGTATATTTATGTAATTTCCCAGAAACTCTATGATATTTTTTTATTAAATGGTATTATTTCAAGAACATGATCTGAAACGACATTTATTTCCATGTGCTAGAGTGGATGGAATTGATTTTTTAATATTTTATTAAAATATTATCAAATAATCGTATTAACAGGGTTTTCTATCTTTTAATCCAATGCCTGGATCAAAATTCTAAGGGCATCATTGCTTCTTGAATGGTGACATTAAAATATAATATACCTACCTATGAAAATCATGAATCCACCGTAAATTATATTTTATGAACTTTTTAGAGGAAAAATAAAATAACAGAAAATGTTATGTAATTTTTTATAACATTAATGTGTAGCGGTGGCCCGACGGCACTGCGGTGCGGAAAAATGGTGACCAAATATCCCATTAACTAAAGCCCATTAATGAGGATCTTAAATTCACTGTTTAATGATTCATTATGTTAAGCGTAACTAATTTCCATTCCATGAATAAAGCAGCCTAATGACCCGATGATGTAGCATAATCGAACTTTTGTGACGCTTTTCTCATTGAATGAGATAATGGGCTGACGAATCAGAGTGGGATATTATCTGATAGGTTATGAAGTATTTATCTTCAACGAAAAATGTTGTTGAATTGGAATGTGGTGGTGGCACCCTGGAGAATAGATCTAGGACTGGAGACCAATAAACACTAATGATTTAGATGGATCAACACCAATGACGAACCTCCTCCATGTATGTGTGTTTTTTGGTTTTGGGTTTCCCCATTCATTAATTTTAATCAATGAATGTTGATCAACCCATGAAAAGGTTGATTCACAGATCGCATGCTCCTACATGATGGTGCTTAGACTTGGGGTTTCTATTGAGGTTACCTTGTTGTTATAATATTGAACCTCCCCAATTTTTAAACTGAAACGCAGAGGGTGTTTCCCAACAAGAACATTAACCAAGACCCTCTTCCCTTGTTCATTCTACATGGACGAACATCCATGTTGATGATAAAGAGTTTTCAAGGCTGTATTAGAGAAGACAACACCCTATGTAGATAGTATGTGTAGACGAATTGATGAATGTAACACCGAAGTAGACTCAGTGGTCCGCATAAGGTGCTATCGATGCACTGGTGTTGTAGGCGGAGACAACGGTCTAGTGGTGGTGATCCATGACGGCGCACTGAGGGAGGTTATGCAGCCTGCTAAATCTGTAGTGTGGGGAAAGATCCATTGTTAGTGGGTCGATGGCTAGCATTCAGGGACGTGACCCATGTCTCATGGGCCATATCGACCCACTTTCATGTGGTCTAGTATGGCCACATGTGGGAATCAAGTATGAAAGGTTTATTTGGTAATGTTCCCAAGAATAGGATTCCCCATTGGGGGTCCTAGCAGGAGGGGACTAGCTAGTTGGGAGTGCTGGGTTGGGTGGGCATGAAACAATTTGCTGAGCGGCCTGGGATGAATTTTTCCAGACCATTATTGCGGGCTGGGCCAGAGGAATAAAATCGATCTATTTTGCTGCCCCAGATGAGAACAAACCGGCCCACTGGTTGTTCTTATGGCCAGTTGGTACCAGGTCGTTGGGGGAACAAGTGGGCTGGAACCCCGGCTGAAACAGGATGTGTCACGCAAGGCTTTATGGGGTCGGCCCAGCCGCAAGGCTGGACTGGGTGGGTCTAAAACATAATTGGGTCGGGTTTTATTGGTCAAACGGAGTTGGGGAATATGGGGCCCCCAGGTTTCATTGGTAGGATTGTCCAACTAGGTCCGACTGGGCCAAAATAGAAATGGCCCCTGATTACTAAAATGCCCATCTCTGTCAGACTAAGCGTCCAACTGACGAGCCATTTGTTGCATTGGAACCCTAACGATGTGGCAGTTCTTCTATATTACTATAATAATATTTTAATGGAAGTTGAAATGTGATGAATGGTATGAGGAGCAGTTTACCCTTGAATTAAGGGAACTATTTGATGGAATCCTATTGCTAAATGAGACCTAATAAATGCTGACAAGAAACCCTATGTGGATCAAGTACAAGCGACAATGGGTGGATTAGCTATGATGACCTTTTTGAAAGTGTCATTGTGTGACTCGGTAGGCGCACAGTGGGGAGCGGCTCTATGTGAACCAATAGTCCAATGATACTCATTAAGGGTGAGCTTCTCAGTATTTTTGAAAATATGGGATTTGCCTCTGTGTGACCTCGAATGCCCACAGTGGGTAGAGGCTCTATATGGCTGAGCCCAATCATGGTACATTTAGGGATTTGTTCCCCTAGAGTCAAAGGTGTTTAGTGTTGTGGCTGATAATATTTCATTCTATACTTTAGATTATACCTGAGTAGTACTCCCATACTTGGTGGGGTGAACATCCCCAATATACGATGTTGTACTCACCATACATAACATGGTGAATGTCTATCACGAGTTGTACTCCTCTGTTGTAACAGGGTGTGGGTCCTTCATTAGTAATACTCCCTTGATGGAACCAGGGTTCAGATGCTCACTTATGTGTAGTACATCCCCATCACACTTTTAGGACAATGTGCAGGTTCTAAATAAGAATTGGATCACTCTAGACTGTTGGACAAAACAATGAGGAGCGACCCCCTCCAAATGAAGAGTTCTATACCAAGATAAGAGTGTGTTATCTTTCAATGGACTATGGTGAAGTAAACTCCTTACAAGATCAACTACGGTAGAACACATTTGTTTGGAGTAGTGCTCCCTCAAATGAGAATAGTTTAATGGTGGGGCCCACTTGACATGGGTTTCCTTAGTCTATATTAGATGCAAGATTGTGATGATTGGACCTCTATTGCTTGGCATTAGAGCCCGTCTTAGTAGAATGATCCCAAAGGAGCACGTTCTATTTGATGTCCCATTTAGAATGAGTAGTGTTGTAACCGATGGAGTATTTCTCATATGAGATTCATCATGGATGGCTATGCTCATTGAGTGAATTATCCTAGTTTATATATTACCTTTTAAACCTTCTATGAGAATCCTAATGATGGAAATTATGTATGGTACACATTGTTCATAGTAGATGATACAAGTATTTTGGGATGTTCATGGAATATGTATATGTATATACATGAGTAGAGCTAATTGTACATTTTTTCATTCTTTTTCTCTTCTAATTTATCATTTTGGTTTCATGGTCCCGTTCTGAGTATTGTTTCACTCACCCAACCATAGGCTATGCACGTACGTGTGGCTTCTGGTTTAGTTGACGTGCACTTGGATAGAGACCTTTGCGGCCAAGGACCAGGCGGTTCCCCGTGATATATGACAAGAAGGAAGTAATTCCACAGCTTAAGACATCCACTGCATACCTTCCCTTTACGTGGGATCTTCTCTGGATATCTTACAAAGCTCTTTTGAACATTCCTATTTTCAGTTATTATTTTGTTGGGTTTGAATTCTTCCACATTTGACATACATAATGTACCTTTACCCAATCGGTGTTTATAGGCTTGCATGATTTCTTTTCCAGCTATTTGGGACAAGGTTCTCTGTGTGTGTATTCATACAGGGACTTAGTAAAATGCCTCCCACTCCTAGGATAATTCCTTCGGTGCTAGTCTCTATCAACTGGCCTTTGGGTGGTGGGCAGGGGGTAGTCACGACATTGGACATAGGGGTATGGTCATAAAAAATGGTATTAGAGGATGTCGGATCTACCTCAAAAACCGGGAGTCTACAGATTTGTTTTGGGCAAATAGTGCTAAGTGTTTTGAGTTTGGATTTCAAGCCAGGGACACTAATATTTGTGCAAAAATTGACATATATGTACACTAGGACTATGGACACCTTAATTTCGACTCAGTACATGGAAACACTAGTTGTGGAAAATAAATTGTAAATTCATCATATAGGAATGGGCTGAGATTTCCATGTAATTATTAAGTTATCTATACAAATATACACTTTTAACTGTGGTTCATCTTGATTCGTTTTAGGATTCCACCATGTTGGTATATTGATAGGATTCTACGTCATGATTTTAATGAAAATCTACCCAGAGTAGAGGCTTCAATGAAGGGAACTGATTTTGAGGCGTTACCTCTTGATGGTACACCACTGATGCCAACCCGCTCTTGATCATCATTTTCTACTAGCTCTACTAGTAGAGGATGTGCGAAGGCTGAGTGCGCTACACGAGTACTAGAGACATAGAATTCCCAGGTTCTTAGGTGAAACATATCCTTAGATATTTGGGGATTGTCATGAGGCAGTTTCGTGAGTCATCCGCCTAGTGAGGATGCCTCTCGACCAGATGGAGATCATAGTGGCAACACTTCATTAGGGTACGGTATGCAGATGGTTGATCTTGATGATCCATACATAAGATGATGTGACCCTCACCTGGTTAGACTGTGAGAACCTCTTAATGGAGGATTCATTTCCAGAAACCATACTCTCTATGCATATACTGGGGATGTTGCACCTTCTAAAGGTCTTCATAATGGTAGTAGCATAATTTCTATGATTCACAGATCATTCTCACTACACTATCAATATGATTCAGGAACCATTATTCTGGACATGGACCTTTAAGCAGGAACTACACAAGGAGATCAAGGCGTCACTGATAACCCATATCTTTTAGATGTATGTTTGGGTGATGGATCAATCCATGGTTATTGAGGGTTTCCTTATCGAGGAGTATATGGATGTGACCAACAGTAGAGGTCATGGGGTTGGGTCATCTGAGGGAGTGAGGAAACAACATGCGACAGGATCGACGCATTGGAGGCATAGCTATGCCCAAACACAGACACATGAGTCTGTGGTTTAGGAGGAGTGCCAAGGAGAAGATCAGCCATAATAAATGCATTGTTATGCTTGTAATCACTAGGGACATTTTCATGGGATTTTCTAAACTACCACACCACTGATAGGGAACTAGAAGAAAAGACACCATGGCAGATAATTTGATTGGAATAAGATGTTCTACAATATGGCGGGCAAGGAAGAGGAGCTAGATGAGTTGCAGGGGCATGAAGATAGTTTTCTTCAATTCCAAAACCACCCCTAGGTTTTTCGAGCTAGGCTTAGGGAGTTGGAGGACATGGGTAGGGAAAGTGGACGGCAATCATGTGATTGGACCAAGAACCTCCAGGAAAGATTAAATGTATGATCCGTGTCTTTTCATTTGGAATCCATTTTAAATAGACACAGGTGATAGGTTTCCTAAGTTTCATGTTAGTTCTACTTGAGACGTTGAGGTTTCGGTCCAACCATGGACTTGACCCTCAAGCTTAGAGACACATGCTGGAGAAGACTTGTTGATCACATAGTATCTCTGATAGTGTGACCTGACCCATTGAGGTGATAGTTGCAGTTGGGATTTCATAGTTATGGAGTCAAGGCTTTACGAAATCATTCCTGGTATGGAATAATAACATTAATACTCAGATTGACTGTATTAGGAATGTAATGTGTTGTGTTTATTATGGGGAAGAAGAGATTTCCATTACATTGAAAGGGAGTCCTTGAAAACATGAAGTAGACTCTCGAAAAGTTTAATGCTTTGGATTTTTTTGTTGTGTTTGTGTTAGACCCCATAATGATTTCATAGTATGTAATGGTCTTTAAACATCCATACTCAAATGGGATGCCACCAGTTAGTGTGGCAGTGTTCCTATTTCATCAAGTAGTTTGGCTGCTGGAGGGTTTCGACATAGGGCCTAGAAAGGCATAGTGTTCACTCATAGGCATCCATGTTTCGTTCATAAATACTCCTTTGTGTATTGTATCAATAATAAAGGGGTAATTATTTTGGATGCTTTCACATAGTTCAACCATATGTGGATGTGAACTATGGGTTTTTTTTCTATATATGTTTCATGTTTGCATGGAGGTGATCCAATAATCCCCATGACTACATATGGATCTTAGTGCATTGTGCATTACCACCTATCAAAGATAAAGAAACTAGTTCCTCTTTTTTCATGATGTTGAATTTGAAAAAATTGGATTGGAGAGTGGTCAATCTCAGTTGTACATCAAGGTGTGTTATTGTTAGTATAATAGAGAACCTTGTTGAACTCAATATTCTTCTCTTGAGCGTATGATTTTCTTTTCAGTGGAAAAAATACATAACGTAGGTAGAATGTAATGTACCAAATATTCAATGAGATTTTTTTTCATTTAATGGGTTTATTTGAAGACCATGATCTATGAATGAACGTAATTTAGAGGCCAAGAGTTGAAAAATGTATTTTTGAAATTTTTATAATTTTAATTATATAATCATGCAAAAAGGTTTTTATATATTTTAAACCAGTGCTCAGATAAAAAATATAAGGTCACCGCTACATCCATAATGAGAACATTACAGATGAATGGACAAAAATTTGTTGGGCTAGGGTCAACCAGAAATTATAGTTTTTAGAATTTTGAATAAAAAAGAAAATAACATAATAATTTATTCTATATGGGTATCTTCACCACTAAGTAGTGGCCTGACGATATTGTGGTGTAGTGACATGGTGATGACAAATCACAATAAATCAGACCCATTAATATGGTAGAAAAATGGGTAGCATAACTACTCATTAATTGAAGAATAACAAATACAATTTTTAATTAATGAAATAGAATAATGATGCGACGATGAAATGTAATAGAAATGTTGCATCATGTATCTATTTTAATTACATAAAATTTTCGAGAATAAATGACGGAATGTCTCTAATAGTTGGTGAAGGATTTCTATCCAATGAAAAATGAAATTGAATCATAAAGTCATGGCGATGACTTAGAGAATGGATCTAGGACCGGAAATTGATGAATGGAAATGAATTCTAAAAGATAGACACCAACGAAAAACCATCTCTTAGAAGGGGTTATTTTTGTTTTGAGTTTCAACAGTCATTATTTCAAAACAAAGAATGTAGTTCCACCCACAACCTGGTTGATCCACGGATCTCTTATTCTTGTGGGTGGGTTGTTATACTCCAGTTTTTCATCGGGTTGACGTTGTTGTTATAATCATAAACCAATCCTTGCTTTAAAATCTAGCACAATGGGTGGAAGCTGAAATGAAAAAGGCATGATCCGATCCCTCCTTGTGTGTTCTTGAGCGTTCTTCATGCATGAACATCCAAGATGAATACAAGGATTTTTTGAGGCCGTAAAAGGGAATATGGACCCCCATTGAGGTCAGACGTATTGATGGATTGAAGAACGGACCACTAGATCCGACATGGTGGTTTACAGATGGTGCTTTGAGTGCACCGATTATAGCGTGCAGGTGGAAGTGTGTTATGATGGTGCGTTGAGGGATGTGTTGTGATGAGAAAAGTTTGTGGCATTGGAGTTGGTGTCACCGGTAGCAGGGCAGTGACTGGAGGTCTCGGACATGACAACCCAACCCCGTCCGAGGGTCGGTCCATGCCGCACAGGCCACGATGACCCGTAAGTATGTGGATTAGTGGGACCACATGTGGGAAACAAGAGCGGATGGCCCAACTAGCCTTGGTGTGCAAGGACTGGATGCCACACTGGGCATCCAGACATGAGGGGACCAGCCCGCCGAGTGGGCCGTCCCTTCATGGAACAAACCAGGCACCTAAGTAGCCTGAGGCAGATTATACTGGCATGCTATTTCTGGCTAATCCCGTAGAAAAATACATTCCCACTAAGTATCCTAGGCTAGAAATAAACCTTCCAACTAATTATAGGTCATTCCAAATTGAATCGTGTCATTGAGCTACCCAGCGGGCTCCATCCCCTACCAACCGGAGCCGGTTCATCAAATGCCTAATGGGCCTGGCGCAGTGTCCAATAAAGGTCGGGCCAACCCATAACCCAACTGGGTCAGGTCAGATTGGTCGAAGCGGCCTGACACATACTAGGCCCCTGGGCTTGGATTGTATGACATGTCCGACTAGGTTAGACCAGGCCCAAACACTACTAGTCCTGACTTATAAAATGCCATCTTCATTTAGACCGGGCATTTTATTGAGGAACTATTTGTGATTATGGAACCCTTGGGATGGGGTAGATATTTTGGATTAATATTAGGAGGTTTTATTGGAAAGTGATAAGAAACGAACTGATTGATAATATTTTTCTCCTGGAATCAGGCGTTCTACATGTGGGAATCCTACAGTTGATTACGACCCAGAAACTATTGAAAAGAGACACTATGTGGATCTGCTACAAGAATTGTTGTGCAGATCAGCATCAACAGAAAAGTGGGAAGTGAATTAGTGTGACTTGGTAGGGCCACAGTTGGGACTGACTCATTTTGACCTAGAAAAAACATGGTAATCATTAGAAATGAGATGCTCAATACGATGTCCATGGTGGGAATTAACTCTATGGGACCCATAAGCCACCCAGTGGGGAGAAGATCTTTGTATCCCAGAATACCCATTGTACCTATCAGGTATGAGTACCCCAGTAGTTCACATTGTTTAGTGTTGTGACTGATAATCAATATTTCTTTACATTAGATTATACCGGAGTAGTGCTCCCCTAACTGTCAGGGTGTGGGTCCTCTATATATGAAGTGGTACTACCCTTTAATAATAGTATGCTTGTACTTCATGAGTAGTAAACCCATATTTTAAAAGTATTTGGATCCTCATTGAGTTTTACACCCCCATTAGAACCATGTTGCATGTCTACACATATGGTTATTACTCCTCTACCTCCGAGTAGTGGAAACAAGTATGTCCTCTATAAGAGTTGGAGTTCCCTCAACTCTAGGAAAACTCTATGAGGAGAGGGCCCCTCCACTTGAATATATCAATACCTAGATAGGATATTGTTATCCCTCGATGGACTGAGGCATGTGACACTCATTAGAGGAGTGACTAGTGTATGACAGGTCAGTCTGGGGCAGTGCTCCCTCATCTAAGTATAGTGGAGAAGAGAATGCCTCTTCACTTAAGTTTCCTTAGTATTAGGTTGGAAAAAAAACTGTGATGACTAAAACATTGGTGTTGGGAACACGATCTGGTCTTAGTTGAATGATACTGATGGAGCACGTTCTCTTGGAAATTTCATTTTGAATGGGTACTGTTTACTAGATGGAGTATATCCATTGGGCGAGATCCATCAGATATCGCAATGCTCCTTGATAGCATTCTTCTGGATTATTTGTAACTTTAAAACCATTGGTGAGAATCCTAATGCTCGAAATGAGGTTGGGAACTCATTTTTCATAATATATGAGGCAAGTACTTCTGTATGATAATGGTATATGTATTGGCATATATCAGAGTATAGTTGGCTATGAATTTATTTGTCGGGTTTCTTTATTGATTTATCATTGTGTTTTTAGGTCACCCTAATGTGTATTGTTTTTCAAACCACTTCAAGGGCTCCACCCGCACATGTCATGTTAAGTGTAGACAACAGATGATTCGACAGAGACCGTGGTGTCTTGGAACAAGGCGTTCCCCAAAGGGAGAAGATAGGCATGATGTACTTCCACAGATTCTGATAGCTACTCCATCCATACTCATTTGGTGAGGTCTTCTGCAGACGCCTTATATATATCGTAGGTACCTTCCTATTATTTTTTTTGTCTTTTTTTGGGTATGTATTATGGCCCATTTGAAAGAAAACTTGTTCCATTACTCAGTGGCTCTTTAGTGGACTGCATGCTTTACATTATATCTATTTGTGAGGTGGTTATGTGTGTGTGCATTCATACAGGTACTCCAAAAAAATTCCTCCCACTCATGGGATGATTCCTTTGGTGCTAGTCGTCATCCCTTGGCCTTTTGGATGTGGTCTTAGTGTAGTCACAAAACAAGCCACAAGGGACAGGTATTAAAAATTTATCATTGTTGATGTTCAAATGATAACAATCATAAAATAATTTATTTAATATATTTTTTACATTAAAAAAATATTGGAAATTTAAACCTTGTAGTGGAATTAAATATAACCAATTCAATAAATTTCACCATGATCATGTCAATAAAATATACTTTTCAACCATTCTCATTTTTATCATTTTGAATTAATTTTTTCAGTCAAAGACCCAGGGAAAATGTTAACTATTCACTAGTTGTTTTGTCTAATTTTATTTATAATTTCCCCATAAATTAAAAATATAATGAATTTTATTCCCAGACATTCATTCATCTAAAATTATTTGAAAATTATAATTTTATAATCCACATTTTATAATCATTTCTATATTGTATACCCACAAAATATTTTGAAATATAATATCAATAAAAACTAGTCGAATATAATAATTTAAAGAGAATACAATTTTCTTATTTCCCACCTTATTAAAATTATTTACAATATGTGTCAATTGAATTAAAATATTAATTTCATAGAAAATGATTTTTTTTCAAGAAGAAAAATTAATTCTACAAATATTTAAATGAGGTCTCCTCTGTATCTATTGATTAATAAAATTTTATTTTCTGAATGTGATATTTTTCAGATGATTATTTAGAATAAAAATTTCATAGTTAGATTTTACCAAATTATTCTTATTATTATTAGTTTTTCTAAAATGAGATTTTTTATCTATAAATAATGTATGATTAAATAAAAATTATTTTATTTCTTAAATTATATTATTTGTTTCAGTAATTATTAATTTTTCATAATTAATGTCAGTCATAATGTTTTTATTATTTTTCTATCTTATTGTAAATTATTTAGTCAATTATAAAATCTAGGTTTGTTATCCACATATTCTGATGAGAGAAATATTTAGTCCTCTAATGAAATATAACTATATTTATATATATAAATACAGTATTTATCATTTAGATTTATATTGTTATGAGATTTATTAGATTCCATCAAAACATGAAATGAATTGTTCTTATATATTTGAGTATAAAATTTAAGAACATTACATTCATCACAAATATAATCTAATAAATATTATATAGATGATGTACACTACATGATTTGTATGTAAATATGATTATATAACATAAATTTTTATTACATTATAATGTTTCATATATTTTAATTCATCATTATCACATGAAATGTTGATATGGTATTCCCTAATTTTATATATTCATAAAAACAACCACTAAAAAGTATCATTATAATCACTTATATACATTTATTTTAAAATAATAATTTTAAAGAATATTATATTAATTTTCATAAAAAACTAATAAACCACATTTTCATTTTATTATGATAAACTATAATTCAATTCTAAATTGACTGTCTTCATTGATTTTGATGATTTAAATTAATTCTAACTAGTATCAGACAACATTATTATATATGATAATATTAAATGAAAAGGAAAAAATTCTTCGTTACTTCAGTTCTCAACAGAGATATTTAATCTACTATAATATTTCATGAGAATTATTATCTATTCATAAAAATATAATTTTATTGAGGACTGGTATCTTCTATTATTTTATTATATGATTCCCACTATGTGGGAATAATATAAATAATATTTTTTATTATATTTTCATTTGGTATCACATTCAACACAAGAAATTGAAAAATATTTATGGTAGTAATGATATATATTATTTATCTATGTATGAAACTCACACGACAAGAAATCAAATGTAAGATAATGTCTATAAAGAAAGACTTATCTTGTTTCCACAAACATTGTACACACAGAGGGAGTAAATTTAAGCATTTTCCCACCATTATATGATGTTTTCAAAGAAAATATCTTACTATAATAATTAATTATCATAGAAGATAACATTCTATTATAAACTCTATAATTATGAAGATATTATAATTATCCATCTATAGTCATATGTACAATATCATTATAATGAATATAAAAACATCTTAACAACATTCAAAATTTATCATCAACATTGTTAAAAATAATGTTTTCCATTTCATGAAATAAACTAGATCACCCCTTCATCAGATGCATATGGAGTCTTGATACATCTATGTTGAAAATTTCAGATCACCCAAAGGTGGTGACAAGAACCATGCATAGAAGTAAAATGATGTTGGAATCACCACATATAATGATTCTATACAAAATGTAAATTTAAATAAATAGTGGAAATTCTATAAATTTTTTTCATGACCAAACACTACCTCATAAATCAATTCTATGACCGATATTTAGAAACAAATATACAACCAATAGAAAATAATTTAAAATTACATTCTAAATAAACAACCCATAAAATTTCTTGACTTCTTCCCATTCAAATAAAATTATATCCACTTATAGTGACTTTTGTATCTTTGGTATATATCTCATCCCTAAATACATAAAATGAAATAAAATATTCTAAATGGATTATAAGAGGATATAAATAAAAATTAATCTACTAGAAACCAGAATAGACTATCCAGTATGACATGACTTAACTATTCATCTATAGGGAAGCATCAAGAAACCTATAATAAAAGTGTTATATATTGGGGCTGGTAAAAAAATTTGAGTGCGCCACCACCCGAAATTCGAAATTCATATAGTTTAAATAATTATTCATTTAAAATATATTATAAAAGTTGAATAATTTGAAAATTGTATTTAGGAATATTTTCTAATAATCAATCAATCCCATTATACAATTACTCTATAAAATAATTAATATTTTATTTAAATTTACCAAAAATTGTGTGATCTAGAGATGATTAATTGAATGAAAAAAACATAGTCGTAAAAGTAAATAAATTTAGAAACACAAATCAACCATCATTTGAGAGCTATTAGTATTCTAACATCCTGAACCGAGAGAAACATAAGTATTATCTCAATCTAGTGGGTTATGTGGACCCATGTTCACTACATAGTATGGCAGAGGATTAATAATAGCATCGAGGGTCTTATCATTTGGAATGGGGATACAATACCCTCATATAAAAGTGGAACAAAAAATACAATAGGAAAACTATTAAATATAGGAAGTTTGAAAGAAATTATAGAAGAGTAGGAAAAATATAGTAAAAAAATTCATTATCAAAAATAACCAAAGAACTATAATAGTTTGAAAACGTCATTGGGTGAGTGGGTTACATTATAAATACATTAAATGAAGATTTAAAAAATGGAGTAAATATAGGATATTGAGTTAATGTGTATTGATCATGCTATACAAAAATAAAAAATTTCCAAAAGATAGCACCACTACCATCAATAGAATACCCTTGGTCATCTACCCCCATGCTCTAATCTATAAAAATCATGATCATCAATCTATAATAGCATGCTTCACTTTTCCATTCCTAATTACCGGAATACCACTATGTTACTAAGGGGGGATTGAGTTGTGTGTGACATAAAATCACTAGTCCACCACCAATTTTATATAGAATAATCCAACTAGTTTACATATAATATCAATCGGTATATATTATGGAATAATTTTTATCTGAAAAATATTATATCCCATAGCAGGTTCTTATAGGACACATAGCCAAATATTGCTTCTTTAACATCAGTTGGAATATGTCTGGTAAGTATGAATTTTTATCCACACAAATATATATATATATATTCAAATATATAATAATATATAATATGAATATATGAATATTCACATGATATGTGAGGACAAATGTAGGTATATACTTGGATACTTTGTGCTAGATGGACCTAAGGCATAACACATGAATCTATAACGAGTACAATTCACTATATGATCTAAATATCATAATATCACTGAATCCCATATGAATATGATATATCATTCCCATCACTCATGATGGTGGGGTGATTCATATTGCCCAACACCAATTTAAGGGAAGAATGGGGAACCATTCTTGACATCCCCACAAGTGTATAAATATGCGATATGTTACACCAATCACCCAATATATGTGAGTTCAAAATTCTATTCTCAAATAAAAAAATAAAAAATCAATGTACCTTAGTATTGGAATAGTCATACTAATAAAAATAAACTTGAGGTTTCACCTATAATTAATTTATATCTAATCAACCAAACTATCCATTAGTGTCATTATCACCCAATCCATATATTGGAAAAAATGAAATATATGGAATTTCCATTACACCTATTTCAATTTAATTAATTTAAAAAATTCAATTATATGAAATATAATCCATATTCAAGTCAATACAAACACTTATATGGTGTATGGACATCTACAAATTTATATTAAAATAGGTAATTCAATGTATCACATTGAAATAGGTGGAAATCAATGACGTCGACATAACCTTATTATTGAATATGATCCATGTGATTAATTATACATCTGATAGATATTAAAAAAAAATTTAACTCATTTTTGGAGACATTGGGAAATGTATGGAATGCAACACTATAGAGAAAAAATATATAATCACTTAATATTTTTTTGCGAATATTTATAGACCATAGACCATAGGTCCAAAAATAACTATTCATTACTTATCCTACTCTGATTCGAGGAAGAACTAATGAAAACAATAAGATAGATAAATTCTTATATAATTTTCAAATTGATCTCACAGAAATAAAATAGTACAAGAGATAGAATGGTAACATATGATATAATGAAAGTGTATTGAAGAGATTACCATTATAAATACAATGTATCAGATTATTAAGAATGGGTATTTATTTTGTGCGTGATATCAATATTCATTATGAAGGATGAGGGAGAGATCATAGAGAGGAGAAGTGTTATCCACATTTGGAAGAGGAGGATAAAAATGGGTATGATTGTTTAAAACATCACAGGGGTAAAATAGTAAAGACACCCCACTAATAAGTTTCAAATGATTATACAAACTCTGAACCAATCATGTTGCCTCCACTATATAAGGACCCACATCACAGAGTCTATGCACACTGTTTTCCAAATAATAAATATTCTTGCAAATATCCACCTTCAAAAATGTGGGCAACTCTGCACTAGCTTGCATCTTGGATCACATTGATGTGAACAGACTATGCAGCCAACTCCTTTGCATTGAGTTCCGCACCAATTGTGATTCATGGTTAGACCTAACCTCAGGATAGCCATTCTCCCCTCTATATTTTCCCAATTTTTTGATCTTTATTCTATAAAAAAGTCATATTTGTTGTCGAAACAATATATAGGCTTTTGGGAACATTTATAAAGAGATAAAAATGAATTCAACAAAAATCGAGTTGTATCTTTATGAGAATCCAAGTCATTACAATAAAAAATCCTTTAAGAAACTCTTCCATTAGATGGACCTCAAATAGTAAAGAGGGATTTTCGAGAAATACTATTGCAACTGGTCATGGAAATCTACTTCCCTCTCCTATGGATAATCCTTTAATCGTTCATGCTACCATATAACCCACACTTGGGAAAATGACCATCCCCAATGGGTCTTCATGCTTTTATCCACATCACACTCTAGATACTCGTCGATGTAAGAATCCACATATAACTAAACCACATTAGGATAGAAAACATGTGATGTATTTTGGATATTATTGGTGGAGTTGTGGTAGATTAATTAAATCATTTATAGATTGATATCTCTTGGGAAGTGTCATATGGTATAATACTACCTAGTTCAATCTCAATCCATAATGGGTCTAGTGAATCAAGGAAACTTGATTTTTTTCATCAAAATTCATTGATGGACTAACATGGGTGGTGATAAAAAGAAAATATGATCTTTATCCTCAATCTATTTAAGTTTTCAAAATCAATTTAATGTAGACTATTTTATGGACTATGCTATCATTATGTCCTTTATGGGCAGTTATTCTGACTATGTACTCTTCTAGGGGAGATATAAATTATGAAAATCTACCTCATATGCCTTTATCAAGAAAAGAAGTGATCGTGAAGGCTTACCATATAAGGATTAATAAGGATCTATCTAGATGGTATCATGTTAAATTTTATTATAGGATAAATCCAATATGGGTATGTGTTTCTCCCAATATCCCATGAAATCGAGGAAACACGCATAGAGCATTTCCTCTAATACTTGAATCGTATGATCTTTTTATCCATTGGACTATGGGTAATAAGATGTTATAAAAAGAACTTATATATCTAAGGACTTATAAAAACCCTTACAGAACTGGTACAAGAATTGATTTTCCCTATCAGATACACTATACCTAGGTGCCCTATAAAGGCATATGATTTCTATAACATATAGCTTCTCTAGATCATCTAATTAAATAGTCTCCCAAAAATTATGATGTGTGTGATATTCATCAACTTATCAGTGGCTATCCAAACTCAATTTTCCATGATTTTATACCGGAAAATATGGCATGATTTCCATAGAGGCATCATTTTATTTTCATTCATGAAAGTAAAAAAAAGAAACTATAAATGTCTAATTTGACACAAATGTTCTACCTTCACCAACTGAGATGTTTAAATCCGTGTGAAAAAATGAATATATAATTTTTCATGCCAGTCCACTAATACTAGAATCATCAGTCTCGATACTTCTTAGTGGAAACTGGGTGTCCCACCAAGAACAATGGATGAGGGTCCTACATCAGCTCCTCTAGGACATATAATAGGACCGATACATTCCATGATTGTTTATGGTATCATCATAATTCATAGTCTAAGTGGAACATAAATATTCATTTGAGTTACATTCCCAAAGCACTAATCCCTATGGATTTGAGTCTTTCACATTTTATTATGTTATTAAAGGGTAGAGGTCACTATTAGGGTTGAGTAAAAATAAATACAATGATCATCAAAAACGTCAACATGAATCTCATAACACAAGGACCTCAAATTCAAATCACCATTGAAATCCTGAAATGTATTTGAACAATTATTCTTCCTTATTTCATAGAATAAAATATTTTATTTTCTATTTATATATGCATGATCAAAACCCAAAGACTATATAAAATCAACCCATCAATGCTAATTGAGATTTAGACAATGATGCATAAACATATACTAGGGGATTTTTTGATTAGTGAATACCACAAAATTCACTGCTTGAAAATAATTCATCCAATAATGTATAGAATGATCGAAAATTGATAGTTTAAGGTCATGCATCCAATAAATCCACCTATGTGTCCTCAATTGATGAGACCCATATATTTTGACTCATTCATTCAACATTTGAACTTTCCCCAACAAATTACCTAATGCATCACAGTAAGTAATATAGACCTTATATAGATCCCAAAGAACTAGGATTGGAACTGAATTTTATATAACATTTATTTAATGAAATGATTATTCCCATGATTAATATCATATTAATTTAAAAAATGACTAAGTCTGTCTCACATGTGGCACTGATATGTATAATTAATCCAAGAAGTATCTTCTATAATACTCAAATATCTCAAATAATATAGGGACATAAAAATAATTTTTGGGAATCTCATATAAAATTCAATCTATCACCATTAATGTTTCCAATGATACAAATTATTGTCAGATGATATGTCCCAAAAGTAAAAATTATTGATCCCAATGATTAATTTCATAATCATATCATAAATCGTGTTCTCTCTCAGTGTATTCAACATTATCTCATGATGTTTGTAATAGAAGTGTGATGAATGAAAATACATTATGATTTCAAACATTAAATACAACTAGGAATGAATAATGAAATATATGGATACCCATATTCAGTGGATCCATGAATATCATAAATTTTATTCGTGTGACCAAGTGATATATCATATTTTCATAAAGAACATAGATTACCTGGAATGCTATATGAGGTATGTTTGATGTCTGGAAACAAACCATATGATAGACCACCCTAGAATGAATCATTTAAAATACACATTAACCTAAAAGATAATTATAGACAAAAAAATTTCAAGGTAGTGGATATCAATTCTTTAAAATAAACTAGTTAAGTAGTTGATGATACACACAATTCATAAGGGTATCTTACATCTTCTTTGAAAAAATGAAACTTGAATGAAATTGAAAAATGTTGTTGCATATAGAAACACTATTCTCTAGTTTGTAAAAGTGATTCACTATATCTATAAGCTATGTATCATCCACCATAAAAGTAGGAACAGAAATCGGTGACATGACTAGATCTATCTCAAATTTTAATTATAGATTTCTTACATGAGGATTGTATAAAAATTATCGGTGAATATATCATAGAAACGTTCCACCACATGATGGAATGTATCACGTTGTAAGCATTGATCATCCAAAATGAGTCTGATTATCTAGGATATTACTCTTCCAAATACCAGATACTCAAGTCTTTCTCAAGATGAATGTACTTCCCATTATCCCTTGTGGATATTACAACCTACCTATGGTTATGTAAACATCACCAACTAATCATAATAATAATTTTTGTCTTGATAAGAAACTGAAAAATCCATTTAGATAATTATATCAACTTTTGTCATTTTGAGGCTAAGAAGATCATACTCAAAAATATATCCACATATCTTAAGGGAAAATACATACATCAGCGAAAAATTGTTGATTGGATACCCAAAGTGTTATCTACATTTATAATTCCATAAAAAAAATATATTAATGCCCAGAATCTCCATAATTTCCTCATATATTAAATCATATGATAGAAATGAGTCATATTGTGGAGAAAATAAATTAGAGGATACTCAATTTGTTCTTAGAATAGTGTATTGTTTGGAACTATAATCCTATCGAATAGGCATCACTACATGTATCATGGATGTAATGAATCCAATAGTCAGAGTGTGACTTCCCTGAGGAGGCCCACCTGACTGGTGATGTAAGTCCAGAGTCTTATTCCATTAACCTCAATTACCACCTCTGCCAGATCTAATGGTGGTATTCCAACCATTATCATAGAAATATACTACTCTTCCGACTCTATTTAATGGTTTCAGTTCAAAAAATATCTCATTCTATGAGGGTTTATAGGTCATACAGAAGTGTTGGATAGGGCCAAGACATCCACATTTTGTTTATTCCACTAGAGCTTACATACACTTGGATTTCATTATTCCGAGCATCCCGTAAAATTGTCTTATAAAGAAGCAATATATATGTGTTGTATAAAAACATCTACTCCTGCAAGAATCCCCAAAACTATACATACATCAGGTAGATAATCGAAACGTTTTTATGGGTACTGAACCATCCTGGTTCAACAATTGACTTGCATTAGATTCCTCTCAGTAATGAGGTCTGAGTTAACTATTTGAAAAATATTGGTCCACCAATATTAATTGTTCTATAATAAAATAGAGTATACTAGAACATACTGAAATATTTTGATATTCATAAAAAGATCCCATGATAGATATTGAGAAAAACTTTTCAGATCAACAAAATGGAAATAATATTTCAGGGAATATAAGAATACATATTGTAGGTTCATGAACAATCTCACCTAGTCATTCCTCAATATATGTGGAATATTGTAATCATAATAGACCATCATGAATTTACAAATGAATGGGTTCCATTGTGGGTTCATATGGGAAATTAAATCCCTCAATCCCTTGTAATTATCATAGTAAATATTGGAAGTAATATTGGCCCTCTACTCTGGAGGTGTCTCTGGATTATCTATAATAGACAGCTTGTCCTTAAGACATGACTCGACAACATGTGGTCCACCATCCCCAAAAAAATGTTAGAGGATGCTGGTTCTTGAACTCTAGATTATACTTCACCATAAGAGGGGTATATCAACAATCTCCTACCATATTTTTCATCATATAATTGAAACAATCTCAAAATAGGGCATTAGTACATATATAATTTATATTAGGTTTTTCTAAAGGTTGAACTACATATGGTATCACTAACAACACATGATCCATTTGCTCAGGTTGATGGTTCTCCCTGCGTTCATGGAATATTTAATGAGGCTATCCTGGTAGAATGATTCTACCATTCAGAATACACACCTCAAGTGATAAATTAGTACTTTTAAGGATTATGTAGACATAAAAGGTAATTACACAACCTTTCAATTTTAATGCTCCATCCTCTCTTCATTTTTCCAAAATATAGGTTTATGTGATAAATTAAAGACACAAGAGGCAATAAGAACTATATTAGACACCCTAAATACACACTGTCTTATCTAGGGTATGATATAGGTCTGTTTTATCATGGTATATGTTCTAATATATGAAGTTATAATTACAAGGTATAGATGAAAACACCATTTACAATATAATTGAAATCCCATATAGTAGTAACCATTTACATTAAAGAAACTACATTTGGATGGGTTTGTAATATTAATATAAATATAAAGATATATATGACAGTATTTCTTGATGAGTCTCCATAAAAAAGTTATAAAATTTACATTCATTATAAATGAAATTTTCATATCATTTAAGTGAAACCTGAACTTGACCCCCATTATAGTTAATAAGTCATACGAAATTATATGATTACATTATTCTCTTTTTTTGATACTTAGAAGTAATTTATTCACAAATCACCCATGGTATTCAATAAAGGAAATTAAATATCATTATTTTAGTACATGTTATATGTAGTTCTAGATCCCACAATTGGGTATAGTAATCCAAAGAACGATTTATTATCAATATATGCGGAAAACATTAGATTGATTTAGGCAGTTTTAGTAATATTATTTTTTCCTTATTTAGAATGGTTTTGAAAATTTTGAATACAAATATCAAGGCACTAATTATATGTCGCAAGAAAATGCTAACCAAAAGTAGACGTGGAATGGAATATTTTATTGAATATAATTCATTACATAAATATAATAATTACCGAAATACTAATTATTTTTCTTAATATGAGAAGGAAAAATATTTACCTTGTAACATCAATAATATTATTATTTTAAAAATTGTATGCCACCAAATGATGAAATCACATCATCTATAACATGCTTCATCCAAAAACAATAATAACTGATCCAAGTTAGTTTTGGTTTCCCCTGTATCTGCGTTAGCTACTCCAAGGTATTTGATCATTATCAAAATCAATTATAAACTAGTCTTATTTCTAACATCGAAATTCTAATACAAAAGGAAAATGTTCTAGTCATACAACATTATAAGGTCCAGAATTAGGATCCACTTAAGAGTTTCTCTAAGACGGTTGGTCGCATGTCCTCATACATGCCTCCCCATACTTAGAGCCTATATAACAATAGTGAGGGTCGATGGTGGTATTTTTGGGAGACTAAAACATTATATAGGAGGTGCACAATGGATACAATAAATAAATAATAGTGTTAAAATAGAAGAACATAGATAAAAATGATTGAACTGAAGAAACAATATAGTAATTGACCGTAGAAGTGTAAAAACATATAAACAAAAATATTAATCAAAACACAACAGATGAGTTACATGCATGATGATTGCTTAGAATTTTTATTTACAAGAGTTGGAAACATGAGATACACAATCCATTGATATAAATCATTCAAAAAAAAAATGGGATATCCTTTAAGATCATGAGAATATAATTGATCTACTTCTCCCATGCTTGAAGTAAGTAGAATTCATCTCATGAATCCATAATTGGGTTTATGATATTACTCATACTTATAGATAGAATGTATACTTAGTTACAAAAAGTGGTTTGAGTAGGGTGTCAGATAAACTTAACTACAAACCACAAACAATTTCTAGAATAAACTATTCAGAGTACAATGTATAGTAGTGTAATAAAATATATGAATAATTTAAATAGATGAAAAACAAATAGTAGAAAGCTCGCGTTTCTATAGAACAACAATTTGGTTCTTCATTATTTATCATAGGCTAGAATAATTCTAATTGGTAACCATACATACCCGTATATAAAAACATATATAGAAAAAATAATGATATATAATATTCGTATATGTATATGAACTTGGCACATAATGACATTTGAAGGAATATATATGGATAATAGGAACTAAATACAACCAAAGTATAACATAGGAATCAATAATTTATTATCCAGCTATAGCCTAAAACATTAAGAACAAGTCCAGAATCTCATTTTAATTTGACTCACCATTCACGTCACTCGAGATCAAGGGGTGAGTCTTCATTATCAACACATGATTTAAGAAAATATGGAGAACCATTTCAATCATCTATATTTTAATATAATTGTGCGAGATAACATTCTCAACTGCCAATGTAAGTAACATGAAACACCATTATCAATCCATCCCTTTACCATTGTTAAATATCAAACAGCAATGGAATAATCATGATAATTATAACATTTATTGTTATAACTGATCAAATTGAATGCATTTATAACAATTCCATCCAACTTTCCTTGTGTATTACAATCACCAAATCCATATAATGGTTTGAAAGATACACATGGTGTGGAATATTCACAAGTTTCCTTTTAATTAATTTATTAAATTAAACTATATGGCTAGGTGAATCTATATTCATGTCAATATGAATGAATAAATGCTGGTGGTCATTGAAAAAATTATAAAAATATATGGAATTTAATTTATCATACCAAAATGTGAGGAAATAAAAGATGTTGGTGTCCACTAATAATTCAATATGTTATATGGGATTAATTATAAAATGAATAAAAATTAAAACAGGTTTAACACATTTTATGCTACATAGGAAAATTTTTGGTGTGTGTCAAAATAGAGTAATACAATATAAAACATAAAAAATTTGGGATGATTTACAGAAAACATACTTTAGGTCCATAGATGAACGGTCATCAGGTATCAACCATTTATATGATGAATAATCGAAGAAAATTTCAAACTAGAAATATTCATTGAATATATGGAAATAGACCTAACAGAAAATAGAATGATAGATATTATCTATATTACGAATAAGGAATAAATAGAATAATATTTTGGTTCAAATTAGTTCTACGTTGAATTTGTTGTTTTCATATGTTGATGTTATAAAAAAACATAACTATGTGTGAGGGAGATCTTACCGTGGGGAGAGGGTGGTTTGATGTCGGCATGAGAAAGAGGGAAAAGGGAAGGATGTTCTAAAATTTTTTTTATGGAAAATATTAAAATCAATACCAAAAACTATGTATCATAGTTGGGATGAACCACTGAAAAAATCATGTGACAATCATGCTTTTTCCACTATGCATGGACCCCCTTTACATAGGCTTTATTGATAGTTTTATTAACCCCACGTAAGACATGTGAAATGGCATTGTAAAAAATGTCTTCATCTCTACACATTCTTCTATCCTTTCTCATGAGGTGGTAGACGAACCGTGAGACCTCTCCTCATGAACTAAGTATCCCATACTATTGATATGCATAGTTAGCACTAACTATGTGACACACATTTTTTTCCATTTTCTAGGACTAGATGTTCTGATCAATCTTTAGAGTGACTTGAAAATTTTTATTGGGTATAGGTTACATTTAATAATTGATAACATAGAACTAAAATTGAAAAAAATTATTCTTATGTTTATGAGATGTAGAGTTTTAAATATAGGGAACATCCTATGATAGATAAACCATATAGGAAATTAATGATTGGAATCTTGTAATTATTATATTCAGGAAAAATGAATCCTTGTAAAAAGAGATTGAGATAATACACCATATAAGTTAATTTAAATTAAATAAATCATTATGGGAATCCCTAGATAATAAATGTTAGGGAATCCCTGGATCCTTATTATCTCATTGATCGATACATATTTATATATATAAACATTCATGATGATGATTTGAAAACAATAAATATCATAATAATGTTTTTTGGATATTGTTAATGTAAACTTCTTATTGGGAGGGATATCCAAATCCATTTGACCACAAATGAGCATACTTTTCATAATCCTCTAAAAAAAGTACTTAGTGTTCCCATATACTATTACCATAAGAAAAAAAACATAATTGTATTATGATTGGAAAAAATAGAATCAAACATCAATGAAAATAAAATATAAATCATCACATCACCTATATACATTACTAATGAGAATAAAATTCAATATCCATACCCTTTATGTATCATAAATGTTTGGGCTTCCAATGGACTGAAAAATGTTTTTATAAATTATTTAGAAAGATCGGACTATGAAAATACATTTTATCATGAGTTCCACATAATCATATAGTCCTAAATATAGTATGAAACCCATATTTAATTTCATATGCTTTTCCCTTTTTATTCTCATATAAGAATAAACAGAAACATATTTCTATCATTCCTAAAATTCACAAGTTGTCATGTGATTGTGAATACATTAATACATACATACATACATAAAAACATAGATACATATATATATATATATATATATATATCTGTGTGTGTGTGTGTGTGTATTTGTTCCCATGTATATACTCATATCCCTTGGATACCTAAATACGGCATAAGCAGAACATCAGTAAAATTTTATTGGAACCACTCTTGAAACACATAAAATATCATTGTAATATATATATAAATAAATATATATATACACACTCTCATTCGGATAAAAATAGTCACCCACCATTGTGTGAAAATATAAAATAGTTCGTACATATATTTGTTAATAGTTATGAATATAAAATAAATATTAAAATAGTTTAAAAATAAATTCAAATTCAATCATTTTTTTGTAAAATATTGTGAATTAAATTAAATCCATTTAATTAATCATTTAATATTTTTAATGGATAATTATGTATTAAAATTACAAATCTATTTTTATGAACCACCACATATTTTTTAGAAAATAGAATAATTTATTTTTCAATGGAAGAAGTAATAAAATGTTAGAATCTATAGAAGGACAACCAGAAATACAATATCACCCAATTAAATTTTATAAACATATGAACTAAAATTATTTGGTATCATGATTAATAATTTAATGTACAATAAAAATACAATATGAAATTAAAAGGTAAAAATGGGGAAAACATTGCTGGAACACGTTTAGATGGTGTATATTATTTATTGATGGCAATAACATTGTCTTAGAAGGAAGAAACAAACATTATAAATGAATCCCACATGAAAAAATTAAAATCAATAAAACCAATATCATTGGATTCAGTCTATGCATGATGTACCATGTGGAAGAAAAATTGGTGGGGAAAAAACAAGAAGAATAAGATGTAGAGGAATTAATTCTAACATAAGTTGGTGGAAACCTGAATTGTCTAGAAAAAATGATGATTGTCGATGAAGCATTGGGATTTGGAGGATTGTGATCGGGGTATCTATGGATAAGAGGAGGTTCCAAATTAGTGTAAAGGGAAGTGGGAGGTATTAGTTAGGTTTATTACTATTACTAATTTTATAATTATTTGTCCTTTTTTATTGTTGTTAGCTTATGAAAAAATTTATGTCATAATAAAAATGACTATTACAAAATTTAGGATTTTTTTAAATAAAATCAACACTTGGGAGACCCATGGTTTTGGCACACGATTTTCCAAACCCAACACCAATAATTCATCATATTCTAGCCACATAGAGAATCCACATGAGTTCATATGATTTGATAAAATATATTCCTCCATTTGAATCATCTTTATGAAGGTTATGGAATCACCCAAAAGGATGTCAAAGGGCTAGGATATATATTTGGTCAAATCATATGACATGTTGAATGATTAATTTTCTCTTTCAAAAATTTCAAATTAAAAGACCTAATCCTATAGAAATGATATTATTAAAATATAAATAAATATTAAATATGGTTTGGGGTGTGACTATTCATCATCTGATGGCCCCTTTTTATCCTATGAAATTCATTAAACACATAAAGGAAGTCACAAAAAAGGAACATAATTTTGAAAAGAAACAAACCAATTAACTCCATATAACATGCATAAGAAAATGAAGTAGTTTACACCCAAAACAATGGTATTATTAAAATATTATTGACAAAATAATATATGAGGATCATATTTGATATCATAAATATAGATATGATTATTGTATAATTTAATAACATGATTTAACTGTTATTCAAGATGTTAAGTCTCATTTGAGTAATAGAAAATATAATTTATGGGTTATTTTTTCAATCTCATTATTATCAGTGATTGTTTATATGTAATTATTTTGGGGGATATATTTATCATCCATGATCATTATACATAATAATTTATTAAAAAATTCATTAAAAAAGTTTAATGAAAATTTTACCCATGACCTAATATGTGTAAAATGGTATTAATGGAATATTTTTATCATTTTCCATGAGAGTTATTTGTGTAAATTTTTTTAAATTGTATGAGATGAATGTTTTATTTAACATATATGTCTTTAGTTTCTATTTTCACCATCATGACACCTTAATATTTTTTGAATATTAATATGATATTATAAGGTTATTTTAAAATGAAATGATTCCATTTTTAATTTTAGGACTTTTTTATTAAATTATTTCAATTTAAAATGAGAATTTCTCTCAAAATGTTTCAAGTATTATATTAGATTATTTAAATATATGACCATATGATTCATTGAATTTAATGTTTAATAGAGGTTGATCTCTTATGTATCATTTAAAAAATGTCCCTGAATGGTTTATAATTTATTTGGATTCTGTAAGTACTATTCTTTCACCATTCATATCATTTGGATTATGTATTGATAAATCATATGCATGTTTTGATATGAATATTTTGGTGGGCTATGTTTTAACCCTTACATTGGAAGAATGAATTCAAATTTTTATGTGTCAGTCGAGGCCCTCTATACACCTTCAACTCATCGATAGGTCCTATGAGACAAATATATTTGGGATTCGGCTAATATCATACCCAATTTTGTATAGGTTCTTGGATGAAACCTTGATGGTATGATTAAGATGTCATGCACTATGAATTCCCTCTTAATGAGATAATTTATATATATTACTTTTAATTATGAAACTAGTAAAATAACCATCTGTTTGTTTATATACCATAATTTTTTTATTCATTCTATACATTTCTTATTATTTTTAAAAATAATATATTTTTATTAAAGAATTTTCTATAATAGGTTTTACTTATTTAAGTTAGCTTCCCCAATATTATTTACCCTTATTGAGCATCTGAACTCACCCAATTATTATGTTTCATTTTTCCCTAGGATGAGATGATATACATTATGAATGAAGTATAGAGATGTGAAAAGGGAATAGTAATGATTTCAGTAGAGTTTCAATGTTTATTTCATTTCACGATATAATATAGAACTAATGTTTGTATGAAATTTATTAATGGTTGATAAAATAATCATCCATTTGGGATTTGAATACTTATGGTCATGTATATATAATAAAATAAAGCAAAAACTATATAAAACATGGGTGGAGGGTGTATACAGGTTTTATTAGATAATGATATGTTCTATCTGTGGAAAATACATTTAGAAAAAATTGATTTGGCAACATTACACTATGATAGAATTTAATAATATGTACAGAAGAAAAACAATGATCATTGATAAAATTGCTAATTTTTGGGTCTCCCAAAAATATTATACATATATAAATACAAAAAGTACATTTGGTTCTATAAGAGATATAAATTTTAGTAAAAATGCTGACATGGTGTTCTGCGCCTCACCCGGGGTATCCCTATACATGAAAATGGGCCTTACTATCCACCTAGTTTGACACACCCTCGGTAAATTGTTATGATAATCACCATTTTATTTATTAATAATTATGATATATTTATTAGTTTATATGTCCAAAAATATACCATGATTATGATTATGATATTATGTATGCATAAATTTTTCAATCGTTTTAATGTATTTTAATCATATATATTTTGATTCATGACCTAATCTGGTGAATGTTCTTGTCTAGAAATGATCCCTAGTGGACGAAATGGGAACTAAAATAATTAAAACAATTAATGCTGTGATTCCCCTCAT